>BFEA01000829.1:357807-386531 GCA_003427395.1 Chara braunii | reverse complement strand
GTGTGTGTGTGTGTGTGTGTGTGTGTGTGTGTGTGTGTGTGTGTGTGTGTGTGTGTTTGTGTTCACTTCTCCACCACCAAAAAAAAGCATGGTTGTGCCAGAGTGTGTTGTCACGAGGTTGAACCCCGACAGTCTGCCAAGGATGCATTTGACTGATGGATAAGGACAAAGCACATCGCTCAGTGTTAGCAATGTCCCTGAGAAAAGTGGTTGACTTTACTCACACCAACCCTACAATCCTAATGCATGTGTGTGTGTGTGTGTGTGTGTGTGCCTGTGTGGTTGCTGAATATAAGGGCCTCACTCCACCACTCACCAAACTCAATTTCCCCGTGGTGAGTACTCACCACGGGACTTTTCACACCAATACCTGGGCCGCTCCACCACTCACCACGGGAATTCACTCACCAAACTGCAAGACAAGGGCGGGGCTGGTTGAGACCAGCCCCAGCCTTATCTTGTAGCATGGTGAGCGAAGCACTTTTGGTGAGAGGCGGAGAGGTCCCACCAGAATCCCGCCATTGTAGGCAGGGAGAACCAGCGCTGTGGCGAGTACTCACCACAGGCCACTCACCACGGCAAAACAAAGCTCTTCAGACACTCTCACCATGGTGAGTGGTGGAGCGGTGAGGCCACTCGCCAAAACGGCCTTGTAGTGAGTGGTGGAGCGAGGCCCTAACTCCACGGAAGGAGGGGGTACTAATGTATATGCAATGTTTATGCATGCATGTGTGTGTGACAGCCTCTTTTCTTGGAGTTTCACAACTCATCAGAGGTTGAACCCAGACCCAGGATGCATTTGAGTGATGGATACGGATTAAGTGGGCATGGTGGGAGAGTGGGTAACGGAGTTTCATGCATTTGAGTGATGGATAAGGATCAAGGGGGCATGGTGGGAGAGTGGGTAATGGGGTTTCATGACGTTGCCATCGCCGCACAGCCTCATGATATTCTTACGGAAGTTGATAGGTGTCAGAAAAGTGTCTCATCTCCAGCCTGCAACTACAAAGCTTTAAGAAGCCCGTCGCCTCGATGGTGATGGAATCTCTGAATTCCAAAAGTAGGCCTGAGGCTGCGAGGGGCAAACTGTTGCGCTCTTCTCTGGGCAATTTGTATTTTTCCAGCCAGCTTCAATGAGTTGGCCCATTCGAGAGTACTGTGTGGTGAAGGGGCCTAAACTCACAAAATTTGAATGCTCGAAAACGTCTTGAAAGTTCCTTACCATTTTGAGAATGGCATGGCGATCCACTAGGTCTCATACAATGGGAAATTGGTCAACTTTCCAATGTAACCTGTTTAAATATGCTCGACTGCTAGCTTTCCCGGGGCACCCGGGGCACCCGGCTGGGCAGGGACCACACCCGGGGTATCCCGGGCATACCAAAAAGCCCACTGAGTTTGTTTTTTTCTTTTTTCTTTTTTTGCTGCCAGACCTTGCTGCACTTCCGGAGTAGTGCCCAAATCCGGCCTCTTTTTTTTTTTTCATGCATGGCGATTTTTGTGTGTTGGGGGGGGGAGGGCGTGCAGGAGGGGTCTGGATTATCGACTGCCCGTTGGCTTGGGGGGTGTCCATTTGCGTGTTGGGGGATACAGCAGCTGCTGTGTCCCGCCTGTGCTGGAGCACCACATCAGAGGGAGGAGGGGAGAAACGCCACGTCAGAGGAGGGAGAGAGGACCGAGGAGCGCCGCGTCAGAGCAGGGAGAGAGGAGGGAGAAGGGAAGAGGGAGGGGGCAAGGTGATGCAGAGGACGGGAGGAGGGAGGAGCACCACGTCAGAGGAGGGAGGAGGAGGGAGGAGGAGGAGGGAGGAGGGAGGAGGAGGGRGGAGSGAGGAGGAGGGAGGAGGGAGGAGGGAGGAGGAGGAGGAAGAAGAAGAAGAAGAAGAAGAAGAAGAAGAAGAATACAAGGTAATAGCAAACAAATATTTTTGTTCCATGGAGGGTAAAGATGCAAACCTTTACCAAACACCGTACAATAAACACGCATGATCCTCGACGGATTTCGACTCGGTGCGTGTCCAAGTCTCTTCAGGAGGCCATCCACCACCCTAACTCATGTAGGAGCACAGCTCCTCTTCCATCCTTATAGCTGAACATGCAAATTCAAATCGCCTTCCCTCGCTTTCCCCTTTCCCTCACCTTCCTCTTCCCTACCCCGCACCTTCCTGGTACGCCGTGTTCCCTGTCAACCTGGTCTCCAATCAATCCGAGGGTGCCCCTACTCCCCATGCACATTCTCAAAACTTTGGCAGGAGCACGCACAAGCACACAGCATATCATCACCGATTTGACACGCATAGGACTCGTACAACAAACGAGGACCCGTACCACAAAACTTAGAGGAGGAAATCTATCGCGCCCTCGACATATATTCGCTGGCCTGGACCTTGTGGTGGAAACCATCGGATGGGGCGGATTGCTTCAGTTCCTACATTCAGATGAGACCACCATCGATCCTTCACCCTATCTTTTATATTCACTTTTGGGCCCAGCAGCCGATAGGTAGCTTTCACTGTTAAGGTATGCAGCTTCATATTCTCCCCGGTCCTGCGTTTTTGTGGGGGGGACCACTGCCACTCCTCGGGATTTATTGGAAGCTCAACCACGGGAGTGTCTGGCTGATATGCGATCCACACGTCTTTGTCTTGTAACACCCGGATCCTGTGCAGGTCCGAGTTTCTCCACTATCTCACCAGGTTTGGGGCGTATCGGGTGAGCACATTGTCCTTACCAATGTGGAAGAGAGCGGTCAGGGCTTCATCCGCGCGCACCTCTATCACATTACCGACACTCTCCGGATCGCCTGGGGCTGCAACCCAGTCCCCTTCTGCCAGCCACGACACTTTGCGCAGGATGTGGACCCAATCTAGGGGGATGGCAAAAATCAAGGTTTCGAGATGCTCTTCCACGTTGTGGCAATACTTCAGTGCGGTCCTTAATTGCTGCGCAGGTTTCCAGTCTCCCGCTTGTGTGTCCCATATATCTTTTGTTCTGGTTACACCTTTTTTAACCCAGCTGTTCCACGGGGTGCTTGAACTGCAGTACACTCTGCTGTCCCGATCCGTTATTTGTCTGTTCCCAAAGAGGGGTTGGCGTGCCACCTCGTCCCACCTGGTTGGCGGGACTTTGTTGGGTAGTGGAAGTTGTCGCCAGGCATGCAGTATTGGGGTCCAAAAGTCGTCCCTGACCAGATTTGAGCGGGTTGTGTCATGGCCCGGAGCTTGCCCGTTTCGACGGGACCGTGGTATTGTCCAGTGAAGGTCTTCCAACCAGGTTAGTGGGTTAATTCCCTGCGGTGCCTCCGGGGCAAGCCTCGCTATTTATTCGAACGCGAGGGCGTGCCATGGGAGGTGTTGAGTGAAGAGCAGTCTCCTGATCCATTGAATTGTTAATGCCTTGATCTGGGTATCCGGGTCTAGGATCCCCATGCCCCCTTTGTCTTTAGGTTGAATCACCGAAAGCCAGGCTACCCTGCTGATGACATTTGGAAGTTCACAGTTGCCTCTCCATAATAGGGCTGTTACCTGTCGCTTTAGTGCTCGAACGGCCTCCTTGCTGAGAGCCCAAATTGCAGATTTATACCAGAGGGCTGCCAGTATCACGCTGTTGATCGCTAGTGCCCTGCCAATAAAAGAGTTATTACGGTCATTCCAGTGGGCTAACTTCTCTAGAGCGGGCTTTAGAATCCACTCGTCATTCGATGCGGGCTTGCCTAGTGTCACTCGTCATTCGATGCGGGCTTGCCTAGTGTTGTTAGCATGATTTCCAGCACCCTGACCGGGGCCGATTCTGGGAGCCATTTGACCTGCGGGAGTTCGGGGGGGCGCGCCCCTTGATGGTGAATCCACCATCCCAGGGTTTTATTACCCCAGTTGACCGTCATGTCTGAGACTGTTGTAAACCGGTCGAACAATCGCCTGATCTCTTCCATGTTTGCTGCTGTTGCGTCAACCATGAGTGTCAGATCATCCGCAAACATCGAACAGATCGGGATTGCTTCTTCTAGGATGGCAGAGATCTGCAACTTCCTCAGGTCTTTGTTAGCTCGGAGGTTTGCTGCCAATGCCTTGACAGTCTCACTTGCTAGTTAGCCCAAATCCTTCAGTAGAGGAGTTACAACCATGAGAGCTCAGGAAAAACAAATCTACTTACCGTTGCGGAATCTGACCGTATCTGCGGTTAGGTACACTGGAGTACTCAGGCCCAAAAATCCTCGATCTTTCGGGCCTGTGCCTGTCCGTCCCGTACCCAGAAAAAAAATCCAGAACGTTCGGGTTTGTACCAGTCCGTGCCCAAAAATGTACACGCATGCCCTTCAGTGCGCCCACAACCTCCGAATATCTTAATTTTAATTTTTTTAACAACCTGCCTTTCTGGAAAGGCAGAGAAAAACCCGAACAATCGGAAATCATGCAAACAAAAATTGCAGACAGTGCTCCGCCCCCCTAATGCACGCTACCGATACATTTTTTTCCTGGTCCCTTAAGAAGCAAATTCTCGTTGGTGGGGGTAAACCTGCGAGGTCAAAGACCTCCAGGTACTGGCCACCACCTTGGCAAATCTAGCCAAGGACCCGAAGAAGACCCCCAGGGGATAATCCCGAAGAAGACCCCCAGGGGATGGATGCAGTTGCTGCCACATCATCCGTAGATGATCTCTGTAGCCTGAGCATGGATGCTGTCAAGGTCATTTTCTTCACTTTCTTTGCTGAGTACGACCCGTAATCCTGCATGGAATGAAAATGTAGAACGTCTGCCTTAAAAATTGACATCTGATTTTTCATCCTTGGAAAAATATGCAACAACGGTGGCAAAGATTCTAACACCACCCTATTCTCCAAAATATCCCAGGCAATTGTATCATTATCTTTTCTAACTAATTTCAGCGTTTCAGGATAGCACGTAGCAAACAGGTCCACGATTACCATGGCCTTTTGATAGGAAACGGGATCATGGCTGTGGAATGATACCATAATGGAGACATCATTGACCATACGAACTCCGGCTATTAGTCGCCGGTCAGCTCCAAGGGACTGGAGAAAAACGTACTCAGACTTTGCGCAAAGTAAATTAGCGAGGGTCTGAGAGGAGTGCTTTCCCATAGGAATCCCAAACACTTGTCGATATACCCGGTGTTCACATACCGTGTACGTATGGCGCAGTTCGTATGCGAGTATGTCGAGCACTTTGTCGAGGGAGATACCAAGATATCCTACCTCTTTTCTACTGTTCCTAGCCATCTTGCAGCATTTTCCCCCTATGCTTACCTTCACTCCGACCAGTCCTCGATCTTCATGCATACATATCAGCCACTGCACGGATGCGATGATGGCGTCATGGGGGAGCTTGGCAAACATATCCTGTATGTCGTAACTCCTCCCCACAAGTGTATCACCGGACTGCTTCACCTTTGTCACGGCCTTCAACATTGCCGCCATCGATTGATCTGTAGATCTCAGGCTGAAATGGTAAGACACAGGAAGACACAAAAGCATGTATCGAATTGCCCTCCCCAGCCTGGCGCTCACCGTCTGGTGAACTTGCAGCTAAGTGACTCATGGGCATAAGCGCTAAATATATATATATTTGTTTTACTAAAGATTTTTTTGAATGTTTGTGGTGTAAGTAGGAGAGATTTGAGGGACTGTGTGGGGGGGCAGTCTTGGGGGTCAAATGTGGGCCGAAGATGGAGCAACGCTGGCCGGTGCTGGAGCAAGATGGTGCAACTCTGTGACCCAGCCAAATAGGGGCATGAGGCCTGGTAAAGAGATCTGGTTTGTGCTGAATACCACCGGTTGGTGGTGGTCTTAAGGTGGGGGGCATTCATCTGTCTGCATGGGGGGGGGGGGGGGTCCTGCTCGTTCTGGTAGGATAGTACTTGATCCCAAATCTTTCTGGAGTTTCTTGATTGGTTTCACACTTCTCAGGCGAAGCTGGGTAGTGGCCCCAATATTTCAGTTTTATGTACTTTCACAGGGGACGCTGGGCCCGGTTCCCGGCACGTGTTTCTCCCCGCAAATAGATTGGAGCATCGTCCCCCCTTCCCCCCCCCCTCCCAAAAAAAAAAAAAAAAAAAAAAAAAAAAAAAAAAAAAAAAACAAGAGTATGAACGGTGGCATTCTTCCACAACCCTAAAAATCATTCGAACACTGGCAGTGGGATGACAGATGTGCTCTGTGGGAGCTTGGTTGGGTGAGGACACTAGCCACTAAATGCGGTATCATATCCCTCTCGTCCAACCTTGTGGCTTTGGCCGAGTGGTTAAGGCGTGTGCCTGCTAAGTACATGGGTTATACCCGCGAGAGTTCGAATCTCTCAGGCCACGATGTAGAAGAACCGGTTTAAAATGGGTTGTCTTATGGTTTCTTTGTCTTATGGTGCGGATAATTGCTTCCATCAGTACAGATAGCACTGTGAATGATTTTGCAATTATTAGGGCTTCCTATTATGGTGATAGCCACTGCATCAGTGCAGACCACATGGCGAGCATAGGTAACCCATTTAGGTGTACTGGAAGAGAAATCAATGTGGTGGCTTTGGCCGAGTGGTTAAGGCGTGTGCCTGCTAAGTACATGGGTTATACCCGCGAGAGTTCGAATCTCTCAGGCCACGATCAATGGAGAAGACATTTTCAAACTACTCTGCTGTTTTGATGTGTTCTGACGGGGTTAAATTCTCCGCAAGTGGGTCCCACGGCCAAATTAGTGGTCCTCTTCTTTCTCTGTGTTACAATTTGGAATACCGGGGCCATTACCCGGCTTCGGCTGCGAAGAGCAAAGTGCTGTTCTGCAAACTTTCTGAAAACTTAAAAGGTTACCAGCAAAAAAAAAAAACTAAGAGAGGGGGTGCTACTAGAAGGATTACGCAGTCAATACCGAACAAAACCAAACACTTGGTGGTCCTAACACACCTCTGAGCAGTGATTCTTTGTGCAAGTACTCGGGTTCCCTGTGGCTGGGAGAACCCACATGTCCAAGGTTTATCATTTTTGTATTCAGCCTTTACATGGTGGGCATAAGCACAGTACGAGTGGGAATCTTTATAGTGGTGCTCCCTCATGTCAAAGGCCTGAGTGAACGAGGCAGATGGACGATGTGGGAGTGACTCTGTGTTGCTCCAGTTCTTTAGTTGCACACTGTGTCCTCCATGAGAGTAAAGCCTCGCAAAATGTGCTATCTTCTTTCTACATGAAGTACGCTGCTTTTTTTCCGTTCTTTTTTTTTCTAACATCCAATGACATTCAACTAGCCTGGAGGTGATAGGTGAAGCTCCAAGGTTGGAGGCTATGTCTTCAATATCACGCAGCACGCTGTTTTTCTCCCAGACAGCGCCAAACTCCCATAGTGTTTTGTTTTTCTGAAAAATATGCTGAAACGATTTTAATCTCTTAAAGAAAAAGACGAAGAAGAAAATATTTTAGTATCTCTTTTCTTTGGGTTCCTCCCTCCCTCCTCCCCCCCCCCGGCAAATGCACCGCACCGTGGTTGAAACTTGAAAGATCAACAATGCCCAGCTCAGTGGAGGCTGGTGGGAGATTTGGCCCCCGTGCTGTTCAATGTTCGTTGACTTTCATTTGTCAATGGTGGTGCTGAAACGTTTATGAATGGCTAGAGCATCCTCTTCGGGCCCTTCTGGAAACCTGTTGTAACAAAAAGGGGCCCTGTGCCCAAGGCATAAATTATAATCTGGAATACATGGATGATACTGTGTCCGTTACCTGGCTTCGGCTTCAAGGAACAATTCCGTCAGGCCCTAAGATGATGCACCTGACGATCAGACTATACCTAAACTCGATGATATCCTATAAGTCAAAATGATCTACCAATCCCGATGCTCAAGCCTACGCTCAATACTCAAAATTCGAAATAAAAAATACATCTGAAAAAGTTCAAAAGATGCACGTAATAAAAGAGAATCGTTAATTCGACCAGTTGCAGAGCTATTTGATTGACAAGATGATCTCTGGCCGTTGAAATTACACAGCAAATATGCATTCGAATTTTACCGGACTATTCATATTGGATGAACACAGAATGTATAAAGTACTATAAACCTAAGAATGGCGATCAGAAAATCTCTGAGCCACCAAACCCTAGAAAACCCGATACACGTTTTCTCCCTGAAGCCAAACCCGGGTAATGACCCCGGTAATATCTTTGTATTCCATGTTATAATGGTAGCCTTGGGCACTGGGCCATCTTAAAAAAAAAAAAAAAAAAACGGCTTGGAAGTTGGAAATCAAATTCACTCAAATGTACTGCCAAATGCAGGTTGTGAGTCTCGCTGCACGAGCAGAAACTGCAGAGAAAGACGTGGAGGAGCTGTCCCTGAAGTTAGCGTCTATTGAACAGAATCGCCAGACAAGTAGTGGAGGAGACGACATACTTTCCCCCAACAGTGGGGAACACAGATACGAAGTTTATGAATTGCAGCTGGCAGAAATGCAAAGGCAGGTGGGGTGAGCCAAGTTATTGCAACTGGGGCACTGGAACTCGTAACTCATACGTGTATGTGTTTTTTAATGAAATGTCTTAGCTCAGTTACTTTATTTTTATGTGTCATCCCTTTTTTTCCAGAAAAAAAACATCCTTTGTGCAGGGCCCATACTATTCTCGTCTGTATTGTTCCAATTTTAAGGGATGTCCTGGAGGATGGCACATGTATGTTCTAGTCCTACTGGGTATGTTATCCTTGTGACGGGACTATGTTCGGGTTGACCCCATCTTGGAACTTTGTGACCTGAAAACAGGATGAACCTGATCCGCTTTTGAACCATCCTTCCAGAGGCGCCGCTATATGAGGGTTGGCGTTATGGGAGAGCTGAGGACCATGCCAGGGAAACCATCAAAATTGCAGGAGAGCAGCAAAATGTGGCCAGGGGATGGGGAGGCAAAAAAAAAAACATTGAAATCGCTTGAGGAGAGAAAAGGGGGGAGGCTGTGGGTAGGGAAAAACTTGAAATCACGCCAGGAGGGGGGAAGGGAAAGGGGTTGGGCAAATGAATATCCTCACAGAGCGTCCCCGCCCCCCCCCCCCCCCGCGCCCCTCTTTCCCTCTTTTTGCAGGGTCTTTCCCGTCTTTCACAACCTTGTTCCCTATCCCACAGCACCAGGAAAAGAGGAAAGTGGAGACATGAACCTCTTCAACAAGCATGACCTGGATCAGCATGATCAAGCTCATGCCAACCAGGTATCAACTGGTGTGTTCTTTTAAAGGAAAACATGATGATTTTGCTCGGTTAGGACCTCCCATGTCTGCTTGTCCTATTGTTTTCACTTGAGAAGAGAGTAACTGCATGTGACAGACCTGCCGGGATGGCGGTCCGTCAAGATCAAGACGAAGGGATGAGGGAGATGGAGATAGAGATGGAGCTGGTAGGGACAGCGTAGCTCCAACGCATACTCAACACGCACTTACTCCAAACTGTGGACATGAAGAATGAGACTGAAAACAGACTGCAGCTGGGTATACCCCCAGCGGACTGACTGGACAGGACTGGACTGGCCTGGTACCGACAGTGGTACCGAGCAGGACTGGACTGGACTGAATGAGCACACGACTTGTGGGGTCAGGCCACAGCCTGGTCCCACAGGCCGAACAGGCAAAATAGCCAGATAGCCTTGGCTCTAGGCCCGGACAGCCAGAGGCATGCTGCGCGATCCTCAGGTCTGTAGTGGATCGCGAGAGCCATAAACACGCTTCCGCGAAAGCAGCAGAACTCTACGACAATAGAGTTGAGAAATCTAGGATGCGAAGCAAGCTTCATGCGAAATCCATGTGATGCAGCCTCGGCTACATTATTTCAAAGCAAAAGCAATCTAAGGGCAGTCACATACAAAGATGAGATAGATCATCAGTCTCAGGCGGAGGGAGTGGTAGCGAAACAAAAGCAATGAACCTAATAGATAGACCATCAAGGCAGGTAATGCTCGACAAAAGGGTGACACCATGCGGGGTTGACCATGAAAAGGGAGCCTGGAATAAGGTGGAGATATGCTTTACTGAAGGCATGCAATGACCGACACTAGGGTGATGAGCGTAGTGGGTGAGGGAAACAAGCACACAACACACCGACTAGGGAGTAAACCAGATCTGGGAGCAGGGAAGCCAAGACAATGCCACGGCCCCACTGCCTATGTGATACAAAGGGAGAGTCCAACTTAGGGAGAACCAGCTAAGTGAGAACCATCGTACGACACATACAAAGGAATGCACAAGGTAGGGTGGAGGCGTGAAGTAGTCAAGTCCAAAGTAGCTGAAGACGATAAGGTAGTTGAAGTCGTCGAGTCGATGTCAAAGCAGAGCCGCAAAACGTGACATCCAGGAGAAGTTGATGATGGAGTACATGATAGTGTGAGTCAGTGGTAGGAGATAGGTAAGTGATGAGAGTATTAATTGTCGAGACGTTGAGGGCATCGACGAGTGTGTTGTGGACGTGCAGAGGCGTCTACGACCTCAGAGAGAGCGGGATCGTCTTCAACAATCTTCTCAGCGTGAGGAAGAGGAAGAGGGTCAGTCCGTTGAGTACTAGCAGATGTTTCAGCACGACGAGCACGATCATATGCATGGACCAACATTCAGGCGTGCTCCAAGTGCTCGAGGGGCTTCTAAGTAGCTCATCGTCAGGGTAGCCCTTCCTACGCACAAGGTACTCGGTGCGTGGAGGGGTATCGTCGGTAACTCGTCGAGATACGATGTTGGAAACAAACTTCTCGTGATTGTCCACCATGATAGGTGAAGGGCGCGTATAGGGTGTCCGACGAATCGCTCGAACGGTTTGCGGTAAGGATGCAATAAGGAGATGCGGTAAACGTCGTGTATGCAAGTCTGTCGAAGGTAATCAGACAGCTTCAAACAAAAGATGACTGGACTATCGACAATATCCGAATCGATGGCCGGAAGGATGCGGCATGGACCGAAGAAGCGACGCCTGAACTTGCGAAGTGTATCCACCTCGAACTGCAAGTGACATGCGTCAACAAGCACATCGTCACAGACTTCAATGGATGGTGCATTCGTGATCGGTTCGCTCGTGCGGCCATGCGAGTATGGGAGACGACTAGATTCTCGTGTGCGCGTCTTATGATCGCCGCCATGTATGTGATCCAACCGTCGAGCGCAGAACAATGAGCGTTTGGGCGCAACCACGACGGTCGAAGGAAGTCCACAGGCACTCGAGGGTGGTAGCAGAGGTCGCAATCGAATGGCGATATCCTCGTAGCTGGCGAAACAACGTGGTTGTACGGAATCTCCGCGTGGGCTAAGTGTAAGTCCCACTGCTGGTCATCCCTAATAAACTTTCAGAGGATATTACTGAGAGTTATATTGGTGACCTCAGTCTGACCATCCATCTGAGGGTGGTAAGACGGCGAGAAGTGGAGCGGAGATCCGTACACGTCGTGTAGGAGTCGCTAGAATGTGTTGGTAAAGCGCTACTCACACGGTCGGAGATGATGCTCTGAGGTAAGTTGTGATCTCTCACGACTCGTTCAAATACGATGTCGGCGACCTCACGAGGCCTAATGCAATAGCGGGACGAGACAAAACGTGCACGCTTCGTGAAGTGATGGACGACGATCAAGATAGCATCATGACCGTGCGGAATGGGAGGGCGGAGGGAACCATAGTAAATTTCATCGAGATGGACTGCCAACGGCCCTCAGGTATGGGTAACCCATATGAAAGGTGGTTCGCACTGTTCACCTCTTGGCAGGCAGGACACTCCGGGACGTAGCTCCTGACAAATTTCTTGCTCTCTAACCAGACGTATAGGCGGCAAACGTAAGCCAATATGACTAGCAACTGCCTGGTCATGAGTCATGGAACTTGGCTACGACCAAGACACAGGGTTGTCCAGTGGAGGGAACGCAAATACATGGTTTTAGTTGATTTGATCTACCATGCCAATACACGAGACCGTTCTCACTGAGGGAGTATGAAGGAGCGGTCTTGCCACTCTGCAGTGTCCCATGGATGTCGCGATAATCCAAACAGTGGCGGTATTGAGTGCGATATGTGTCGATCACCGACTGATCAATGGTGGTGACCGAGATGGCAGCAAGGTGGATGAGTTCCTTATTGTGGTTAGGACGGTGGGACAAGGCATCAACTACGCGGTACGTTTCACCCTTGATAGGCTGAGTGGTGAAACTGAACTCGGATAAATCATGCCATCAGCTTGCCTATCGAGGGGAAAGCTCAGGCTTCGCGAGAAAAGTCTGGACAACTGAGTTGTTCGTGCGTACCGTGAATGATGCCAGTGCCGGCTAGCATAAACGACTACGAGGACCTCACGTTCATCGACAGTGTAGTTTATCTCGGTAGGCAGTAGTTGACGGAAGTAGAAGCCGATCGGGCGAGCCTCGACAGTCCTATCCTCCGCGATGGTCAGGGAGTAAGTGACGGAAGGAGTGTCATTGGAGGGAAGTGGTGGAAGGATAGGCGTCAGTCGAGAGGCAGTGGCAGCAAGAGGGGGGGAAGGGGTAGGGAACATGGGGATAAGGTGAGTCAGGAGGAGTGAGAAACATATGAGAAAGTACAACTCCTACTGCAAAATCTGACGCATCAGTGGTGACTATGAAGGGACAATAAAAATCGGGGAGGCGAAGAACCGGTGCACAAATCACCGCCTTCTTTAGCGCACGAAAAACATTCTCGCGAAGGGGTGGCCAAAACCATGGTGAGTTCTTCCGAAGGAAGGTGGAGGTAATGACGTAGGAATAGGTGGCTTATCCTCGGATAAAGTTACTGTAGTAACTCTTGAGTCCGATTAAATTGCTTGGCGGATGTGGGAACTGGCCACTCCGCAATAACAGTGATCTTCGCGTCGTCGATATGGAGACCCTGGTCATACACCTGGTGTCCTAAGAAGTCCACTTTGCGTTGGGAAGGAGAGACACTTACTAAGCTTGGCATAGAAGTCATGCTTGCGTAAGCGTTGTAGGACATCACAGAGGTGTCTGAGGTGGTCTTCCAATGTACGACTGCAGACCAAGATGTCGTCCAGGTATACACGAGAACATACTCTTCAAGGATGTCCCTGAAGATATCGTTCATCGCCATCTGGAAGATGGTGGGTGCGTTGGTGAGGCCCAATTGCATCACCGTGAACTCGTAGTGGCTGAAGCGCGATCTAAAGACAGTCTTTGGGTCCTTTGCGGCAACGCGGATCTGGTGGTAACCTCTACGAAGATCGAGCTTCGTAAAGGAGCGGTTGTTTGTCAAACGGTCAAACAACTCATATGCACAAGACATGGGATAACTGTTCCGCGGTAATCAATGCAGAGGTGGAGAGTTCCATCCGCTTTGCGAGCAAAGAGGACGAGTGCACCGCATGGGGAGTTACTGGTTCAATGAAACCAGGTCGAAGGATCTTCTGAAGTTGACTCTCGAGTTCCGTCGCCTCTGGAATCGAGAGTCGGTAGGGTGCGAGATAGTGGACAAGATAGTCAAGCAGAAGCTGGATAGAATGCTCAACACCGTGCATCGTAGGGTTCTTGCTATATGAGAAATACAAGGGAAAGACATCGTGGTACTCTCGAATCAGGTCACGAATGGCTGGCTCTAAGTCGGTTGTGAACCGCGAGTTTCGCAATGTCTGCATCAGCATAAGAAGTATGTGTGGACTTGCAAGTGGACGACTGAGGAACTTGTGATGTCGAAGGGTTATCTGCAGGCTGAGGGGTGGATGTAGAGATGTGAGCCGCTAATATGGAAGAAGGGTCAGAGGGATCGGGCTCCAAGGAGATGAGATCAACTTTTGGACAGAGGGGATCATAGCGAAGAAGATCCATGACATTCAGTGATTAGAGGGTGACGTTCTCCTGATGCAGGAAGTGAGCAAACTGGTTGGTAAAGGCGATGTCCGGGTGGGACCCGGTAGGACGAGGGTCCTGGGGAGGTACGTTGGGAGGGGTGTCGCCGTGGTGACTCGATAGGTCTGACCACACGTCGTTTTGAGAACAAGTGTCTCGGTCACCCATTCGGCCTCTATGGCACAAAGTTGGCGAGACCAGGGAGTGCCAAGAATAAAGTCGTACCTAGTGTCCAACAAATCGAAGTATGCGGAAGAGTAGTAGCGGCGAGACGCCGGGGTACTATACGACAGTTGGAGGGCAAGGGGTACTATACGACAGCTGGAGGGTAAGGGAGAAGTGGAGGTCAAGGACCTTTCATCAAAGAAGCACTGCGTCTTGTTATCTCCGAGGGTAACAAAAATAGAGCGAGACCTGGAGGTAGCTAGATGAGCTTCCTCAACCACACGAGGGTGAACGAAATCTCCTTGCGAGTCGGAGTTCCATAAAGCACGGTACACCCTCATAGATGTCCCAAGGCGAATGGGAATGATACGGAGGGTGCGATGAGGGTCTGAGAGGAGAGCGAGGAGACGACGCTGAACATTTACGTGTCTCATGAGTCTCTCTTGACAAACCTGGCCTGTGTTTGGCTATTGGAGCATGGTTTATGGTGCGCCGTGTAAGGTGTATTTCGTCGATATCGGACGCCAACCGAAGGCAGGCACGAAGTGCAGCAAGACATGTTGGACACGAAAGCAAGACGCAAAGAAGTGGGCGTCCGGTGCTGAAATCCAGGAGAGAAGACACGACATGCTGGCGAGTCGCCAACTGAGCACTACAACGAGTTATGCGAATAGAGCGACTCGTCAAAAGTCTCGGAGGGGAAGGACTAGATGCGGCGATTTGTTGTGGAGCAGACGGTACCTCGACAAATGGCGGGGCAGAGGAATTGTGTATGTCGTGTGCAGGGCACGGGTCGGGAGGGGCCGGGGAGGGACTGCGATCGGCGCTGAGGAGAAATGTCGGTATAGTACCGATCGAGGGTGGCATGGTATGGGCATCGCAAGGAGGTATGACCATTTTGGCGGCGACGAAGGCAATCGCGACGAGCCTCGAGGGCGGCATGCTAATCAGGGGATAGGGCTCCGTGAGGAGGGACAAAACCCTACAAGAGATCCACCTGAGGTACAACGAATGTGCGGGCGCCATCCTTTGTGGACCTGCTATGAGCACGACCCGTGGCGAACATGACCATTTGCAAGTGGTCGGCCGTCGGGATAGTTTCATCATCCAAGTGGTACTGAATGACATCCCGAAGCTCGAGGTCCTCAGGGGAGTAGGGTCGACCTCTGTTGTATTGTCATCGCCGTACTCGAGGGAACTGTAGTGCCGAAAGAATGACGCTCCAGGCTGAGTTGGGTAGCGAAAGCACCCAACGAAAGAGGAACAACCTTCAGTGGTGTCGTGTGACTGGGTTGTGGCGGCGGACCGCGAAGAGGACGAGGCGTCGGAGAGGCGACTTTGCATCCTCCGGTACTGTCGAGCAGCCTCGTAGGCCTGCTCTGTGGACACGAAGGTCTGTCGCCAGAGCTCCATGCGGTAATCAGTTAGGAGACCGACAAGGAACCAGTTGGTGAGAATGGCCTCCGGCAAGAACGTCTCATCGCAGGTTAGGCGGGCGGCATGATACACCCAGATGTGACACTCTAGGTCGGCCAGTGCGGAGGACCCGAGCCATCGGGTCTGGGTGACCCGATCTAAAGCGTCGGTCGCATCGTGCTGCGCGCCATGGCGGTCCTGGAGAAAGGTGGTGCAACCCGCAAAAGTGGGAGCCTCACACATGCGGATGCGACAAGTATAAGAACTCTCCCACGTAGTGAAAGGGCTGCCTCATAATTTAGTTGCGAGCAAAGAGCACCACAACTCCCAACTAGTCTGTGTCAGCGTCAACATGCGTGTGGCTGCCCGCAACCAATGTGACATGTGAAGTGTGCCATCGTATTCGGGTATATCTGAAAGACGCACAAGGGGGGTACCTCTGTGCGGACGACGAGGGGAGAGAGGCTGAGATGTCTGCATTACGGCGGCAAATGTCGCGGTCGGTGCAGGGGTGGAAGTGAACACAAGTTGTGGGTTGTAGCTGCTGGCGGAAGGTCTAGCAAAGGTGGAGGCAACAGCTGCAGACATCTGTGACAGAGTGGCAAGGTAGGAGGGTATAAGCGAAGAAGCAAATCAAGGGAAGCGATCCTGCAAGACGGAAGTGGGAGGGGTAGTGAAGGAAGATGAAGGGTGAGCAACCTGTGAAGGGTGAGGCTGTCTCAAGGTGAGTATCTTTGCCTGTATTTGCACCATGGTGGCATGCAAGGTAACCACTCTCTAGGTGCATGGGGTCGGAGGTTGAGGAGTCAGAGAGGGTACCCTATTCCGGGGGTGGAGTGACGAACTGTAGGGTGCCCTAAGGTGGGAGTGAGGAGACAGAGGGAGGAGGTTGAACTTTGAGTCGTAATACCGTGACCGGTGCGGAAAGCTGGCAAGCAACACCGGGATGGGTAGATGAGACTGTGTGGCTAGATATTGGTATCTGGGTGGCAGCACCTACGGCAATGGCCGAAGCAGTAGGGGCAGCAGGGGCCGATAAAGGTGCCGCAACAGACGGGGTGGTTTGAGAGGCAGCGACACTCACCACTGCGGAAAGCGAGTGCTGGGCCTGATGCGCGGGGGAGGAGGATCCACCATGTCACGGTGTTTGAAGTCGTGGGTAACCAGCTAGCGAGCGCGGTAAGGGAGAGAGCAGTGGAGGGGTGGGGGGAACGAGGAGGAGAGCCCTTGAGGTGGTGGATTTCAAGGGTGAGCATGTTGATTTGCGTTTGCATGGGTGCAAGCGTATCAGGTCGTGCCTGTATAGGTGCAAGGAGGGCCACGAGGACGGTCTCAAGGTCTATACGGCCCTGACCGAGGATCGTTGCTGAATGTGTGCCGAAAGCAAGAATGACTAAGTCCTAACCAAATTTGAGGGTGCCGCAAAGAAATTCGGAATTTCAGAATAATTACAAAATAATAAAAAAAATAAATCAAGAAAATGGAAAAAGAAGGAGGTGAGAAGATAAATCAAACTTTTAAAAAGAAGAAAATATATATAAAAAAATAACAAAATAAGAAAAAGAGAAAAATTTGAAGTTGGGGGGGGGAGGGGTGAGAAAGAGGTGAGAAAAGTGAAAGAGAGGTGAGAAATAGGGAAAGTTTGAGATGGTGGGTGAGGGGGATGATGGGGTTGTAGTAGGAGGAAGAAAGGAGTAGAGGAGGGTGAGAGAATGGGAGAGAAAATGATAAGAAAGGTGGAGAGGAAAAAAGTAGGCTGCTGCTGCCGCTGCAGAAAAATAGGAATGAAAATAATCAAGGGTTGGTTGAGATCTTGATCAGCCACCCTGAGTGCACAGTCGCGCAACCTCCTAGCCAATGGGGCCTTCAATGCTGTCAAACTGCTGCTGCAGTTGTAGGAAAAAATTATCATCATCATCTGGGTGTGTTGAGGTCTTGATCAGCCACCCAGATTCCACTTTAGTGCAGCCCCCTAGCCAGGGGGGTCTTCAAGATCTTCAGCAAGGTGCCACATGGCACTGCAGATGGCCACGTTGTCGAGCGCATCGGTCCCGCACAGGGCGGGACCCTCCCGACCGCGTCACGCAGGAGTTGGTTTACTCGCGATACACATGGAGCTTCCACAACCGCTCCGGTTGAGTGCGCCATCCATACCTCTTGCGAGCCCCTATGACAGGATAGGGCCTATGCGAGGTACAACTTACCTCCACCTTACGGGAGCTGACACCTCCCTTCGGTGGGTGTATTCCCGTCGAGCGACCAGTCCACAGTACGAAAGCTAATCAGTTGCAATTACAAAGGTGGACCATCCGAGAGCGTTTCTCGTACGCTATAGCGTAAGGGGCATGCATGGTCTCACGCCTCTATAGGACCTGCCCGCAAACCGACACATTGGGGGGCCGAAGTCCCAAGCACAAATCGTCGTCGGTCGACTAGGACATATCCGACTCACCATGAGTCACACCACACTAAGAACGTAAAATTTAAAACACACGCACACACACACATACACACACGGAACGACACAAAACGAAACAACAGAAACAATCCTAGTCCCTTCAGTAGCCATCCCATAACCTTCCGACGCGGAAATCGGATAGGCGACACGTGCGCGAGTTAGTATAAAACCGTGCGGACGCTGGGCCTTCTCATACAGATTCGCAATGCAAGCTTATGCAAGCAGTCGTAATGATGACGTACTATGTAGTACCCCAAATCATGCGGTCCTCGTCAATTTCGAGGGTCGCATTCGACACTCAAGTGTCGGCTGACACGCGCCTTGAGGGGTTAATCTCTCGATGCTAGACAACCGCCAAGGCGGTTGATCACCACACCCTCATTTGCACCCTGTGGAGAGTGGGTGGTACACAGGTTCATACATGTGGTGACAGTCGTCTCTTATCGCCCTAAAGACCAGCTCCATCATCCAGGGCCTGGAGAAAACTCAAGGGGTTTGACTTTGACGGATGCCTAACGTCCAACTATAGAAACTCTAAAAAGCAAAGGGGAAAAAATGATTCCCTTTTCTCTCAGTGCATAATATATTTAACCCTTGCGCACGGTCATAACAGGCCGCACAAACACACAAGGCACATGTATGTACATATTCAGCCTCCTGATGAGTCGGTGAAACTCCGACGAAACAGTTTGTCACAGCCCCTCGTTTGTTGTCCTCTTCTCTCTCTCTGCCTACGGTTTACCGGGCAGTTCTGTTTGTGACGATATATAAAGGGTTATAAATATGTGACGATCACTTCTCACAATCACAATATGACTCCTCTCAGCCATATATATGTGTATAATCGCAGGCAGTCAAATTTGAAGTATGGCCACAAGCATACCTGCAATCACATCAACGATTCAATCAAAAAGTCCACACACTACACGGAGTCAAACTTCAACCATTCTCTATACTCATACCTCTTGCTTTAGCCATGCAAGCCCCAACCTTTGCTCAACCTTCCATAAAAAAATAAATACTCAGTACCTTTGTTAAATAGTCATTCAATAAAACCCCGGGTGAAAACCTTAATGAAACAATTAAAACCACCAGGGCTAAAGCCTTCAGGTTGGGTAACGAGATTGAATTGGAGTTGAGTCGTAAACCGACGAATCGGCAACCGACCTGTTATCAGTCACAACAGAAGGGTCCAATCCTGAATAGAACGTCCAAAGGAGGTTTGTATCATAAGACAGGTCAACGCCCAAGCTAAGCTTATAAGTGTACGGAGAGTAAATCCCCACACCACGTTCTCTCTAAAAAATCCTCCTGATAATTAAACCCAAGTCTACCTCTAAGCAAGTACCCGAAGAATGGCAGATCCTGACAAAATCTCCCCTATACAGAGTGGATTGTCAGAATCACCACCTGTCAAAATATAATCTAACTTCTCTAAACGAAGAAAATTTTGGCAACGCTTCCCGTAGGAAAAGTGCCTTTTCAGAATTTATACTAGCTCCTGAAATAAAAACTGAAATAATCTCTAAGTCTAGAAAGTAAAATGTTGTCTAACTCCCTGAATTAGTAAAAATTTTGGCAGCATCTTCTTCAGAGAAGTAAACTTCCCAGATTTATACTAATTCATATATGAACTCAAACATATCACTTGAGTACAGTGAAAACATCATTTAACTAATTCTTTAGATCTGCAGAAATTTCGGCAGCGCTTCCCATGGGAGAAGTAGCTTTCCAAAATGTATACAAAGCTAAATACTGAATCGTAAAATAATTATGACTTCCCAAAGTTAAATTTTGTCGAACTCCTTGAATTAGTTAAAAATTGGGTAGCATCTCTCCTAGAAAAGGAGGTTTTCGATATTTTTACTAAGTCAGATATACAACTTAGACAAAAGTTGAAATTTTGAAAGTTAGATTTAATTAACTCCTTGGTTTTGTAGAAATTTCGGCAGCGCTTCCCGTAGAGAAAGTAACTTACAAAGATTTATATAAAGCCAAGTATATGACTGAACCGTTCAACTTAGATCAAAGTTCAGTCTGCCTCTCATTACCACAAGTTTATTCTTAATTGCATACTCTCTTCAATTGGTGATAAACTATAGTCAGACCATCCAATCTTATGGAAACATGTCTGACTAGCTTTGTTCATAGTAAAAAAGTATATAAACAAATTTATGCTCCTGGTTCCAGCATGTACGTGGCTCCAGACCAGACCTCCAAATCTTATGGGAACTTGTTCAGTCCTTTACCCGAATTCCCCTAAGAATAAAACAGGGGGAGTTAGAGTCATCCAATTTTATGGAACGTGCCCAACTTTTTTTCAGAAACCAATAAAACAAGAGAAACCCCAAATAAAGCAAGCCAACCGAGCCATCCAATCTTATGGAAGCCTGCTTGGACCTTGAAAAAAGTCAAACGCATGCAACCCTCGCAAGTCATCCAACCCAAACTCTCTTTCGCAGGCTCGCCTGGAAAAGGATAGAGATAGGCTACTTCTAACATTTGTATAGGCAAGAGAAAAAATTGAAACGAATCTGTCGTTGGAAAACGGCCAAATACATAAATCCTCAGACTCACTCCTCCCTCGGGCACAACTTTCAACACTGACCTCGGGCGAACTAACCTACAGCCGAATCCGACATTGCCATAATGCCCGCAATACTTCAAAAACTTTGGATCAGCCTTCCCGTGTGCCATACCTATCTTCACAGCACCTCCGCGCCCATCTTTTCTCTATTAACGTCCAAGTTACTAACCTATCACTAAAACTAACCATGCCAACACACTCGCCTATCCCCAAAACCTCAAATTAGCACTTTACCCGGCCTGTTTTCTGATAAGAAACAAGTATGGCATCGAATTTTCTCCCCTGCCATATCCGCCATCTCCATCGTTGCACCTTTTTTCTCCACTAACTCTGAATAGCTTTTTACTTACAAAAGGCTGACTTCGCCAATCGTTTCGCCTTGGTCAGAACCCACCATCTCCATCTCTCACTTGTTTGTCTCCACGAGGTATCACGAGAGTTACCTCCCCCTTGCTGCACTCCGGCTCATCACCCCGCCATCTTTGTTGTTGGATGCATCCGGCCTGATACGACGTCCAAGTTCAGCCTTTCTTTACTAATGCATCTAGTCGGCAAACATCTTCGCTTTCCTCCGAAACAGGGCAGCTATTAGACGGTTCGGACGGTCTTCCACCTCTATCTTCAGCCCGTCAGACGACTGACATGAGTAGCTCCGCTATCCTGAGAGAACTCTGCGGGGACCGGCTACTAAAACGGTCCATCAGTCTCCTACCCATATTCCCCAAATCCGACGAACGATTTGCGCGTCAGTATCGCTACGCCCTTCGCCGAGTCTCTTTTGGTCGCCCTACTCGAAGAAAGTTTTTTTCCCACTTCGGGTTCCCAACGGGCAATCCACTCATGATTAGCAGTCACGGAGTCGGGAGTGTCGGGCCTGCTACAGACCCTGATGGTTGTCGCAGATATCAAGGTAAGAACCTTGAGCGTCGGGGTGAAGGAATTTTGCCAATATACAGCCTGCAACCTGCGCTACTGTGCCCCAGACTACCCTGCCTAGGCGCTGTTCGCCACCTTCGTGCCCCATCGGCATGCCCACACTCAAACCCTTCACTGCCACCAGTAGCCTGAAGGGCGGCGCGCCCTCGGAAAGTTCCCGCCACTCAGTCTTCTTTTGCTTTGCAGACTCAATCACCCACCTGCTCGTATGCACGTTGAACTCTTCGGTCCACGTTTTCAACGATGGCATGATAGAAGAATTTCGCCAGCATCTCGAACACGCTGGGACCCGGACGGACCCGCCAAAGGAGGCGCGTAGTAAAGGTCCTCGTTTGCCATGGTGACCACTTCGTGGAGATTGTCACGTCCGACTTTAAGAAAAGTCAAAGCATAGGTCAAATAATAACAACGACAAACAAAAAAAAAACTGTTAGTACCGTTCCGACGCCGCCAATGACGAAACCAAGGGGGATAACTCAATCGGGCCCTCAACCCCTCGGACTCTCCGCGCCGTTCCAATACTCGTACGCCGTCGCCACTGGCCTCGAGATGAAAGTCCGACACTGTAACCAATAGTGTTGGGCTCAAGGCTGGGTCTAGTATTGACGGACACCTAAATAAGCGGACACTGCGCGGCACGCGGATCTACCGAAACGTTTCAAAAATATTGATATGATATAATCAGGGAACAAGGCGGGGTGGGGCAGCGTGGGCACGTGGTGCGCGCACGTGCGATGGCCTTGGCGCTTTCGCGCACATGTCGTGACAATGCTCTCCTTTCTCGCCATGTGTGCCTCTTTGGCCGTTGCTCCGAAAATGCGCCAAGATCTCGCTATCAGGATTACATTGTTTCTGCACACTTGTGGGATGGGGTGGGTAGGAGCAGGGACCGTTCCCACTCTGATAGCAGTGTGACGGACCCGCTGGGATGGCGGTCCGTCAAGATCAAGACGAAGGGATGAGGGAGATGGAGATGGAGCTGGAAGGGACAGCCCACCTGCTGCTGTCGTGTTGGCCGCTGCTTGCCGCTCGGAGAGGGGCAGGTGGGGGGGTGTAAATAGTTGGCGTGACACTCTTCAACATCAACGTGCTGCGCTCAAAAGACATGTATAAAATTTGGCCAGTGTGTTAAGGCATTGACTATGCACGCACATGGCTGGTAGATGCCCAGGTTCAAATCTTGGCAGCTGCACTCCCGAATATTGCTATGATATAATCAGGGAACAAGGTGGGGCGGGGTAGCGTGGGCACATGGTGCGCACACGTGCGGCGGCCTTGACGCTTGCTCGCATACGTTGTTTTTCGTTTCGTGTGCCTCTCTGGCCACTGCTGTTGTTGCCGCTGTTTCCCATCTGCGCGCTCCGAAAATGGGCCAAAATCCCGATATTGGGATTACACCGTTTCTACACACTTGCGGGTTGCGCGCATACGTTGTTTTCCGTTTCGTCTGCCTCTCTGGCCACTGCTGTTGTTGCCGCTGTTTCCCGTCTGCGCGCTCCGAAAATGGGCCAAAATCCCGATATTGGGATTACACCGTTTCTACACACTTGCGGGATGGGGTGGGTGGGAGCAGGGACCGTTCCTGCTCTGATACCACTGTGACGGACCTGCCGGGATGGCATTTCATCAAGATCAAGATGAAGGGATGAGGGAGATGGAGATGGACCTGGAAGGGATATCGCAGCTCCAACGCATACTCAACACGCATGTACTCCAAACCAGGGTTACCGGCGTTCGGGACGGGCCGAACGCCCGAACCCGAACGCCCGAACGTACGGGACCCCTTCGGGAGGCGTTCGGCCCTTCGGGCCGAACGCGGACAAAAAAAAAAAACAAAAAAAAAAACAAAGTTTTCAAAAAAATCCGAAAAAAAACTGTGTGATGGAGAAACATAAACTAAACAACATTTGCCTGGGCACTACATCCAAATTCTCTACCAAATTTGAATTAAAAATCCCATACAGAAAATAAACACTATGATAAAAATAAGAAAAAATAAAAAGAGAATTAAAATGAGTGAGTGTGCCAGCACCTTTTCGACACCGCCATCTTTGCCGATTTTTTATTATTTTTTGGCATTGACAAATGCCCTGACAATTTACAGATATGTATTTTACATAATCAATAACTCGTTAATTTTTTTTTCAAAAACTAATAATTTTTTTTAGGCCCCGAAATAAAGTGAAAACAAAAAGTTAAAAGTGAAAAAAAACAAACTAGTGAGTGGGCGAGCACGTTTTGACACCCCCATCTTTGACGATTTTTAATGTTTTTCTGGCTTAGCAGAATGGCTTCAAAATTTATTGGCGTGTAGGTTACATCACAGAGAACTCACAAAAAAACTTCAGAAAAAAAAACTTGTTTTTAGGCCCCGAAATATTTTTTGGCGGGGGCCGAACCTGGAGGTGTTCGGCCCCCGAACGGGGCCCCGAACGCCCGAACGTTCGGGGGCCAGCCCGGGGGCCCCCGAACGTTCGGTCAGGTAACCCTGCTCCAAACTGTGCAAATGAAGAATGAGACTGAAAACAGACTGCAGATGGGGTATACCCCTAGTGGACTGACTGGACTGGCCTGGCCTGGTACCGACAATGGTACCGGCAGGACTGGACTCGACTGACTGGACTGGCCTGGCCTGGTACCGACAATGGTACCCCTATGGGGTTAGGCCACAGCCTGGTCCCACATGCCGAACAGGCAAAATAGCCAGATAGCCCTGGGTCTAGGCCAGGGCAGCCAGAGGCACGCTGCAATGCATCAGTAAAAGAGGAAAGTGCAGAGGTGAATATCCTCAACAAGCACCATTTTGAATAAGCAGGTGTGAACCTGGTCAGCAACATGATCATCACGTCTGCTTGTCCTACTGTTTTCACTTGAGTGGTACACACTGAGGTATAACTTAGGGAGTGGGGTTGCGCGGGGGAAACTTGACGAGAGGAAGGTGGGGGGGGGTAGGGCCCTTAAAAGAAGAAGAAGAAGAAGAGAGAACACAAAATGGATGGTGCAAGGCTCATAATCAGCTTCGACGAGGGCAAGGGGCCATCTTTTCTCTTTCCTTTGGTGGAGTGTCACAGTCCCTTCCTGCAAGCCAAAGTTCACCTGCCACTGGTAGACAGCTAATAATTTAGTTTCCCATTTGGGAAAGGACCATTAATCCCTTCCCTTGGATGACCCCACTCTAACGCAGAATCCTTGGGCTATCGCATTCCCCCCAACACAAGGCAGGGCCACTACATCTGTTTTCGCCCTGAGGACTGCCTAAACTATATTGGGGGAGCTGGTGGTGGTATGAAATTGTTCATTACCCAAGGTATGTGAACTGTAGGTAGGAACAGCCCCCTCAGCCAATTTGAGCACACATATGCACAGTAGTTGGATTATCCCAAAATTTATTGGAGGACATCGATGCGTAAATCCAGTCAAAGATATTCGTGCTGTGAGGATGTGTTTAAAGTTGCTAACCTCTCTTTTGTCTAGGACAGTGTTGATGACTCAAGTTTGTCCTTCCAGCGTTTGCTTGTCCTAAGACTGCTGATGTCATTGCCACTGCTGCCACTGCTCATTCTGCTGATGATGACAACAACGACGATGATGATGATAAATTCATGATGATGATGATGATGATGATGATGATGATGATGGTATAGTTGTTGCTGCTGTTGATTGATTGATGATGATAATGCTAGTGACAGTGATAGTGGTGGTGCTGGTGTGGGTATGTCTAACTACCATTTTGATTCTGTTAAATTGGCATAAATGGTCAGATGCGGTTACTGGAGGATGATCTGAAGGCAGCGTGTGAGGGACGGGAGATGTTGCAGTTGGAAGTGAGTATCACAGTTCATGCAACTTTGTTAAACTGTATCCAGGAGCCATCTCATCAATCATACTATCCGAACAACACTCCCATCCTGTACTACGCCCATGGAATCAATTTTACTTGTTCTCTCGCTCCCCTTGTCCTTGACTCGCATTTCCCTTCCTCGTGTCGCCTGATCTCCTTGTTTACCCTGGCCCCAGGTGGAGGCTGTAGGAGTTGGGCATGCTCTGAAATGAATTTTCAATTTTTCCCATGTTCCTCAGCTGGCTGCACTGGTTTCCACCCCGCTGCAGCTGAACTTTTTTTTTTTTTTTTTTTAACAACGCTCCCATCTATTGGTGGGGGAGCATCACCTGCTGAAAAACGGGTTCAGTGTCCGATTTACATATAACAGTTGGAACCTGCGAATGTTGGAATGATAAGGTATGATTGCCTCCTCAGTCCCCCTGGGACCGCCAGATGTAACAAACAAACCAGCGACCCTGCCTATCTAAAACTCATTCACTCACCCCAACTCCAAACCAGTGAAGATCCACAAGAGCTAGTTCAGAAGGGGGAAAAGGGTCTGAAAACCATTCTGAAGATCTGAGGGTGGCTCTTGGAGGAAGCTTGAACCATTCCCGGAAGTTGAGCTGGTAATCCCTCTTGAGAGGGTCTTCCATCCCTTCTGCCCCTGGCCATGTAACTTCCCCTAGGCTCCTCCTTGCAGACCCTCCTAGCCAATCCATTGTGAATTTCTGAACTGTTTTTTTAATATCCTTCTTCTGCTTAAGATGAATTAATTTAGCTTTGGTAGCAGACCATTGCGCTCCGACTTCCGTTTGTACAAATTGTAACACATGATCAGATATCTCTGCTCCTTCCAGATACACCCCTTCTCTAGCCAGGACGCATCTTTTATACCATAAGGTCCATAATACTACCTTGCGACCAATTTTCAAGAGGTTGTCTTGAAATTAGAAAGTGCGATATTTTGGGGAATCCAGTATCCTAGTAGAATTGCTTTCCAGTCCCAAGGCCAATCTATTTGTGTTAATCCCCTCCATATACAATCCCATCTTCTCCAAAGAAGAACTGAGCCTGGACATTGCATGAAGATATGTTCTATAGTTTCTTTAATTTTCCCTATTTGGGAATACTGTTAAACAGGAACTACACCAGGGTGTTGCTAGGCCTCTCTGCTCAAGTGAGGAATGATCTATGAGCCAATCATTCGTTAGCAAACAGCGGTGGGATATCTGCCATTGAAAAAAAAAAGAACTTGGCTGGTCTCTGTCTAATATTCTTGAAAAACTTTATGTTCCTCATCAAGTTTATATCAATATTTAGATGCCTAGGCCACCTTTCTTGAAGTATTGCTGAAATTTCAACCTTGGTCTGAAGCAACCTATATGTTATTTTAACAAATAAAGATTGTAGAACACTTGGTTTCCCTTTCTTTGAAGTCTGCCCTGTCCATTCCGCTGGGTCAAAGGGAAGTTCGGGGATAGGCGTCTGAGGATGGTAGGCTTTCCAACCCTTAATTGATGAGATATAAAGTTTTGTGAAGGAAAGATTTCGACTGTATTGGAAGGAGATTGCACCAAGAGGTGGTCCCTTGTGGATTTGAAGTTATTCACAAAGGCTTCGTGAGAAAAAGTGTGAACCGCCTGACCAATCACTTGTTGATCATCCAGTCAAAATCCTACAACCCAAGTTGTTTCCTTAATCGTAGGTCCTTGTCTCAATGTTTGACCCAATCCGAAGGTATAGAAAATATAATTTGTTCTAGATTAGCAACTAGTTGATGCACATATCTCAAGGTTTGTCTAAGCTGTTCCACCGATTTCTAGTCTTTCGTCTTCGGGTCCCATAAATCTTTAATCCTCAACACCCCTCTCTTTACCCACACTGTCCAAGGTGAGACTGAGCTATTGAAAATTCAACTATTTATGCTTGCGATCCATCGATTGACAAAAATAGGTTGTCGCAATACTTCCTTGTAACAGGAGGGAAAAGTTTAATTGGGTACGGGTAATTGGCGCCAAGTTTTGAGCATCGAGACCCACAAGTCATCAAATATAAGATCGCTTCTAGTTGCACCCCTATCTTCCTCTCCTCTGAACTGTGCATGTGTCTTTGGAATGCTCCAATACCAGTCTCCTAACCAGGTGAGTGCGTGTATATCCCTCGTTGAAGAAGGTGCAAGCCTACGAATCTGTTCCAGTGCCAGACCTTGCCAAGGCTTGTTTGTAGACAATATTACTTTTTTAATCCATTGTCGCGACACAGCTTTATATTGCAAGGAAGAGTCCAAAATTCCTAGACCTGCTTTAGTTTTTGACTGAATCAAGGACAACCAGGGGACTTTTGATATTACCTTTTCCAACTCATGGTTTCCTCTCCATAAGAATGGTGCCACCTGCCTTTGTAGTGTCTTTGTACGTTCTTTACTGATAGACCAAAGTGCTGATTTGTACCAAATAGAGGCAAGGATAGCATTGTTAATGACGAGGGTTTTCCTAAAAAGTGTGGTATTTTTATCTTTCCATTGATTCATTTTCTCCACGGCCGGCCTCGAAATCCACTCATCATTGATGGAAGGTTTTCCTTGATCTGTCAATGAAACTCTAATAATTCTTATTGGGGAATCCAAAGGAACCCAATTAACCCTTGGTTGTTCTGGTGGACGATGCCCATTCGAGTGAATCCATCAACCCTGTGTTTTATTCCCCCAATTGACGACCATGTTTGAAACTTAGGCAAAGTTGTCCATCAGGGCTTTGATTTCCATCATATTTGATTATGAAGCCTCCATCATTTGCAGTACCAAAGCGCAGGGCGTGAGGTTGGTCCATTCCGGGGGCGCAGCGCTACCGGGAGCGTTGCGCCCTGCCCGACGCTACCTACTCAGGGAGATGGCGCGCGACGGCGATGGTGACCCTTCTTTTTGATGCCCTGGCGCTTAGCGCATGCGCAGGAGACCGCAGGCGCTTGACCACACTATGTCACAAGCTGATGTGGCAGATGGTCTGACTCCCGGTGGCGTTCAGTTTCTGGGAGTTCCACGTTTCACTCCATTGCCGCTGCGTTGCTGCACGTGGCATTTGGCCTTAGAGGCGTTGGCTATGTCGATGTCTGTGGAGCACAGCGGAGGTACCCTGAAGTGTGAGTGATTACAGTAACGGTCTGCCATTGGGGTACTGCTCGCCATCATCCTTGCCATCACCATCACTACCAGGTCGCGATTTGACATCACCCCGTTGCTTCTTATCAGGCATACTGCTTGACATTAGGGTGTTGTCCGTCTTCAGGGGCACAACTTGGACGCGTCATCAAGTACAATCAAGGCAATGTTATCGCCATCACAATGAGGCTATCAGGGGTGCTGTTCGTTATCAAGTTGATGTTCGTCATCATCATCATCAAGGTTTGCTAGCATCATCACGACGTTAGTCGTCATCATTAGGATATTATCTGTTATCATCACTTGAGGAAAGGGTGTGATTAGTCGTTTTTCATCACCATTAGTTTTTTTTTTTTTTTTTTTTTTT
>BFEA01000829.1:316972-332788 GCA_003427395.1 Chara braunii | reverse complement strand
CTCTCTCTCTCTCTCTCTCTCTCTCTCTCTCTCTCTCTCTCTCTCTCTCTCTCTCTCTCTTATATTTCTTGCCCAGCCACTTTGAATGCCCTTCCCCTCTCCTGCTGACACTTCGAGATTCTTTCCCTCCCCATGATTTCAACATTCGCAAACTGGTTTCACCAACCCACACTTTCCTTCTCCTGCTGCCAACTTGATGATTTCCTTCACACTCCTCCCCAACCCACCCCTAGTGCAACACTTTATTCGCACCCTATTCCCCCCTCCTCCCTCTGCTAAGTTGCTAACTGTATTACAAATATTTCTCCCCACCTCGTCTTCCCATCTGATTTCAAAGGGCATTCGCTGCATCACATGGACACCAAGGTGTGGAGACTGAGGTACCTGCAGCCAAGGTAAGACAGAAGTTTGCTGGCAGATCACTGGAGGACTCGAATTCGTTCCCAACAGATGAAATGCTTATCTCGAATTAAGAAAGCTCCTGACAAGGACTGCTGCGTGCTGTAGTCCAAGCAGGATCCAACTGAGGATAATACCTTCCGTCCAATCTCAAACAAGGGGTTTGTTGTTGTTTGAAATGGTTGGTTACAAGGTGAACAACTATTGTCCCTCGGACCAGTGGATCAATTCACTCTTCTTAGAGCTGGAGAACACTCTGCTATTGCACCTTTTCAGGCTCGTACAGGAGGGGTTGGGTGTGTCGACACCGTATGGGAATGGTAGAGGATGTCCCTGAACCCAATGGCGATTAATTTGGCTCTGGGTGTCGTTACCAATAACTCTATCAAAAGAGCATAAAAATCAACTCTGCCTGGGCTGAACAGTGAATTCACCATTATCGTTGTTAATGTCTTACACAGGTCCTGGTTGCTGATCTGAATTCACAAAGGCAGAAGCGGGCAGCAGGGAATGAGGAGAATGTGGTCAAAGCAGAGATTGCAGCAAAGAACGCAAAGGAGGAGGTAGAGAGGTTGACTTCCATTGTGCAAGAAAGAGGAATACAAATGGCTATCTTGATGGAGACCATGGACACACTACAAGTAAGTAGATTGTTCAAAGTAGGAAACTTGGTATAAAATACTGAAGTGCATAAGATGCTCCAGAACCTTCCAAAGCAAGCCCAACTGTGCATCTCTGTGATTCTCTGTGCTCCCCCTCTTGCTTTATGTGGTGTGCACGGCTCCGAAGGGGCCCCGGCATCAGTTCAGGGGTCGTGGACTGAGAGTTCGTTTTTTTTTTCCCCAAAAACAGAACCTTAGGGTTCTGGCTCCTCTTAGCATCAGCCCGGTTCCTATTCCTCCGGCAAGTCAGAAAGGATTACAAGACGCACTCACACACGCTCCTCCACCTTATGGTGTGAAGGCCCGAAGGACGGGATTTTTTACGTCCCGACGGAAGGATGTACCACCCTTCACCCCTGGCTAAGTTAGCCTGCTCTGTTTGCTTCTGCCCGGTTGCTGGTGTGATTACCCTATCGCTTCGGTTCTTGCAGCTTGCCTCGTTGGGCTCCGACCATCCTGTTCCTCTCAGCTCCTTGACTGTCGGATTTTCTATACTTACTAGAACTGCTGGTTTGGCCCCTTGCCGAGGTCTTTGCTAGAAACCTTAAGCCCTACCCAACTTGGTTGCTACTAGCTTTGCTAAAGCCCTAATCCCTAGCTGTCTTTCCTTCCGCTTTTAGGTGTTGGCTGTTACCCTTGCTGCAACCTCGAATCCTCGCGAACCTAGGTCTGGATTTACTCACTGTTAGTATCCCTTTTTTCTGTAACTGCTGGCTTGCTGAGGCCCGGGTCCTGGAACCTGGGACTGTGGTTTACTTAGCCTTGGCTCTTGCTACAAGGAGCGGATTTGGGTGACATCCTCTATTAGTTCGGCAGTGCCTTGTGTTTAGTACGCTTCTTGTGGTCTGTATCAGTCCCTAAATATGTAGACCTACCGTTCTCCCTACTCCCTACTGTAACCCTGGTCATGAAGTTAATATAAACTTATAACGTAATATGACAGATACTTGTGCTTCTGAGATCTTATTGACTTCACTGTAGTCTAAGTACGGTTCCTCTATTTTGTGCATGGTAGGTGAACCATTCTTCCTTACCGTCCTCTCTACCCCATTAGGCTAATGTGTGCTCCTGGACGCCAACATGGGTCATCACTGCCCAATCACCTGTTGACCACTCCCTTTTCCTTCCTAAGGACTGGAAGCCAATTCTGTGGGATTGTCGCAATCAGCTCTTGTGGGTTCTGGCCAGATTATGGCAACCTTTGAGGCTGTTTTTGAGTTGTCTCTCGTTCCTACACTCCCTCCTGTCATCATCCCAGATGTGTTTGATTTGCCAGATCCCTTTCTCTAGCCATGACCCGAACGAGCGTCTTTTCTTGTTAGAGTGAAGTTGTGAACGATTCCCTTCCCCAGGTGCTATCCATGGATTGCAGAAAAGAGGTTATCTAAGGATCTCCTCTTTGTTTTGCGGCTTCCTCACTTTGGCTGGGAAGATTTCTCTTCAAGACTTGAGGATTTCTTTCCAAAAGTGAAGTCCAGGATGTCTCCTTGTTTGTATGGCCTACGAAGTTCTGCCTCTTAACGACCACGATTTGCTCATCAACCATAAGGTACCCTGTGTGGTGTAAACCGGTAGTTGCTGAAATCCCTCCATTGCCAGGTGTCTCCAAGGAAGTTTGGAGCTGGTTAAGAGTTTAAGGATCCATTTTGTTTGGAATAGGTCCATCCGGGACCAAAGATTCTGAAGTCAAGCATAACACAAAACTCCTCCCACAGAGTTGGGAGATATGGTATGGAGAAGATCCCTCGTCTGAGGTGTCGGAACTCAGATGGTTCAGTCACAGCCACATAGTCAATCTCTATTGGTGAGACATACCTTTTGGCCAGGCCAACGAGATCAACCTAGCAAGAGCCATCAATGAGGTAGAAAGGGATCGGAGGCTTAGAATAGTCAGTGTATAGCTTAGGACCAAAGCTATGAATCAGCTTTACACCTTCCTGAAGCACTCGTGCTCTCTCTTCAACATACTGGGCTTCTGTAACCGAAACAGAGTCAAAGTGCTCATGAGTCTCCTTTCCCTTCTTCACATAGATCCTCAGATCTTGGATAGTTCCCTCTATGAACTCAGTGAGGACAACAAAGATTGATGGATCTTCTTGTTTGAACCCAACTGCACTGACATACTGGTAATGGAAAGCATCCTTGGAAGCTATCCTGTTGAGATTGGTCAAGATTGACCCGCTGACCGGAAATCGGTGAATTGTACTCATGTGCCAAGATGGGTACTGAAACTGATCTGAATATCTCTGATGAAAGCACTGATTGTTTGATGTTGGTCTGAGAATAGATTGATAAAGACCATGTGATGATTAGTTATGATTGCTGATCTCTATTGTGGAAGTATGAGACAGTTTACTCTAAAACTGCTAAGGGTAACTGGGCCGAGGTAATTAGTGGATATCCTGAGGTCCCTCAAAACTCTGTAAACGATTATCTATCTGAACTGATACCATTAGTGTTGTTGGATGCAAGAGAGCTGATTGTTGTCTACAGTTGGTGATGATGCTTAATGTAAAGATGCTTTGTTGCTGAAGTTGGCTCCTCAAAGGATCCTTGAAGAGTCAGGGGTAGGTATTGCTCCGGTCTAAGCCCACTGAGCATTGATTACCTCTCTTGCTCTTTGAACAGTCTCAAGGGATGAGATTGTGTTGAGCAGCTTCCCATCGGACCCATTGATGTAGAACACATACTCTATGAATTTGTGTCGATTCCTTACTCTCCCGAGTACAACATCTTTGTGCATCCTCTTATAGGTTTCGATCTCATCAGATAATTCACTCACCCAATTTTCTGCTTTGTCTCGATAGAGAGTGCTCGACATTATGAGAATATCTCTGTTGTACGTGTTTTACTTTTCCACACCTTGCCTGCAATAGTTTTTGATTGAATTAATAGCACAGAGAGATTTGTTTGCCTTCCAACGTCTAGATATGTTGAGATCAGGCTGTCTGATGCTTGTGATTATGGAAGAGATTATCTGAGAATGCCTCATTGCTAAATTTATCAACAAATATCTTGTTGCTGAGTACAGATCCCGAGTGCCAAAAAAATACAAAATAAAATGTTTGTCGAAACTAAATGCAATAAGAACAACCGCTCGTGCATAGCCTGTGCAAATTGTTAAGAGTCATTGGTCTATATCAGACGTAGACCTTACCAGGGTGTTACTAAAAAAAATACTTTCACAAGGACTCCAAATACGAGATCTGCCCGTTTGCCATGAGGTCAGCAACCAAGTTACTCTGTGCTCAATACGAAAGTCCTATGAATACAATTCGTTCATGTTGGGTGCGAAAGCTCTATGTTCACAATTTGTTCGTGCTCAATACATTGTTTTTCGACTTAGCGTCTGATCTCGCTCAACATGATAACTCCGAACACGAAGCGAGGTCCGTGCTCAAAACGGCAGACTTAAGCACGAGGCTTGTCCGTACTCCCCGCGATAAATCTGAGTGTGATATTTGTTTCATGCCCAACACCGTAATTCTGAGTACGGAGCTCATTGGTAATATCTCTGTGTAGATGGGGTGCTCCTACTCAACGTGGCGATTCATAGTATGAGGTTTGATAGTACTCAATGTAAATAAAGTAATTTAAAATAAAATTAGTATAGGATGAGTTTGAACATTTGTCCCACAGAAACTCAATGGGATGCTCTCCTGTATCTGCTAGTCTGTACTTTGATGGAGGGACGTTTTCATAATACTGGTGAAATTCATAGGCGGTTCCTCAATTTGTCCTTAGACGATGGGACATGCTCGCAGTATCAGTATACATCAAGGGTACATTTACAAATTAGCCCTTGGACAAAAAAAACATTTATACAAAATCAGGAAAAATTAAAAGTATGAGTAAAAACTTACCCTCTGTCAGTGGGGTACACCCATAATAAGTTGAGATTACTAGGGTAGTTTCAAAGCTTTTCCCAACATGTGAGACAAATCCGCAATATCGTGAAGGCGTAGGGGTATCCTTAAAGTTTGCACAGCTAGACTTTCTCATATTTTCATAAAACTCCAAAGTGTAACTGAAATTCTTCACCGAGCAGCTGGGCGTTTTGTGATATCCAGAAAGAAAGTCAAGAGTGCTTTGCAACCTACCGCATATTGCAGAACTTCTCTGTAAAATAAAGGGGAGGCAAGGATATTCTAGAGATTTGACTTGTTTGGTGGGTCAACTTATAATATCAAGTAGCGATCATTAAAATTTGCTTTGGTACGGTAGCCGGTGTATCTTCTTTACCAAGTTGGTCAGTCTTTTGCCACTACCGATATTAGTCCCCGTCATGCAAGAATTAACAATCAGATAAGCTATTTTCCTTAGTTGTCGTTCCCTTCTCCAGGTCTCCTGCAGCTCATTACTCATAATTATATTCAAGCTTCGACCAGTGATGAACCAAATCACGGTTTCCCTTTTTAATCGATAGTTGAAGCTTGCACAAAAAGTTTTGAAGATTCACAGTAAGTTGCTAAACTCACGTTTGCTTGATTAAGATTTAAGAACAATTATTTATTACTTTACTGACCCATCCGCCAACTTAATTTTATGCAGGCTCATGTAATTCGAAAAATGACTCACCAGTCAAATCATGTGTAGGAACCATCACACGGGTGCAAGTAGAGTAGGGATCTTGAATGAAGGTAAGATAGAGGCATTCTCATGCAGAGCTAATCGAAACCTTATCGTATATGAGTCTCACTTAACACTCGAACTTCCCCAATAATCTGTCATCATCATTCGAGTCCGCCATCATGTCCATCTTTTACCCTTCCCCCTCACCCAGATTCTTCAATTTCTCACTTTAATGCTCGGTCTTGTCTTCTCCAAATCAACCAAAAAACGACCGTGCTATGGACGATGAAGATTACTGCCTCTGTAACCGGTTTACTAATAAGCCCGCCTATGCTTATGAAAGTGAACGGTTATCCACGCAAAGAGAAACATGATCTCCCTTAGCGATAGCCTGAAGAACTAACACAAAGATAACCAGATCACACTCGGCGATAGCTTCGAAACACCAAAGCAGTGATAGCCAGATCACGCTTGGATATAGCTTTGAGAAGCTTGGATATAGCTTTGAGAACCAGCGCAATGATAGCCAAATCAGGCTTGGCTATAGCTTTGAGAACCAGCGCAGCGATAGCCAAATCACGGTCGGCAACTATAGCTTCAAGAACCAGCGCAATGAGTGTGTGTCCTTCGATCAATAACAAAATCAGTGCCAAAAAGAGAAGTATTGGCTGATGATGATTCACATCAGGAGAAGGAGACACTTTGGAGTAAAAACTTTGAGTGACGTGAGCGAGACCCCTGACGGTGTCGACCAGCCTAGAGACCTCGCAAACTTGGCAATGGAGATTAACCAAGAGGTACATGCGAGCTCGGCAAAGGGTTTTCAATTCAAACGTAACGAGCTCATGGCTATGGCGCCTTCATTAGGTATTGTTAACACAGAAAGAACTGGCACTCTGCTCCTGGAGCCAGACTTCCTTGAGAGGAAGCTCCGGACAGACATCTTCACAGGACGACACATAGCTACAAGGGACACCTAAGGAACTCCACTACGCCAGTAGACGTAGGTTGAATCTGAGTTACAGACATGGAGGATTTGTACAGAGCCGAACAGACCCCCCATGCAATACGGAAATTCACCCTTCGCAAACCAGAACCTGATCTAAAAATCATCTTATGGAATGTAAACGGTATGCTGTCTCTGCTCACAAACCAAAGGAAATGGGACAATCTAATCAAGGATACAGGCTGGTTCAGGAAAACTCTGCCAGACATACTATGCCTCCAAGAAACACACCTAACCACATCGGATGAACACCAAAGAGCACAGACCCAAATACTAAAGAGACTAAAATGGGCAAAGGAAACTATCTGGGCACCGACACCGCGTTCCAATTCGACCGGAGTAGCCATCCTAACCCATGCAAACTCCAAGGCGGAAACTAAGATCGCCAAAACGGCGGAGAACATAGACTCAGAAGACGACGGATGGGCAAGTCTTGACTTCCACATCTACGAAGAGAGATTTAAACTGATCACGGTATACTGCCCGAACACCCTAACCCAACGAACACGACTAATTGAAAACATACTACCAAAATGCGACCAGGTGATACAACTTATCCTAGTAGGGAACTGGAACGCTACGTTAGACTCAGCAAAGGACCGCATTTCAGGAAGTTCGCAGGGATTGGAACTGACCCAATGGAACGAGGTAGTGCCTATCCACGACCTGATGACCGAAAAAGATCTTATTGACCCGTTTAGGATCCTGTACCCAGACAGTAAGAATTTCACCTACGTCAAAAGGAACCGAAGCCAACACATCTCGTCATCAAGAAGATTACTTCCTAATCTCAAACACTCTCATAGGCACTATCATAGCATAGGGATAGGAGACCTACCCCACTACTCAGGGCTAGATCACAAACCAATCACGCTACGACTAAAACTAGGATCGTCACCCAACAGAGGTCAAAGTTTTTTCAAAATCAATAACTCGATATTAAACACCAAAGAGATAAGAGAGGCAGTACTAACAACATGTATCAACCACGACCACTCCAACCAGGACTTCCTAGACCTTGTCACAACCATTTCGGAGGCCATCGCCAGGGCGTCTTAAGTACTAGCATCAAAAAGGAAGGCAAGGACAGAAGAACTCAGCCAAGCGGTAAGAGTAGCAGAAAGGAATCTATAAAACGCTCCAGGATGCATCCTATATGAAACAATCCTAGAACACGCTAGAGAAGAGCTCTCAAATTGGGAAGATTGGAAGAACAAGGGTCCGGGGATGCGAGCCAGAATAAAGGAATGGGAGGAGGGAAAAAAGATGACCAAGTTTTTCTTCAATAAGATCAAAACAAACGCGAGAAACACTATTATAGAAAAAATCCAAATAGACCTGGCCCAACTTCGGACCCTCAATTAATGCTATCGACAGCAGCGGCTTTCGTCCAAAAGTTGTACACTTCCAAAGAACAGAATCAACCACAACAGGAAACATCCCAGGCCAGAACGAAATTCCTCGCACATCTTTCTAGCACAATATCAATGGATCATGGGGAAGCACTCGATGCCCCCATTAGCGAACAAAAAGTCTTTGAAGCACTGAAATCCATGAAAGCAAACAAAACCCCAGGAATAGATGGGTTGTCCAAAGAGTTTTGGGTAGCGTATTGGCCAGTTCTAGGCAATGAATATTTCCAATATTTAGAAAAGGCCTGGGCAAGAGGGACGTTAGGTGGAAAGCAAAGCACCGGCGTAGTCTCCCTCTTATACAAGAAGGGAGACCCGTCAGACATCAGGAATTACAGGCCTATCTCGCTCCTTACAGCCACATACAAAATCCTGGCAAAACTTCTAGCAAATAGAATCAAATTCATAACAAGGAATTGCTTTCATCTAGACCAAACAGGTTCCATGCTAGGAAGATTCATCCTAGACAACGTAATGACTCTCTCTGAATCCGTAAGATACATACGGGACAAAAGAATGAATGCGGCAATCCTCTTTTTTGACTTTGAAAGAGCTTATGACCAGGTTAACTGGAATTTCCTCCAACAAAGCATGGAAAAAATTGGGGTAGGACCAAGTTTCAGAAGATGGGTCCAAATACTCTACTCTGACGCTCTGGGGAGAGTACAAGTTAACAGGCATATCTCTCAGCCTTACCGCATGACTCGCTCTGTAAGACAGGGAGACCCCTAGCCGCCCCTATTTTCCTATTCATCATGGAAGCTATTGCATCCTTCCTGAGAAAGGACCCGTCAATAGAAAGGCTGACAGAGGACAGAACACACAACCCCAACCTGCCCACTACAATCCTCTTTGCAGACGACCTGACGGTACTTATATGGGCCTCAAATTTCACAAGGGCGATGCAAGCATTCCAGCGAGCATCAGAAATGAAGATTAATTGGGCCAAAACAACAGGTTGGTGGCTAACGGATCCAGAACTGAACACACCTCAAAGACCCCCCGAAGGAATGACCTGGAACTGGGGTAACGAACCCCTCAGATTCCTGGGCATCCAGATGTCTAAATACGGCCCTAATCGAGCAATGGCGCCAATAATAATGAATAGGATGCTGACAAAAATGGGGAGCTGGACGAACGTGTACACGTCTATCTTCGGTAGAGCCATGATCCTTAACGCCTCAATCTTCTCAATGCTCTGGTATGCAGCAACGATCTGGAGGCCCCCCAAACAGCTTAGACACTAACTCAGGAGAAGAGCAGCGGCCTACCTCTGGTCAGGAAACCCTTCCAAGGAACAATTCATATCGAAGGTGGCCTGGAAGTATGTCGTCAACCAAAAATCTAAGGGAGGCTTAGGGATCCTTGATCCTGAAACACAGATTAAGGCACTACAATCCAAATGGATACTTAAACTGATCATGTACGATAACTTACCATGGACCCACCTGGCCTTACGGAGGATACAAAAACTAGCCAAATTCAAAACTTCGGGCAACATGAAAGGTTTGTTTTGGATCATGGCTAAATCATGGGCAATGAGGGGCACAATCAGAACAACAGAATTGGAAGAAGAGGAAGTAGACGATAATGACTTTTGGCGAAACCTACTGAAAACATGGAGAGAGATATTACCAGCGAAAGTAAGGGAACCCACAGCCAAGGAAGAAGTGCTCAGACAACCACTCTTCTGCAACCAGTGGATTTTGGACACACAAGGGAAACCTTGGACCCTAACAGCCAAAGACTCGAGATGGGGATCGTGGGTAGAAAAAGGGGTATGGCAGATCAAGCACCTTTGGCACAACGAGGAATCGAGATGGAAGACAACAGGAGAACTAAGGGAACAGCTAAAAGGTTGCCACAACCTGCAAGAGAATCTCAACCATAGACTGGGCTACGGAGAAGGCCTAGAGCCCACTGAAGACAGCCTATCAGTTCGGAACCAGGGAAGGCACAGGAAACTAGTGGCTCATCTGCGATATTTACACAATCGAGGACTCAGGCGCATCAACAAGCCTACTAAGCAAAAACTCCACAGGGGAAGTGGCCTGGCATGAACAAATATTAAGGAAGGTGAGGGTAATAGAAACGCAAGACCGCCGAATCAACAATTCACAAACCAATATCACGGACCTGGAGATTGGCCCAGTGGAATGGGCGTGGAAAAGGAAATCAGGGAGGCTCAACATAGAAAAATGCACCAACATCTTGGAATACACAACCAAACTAGGCTACACACTAAGGACAAGGTCGCAGCCCATAACCCAAATCGTAGGCCAAAGATGGGAGACACATTTTGATCTCACCCAAAATCGTATCTCGAACATCCCCTGGACTGGGTTTCTAAATATCAACCAAGTCGAAATTAGAAGTTTCCAGTGGCTACTCGCCCACCTGGCTCTCCCAGTTAACCAATGGTTGAGCCAGGACCCCGTTACATGAGCTATGTTCAATCTGCTCGGAAGGTCGCGTAGAAGATGTGGGCCATTGCCTAATACACTTCCCAAAAGCAAGCAACTTTGGTCCAACACAAACGATCTCTAGCATACAATCACAAACAAAACCCTCCCTACAGACCCTCTTACTCTCCTGCTGGCCCTGCACATCCTACCCAATTGGCAGGGGCACGAGACCATTTTCTTTCGCATTCTACGTCTGGCAACGTTATGGAAGATATGGAAAAGAAGATGTCAAGAGACGTTAGACCGCACGTCAATACAGGTGCAGGAAACATGGGAAGCAGTCCTAAATATATTAGAGATCGAATACAGAGGGCGCTGGAAGAGAGTGTGTAAGAAAATAGAGAAGAATCTAGTCGATAGAGACAAAATTATTGAAGTTCTTAACAAAAAGCAGCTAGGGGAAGGGAGAATAGCAATAATCACCCAGAACAGATTACAGTTCAGACAATGGAGACACAATAGACTAACCATACCGCAGTCCTCAGACCCGCCTCAAAGTAGATCCCATGTCACAGGAATGTCAATTGGCTCGGTTTAGACAAACCAAACAGCATCAGATAGCCCTAAAACAGTGACAGCATATCAACCTAGAACAGGAGCACCCAACTACCTGATCTCACGTTAACAGACTAGACCCTAGCCCCTCAAATACCCCAACCATAGGACCCCCAATGAACCAACCTTAGTACCAAATGCAGAACCTCATAAGGAAACCTATGTTGCATACTGTAACGTGCAGACCAGAACAAGAACCGACCTTTCAATACAAAGTACAAGATAGCACAGAGGAAGACTTAGATACCAGTGATCCGAACAATCAATGTTGTAATGCAGCCCTGATCATACATCATCATCATCGTTACATGGTGTGAATGGGTCTGCGCTTCACACAGGAAGACTGCGCCAGCCCATACCATACACAGACGAAGAGGAAGGGGATAGACGAAGAGGAGGGGGAAGATGGGAATGTCGTCAACACCAAGTCTTCGGCACAAGCCCAAATAGTCCCTCGTCGAAATGCCTGAATCCCAAATGTCAAGTCTGGATCCAATGTCGTCAAGTCTCAAGTCACAACTCTGTCTCTCTCTCTCTGTCGTAGTCTGAGAAGTCAGGTGGCGAGAGGGTGAGAAGAGAAGGTGGACTTAGAAGAGGAAGAAGAAGAACTCTCTCTCTCTCTCTATGTCCAGTACTAACCTGTGCAGTTGGCGCCTTGATGCAGGTGGACTTAGAAGAGGAAGAAGAAGAACTCTCTCTCTCTCTCTATGTCCAGTACTAACCTGTGAAGTTGGCGCCTTGATGCAGGTACCACGAAGATGGAGCTGGAGCGATGGCGCCACAGGTAAGTACCACTGGCCTCCGCCAGTCTCTCTCCCACTCTACGATCTACCACCTACCAGCGCCCAGCGCTGAAGACTACAGCTACAGCTATGGCGCCCAGCGCCGAAGACTACAGCTAGCGCTAATACCTACTGCCTATCGCTGAAGACTACTGCAGCGCTCCTCCTGAGTGCTGCGGCCGAAATCCTGAAGACTACCTCGTGACTACTGAACTACCTACCCGTGAAGTGCATGGGAACTTCCTATGTACTACCGGGTGTGCCTCCTGAGCCTGCCGAAGGGAGGCAGGGGCTGCAGCTGCAGCTCCTGCTCAAACTCGTGAGGAACAGGCTATTTCTGGCCTGTTCCGTATCCCTGTTTACGTGCCTGAGTCTTAGGGGCAGGTCGAAACAATGAGGGCCTGAAAATGGCCCTCCGTTTCAGGCTGAAAATTCTGGGTCTGAAAAGACCCAGAAATAGGCTGAAACGGGGTAGGGCCTGCAGGGCCTCGTTTTTCAGCTTTCAGGGTGAAACGACCGGGGCCTGTAAGCCCTAAGTTTTAGGCTTTTAGGCTGAATGTCCGGGACGGGCCCTGCAGGGCCTGTGTGGCTGCGCAGTATGCCACACCTAGCACCTCAAAAGAAAGATTCACTAAACCTGCAGAGCACCACCATAACCCCCTCAAGAATCCAAAATCCCTACGTCAACAGATACAGACACGGCTTACAAGAATAAGTAGATGAGCCAGGGCCAGGGTTATAGCAAGGACCGCAGCAAGTGTAAACCTCACAGAATTCAGCGCAAACAGAATTTAACACAAGCAGCCCTATCAGCAGGACTAACACAGACAGAAAAACAGGCAGCCAAGGAGCTGAGAGGCACGGACCGGAAGGAACACAAAAATCAAACCCCAAACACTAGAGCGAACGGAATTCCCGATTAGTAAAAGATAGGAGAAAAGTAGCACAGGCTAACTTAGGCAGGGGTGAGGGGGGGTATATCCTTCCTGATGGAAGCAATCAATGCCGCCCCTAGGGCCTCCACACCAGAAGGGGGAGGAGCATGAGCGTGTTCTCAAAAAGGGAAATTTAGAGGAAAGTAGTAGTAAAAACAGTCATCGGAGAGAAAGGAAGGGCTCACACCCCAAGCTAGAGAGAGGAAGAGGGTTCAGGGTTTAGGGTTTTCGAGCTTAAGAACAGCACCTGTTTTACATTTTTAGAATCTAGGAACAGGTAAATCAATGAAGGACTAGGAATAGAGCCTTCCAAGAGAAACACTCAAGAAACAAACTGCGTACAACAAACGTCCCAAGAAGCTTAGGGTTTAGGGTTTAAGAGAAGGCAAAATGTAGAAACCGCAGTTCAGATAAGTTTTTTACATTACCCGGCAGAGCAAGCAAACCCTTAGATGCCAGCTCTGGACATCAGCTCTAGCTTTCAGGTTTATCCGGCAGCACTCAGCTGAGAGGAGCTGGGAGCCAGGCGACTCAGAGGATCAGAAGGTAGAGGATATAGGCTAACTTAGGCAGGGGTGAGGGGTGGTACATTCTTCCCTAGGGAAGTAATCAATGCCGTCCACTCGGGCCTCTCAGCCAGAATGGGGAGGAGCGTGCATGTGTTTTCATTGTATTCATATTTGACTTGCAGGGGGAATAGGAACCGGACTGTTGCTCCCCAGAATGGCAGGAGCCAGAATCGAGAGGTTCTGTTTTAAATTTAAAAAAAAAAAAAAAGTAATAGGAACAAGGTGTACATGTGAGGTGTTGGAGATGGGATAGGAATTGCTAGAAACGAATCTTGAGACAATGAGAAGGCTTGGAAAAGAGCTAGCTACATGCGGCCTGTGAGGCTGCTAGGGACACCCCCCGGCACCCCGCCCTCCTGGGACCCTCCTGGGACCCTCCCGCTGCGTGACTGGGTGCTGCCAGTAAGCTTCCCGGCCAGCAGGAGAGCCGTCCAGGAAAGGCCATGGTTTGGGGGCTGGGATGGACCATAGCAAGCCCCCCCTTGCTTAGGCGACTAGTGTCACAAGGGGAGGGCTGGTCTGATTTCTTACTCTTCGTTCTTGTGCTCATATGTCTTTGTAAAAAAATGCTTGCCAGTAATAAGCAACCGGACTGACGCCCCCCAGAATAGAAGGGGCAAAAAAAAAAAAAAAAAAAAGAAGAAGGTAACAACTTCTCTCAGAGAATCACAAACGTGAGATATAAATTCATATAATCAACTTTTGCAAAAAGGGAAAAAGAAGAGAGGAATTCTTCCTTGGCATTCCCTCCTGTTTTCTTGCAAGAGAAGCTGCAACAGGCTGTCTGGTCTACATGAACATGTTTGCACTCATTGGAGTATCTTTCCTCTCTGACGGTGTGCAACTGTCTTGGCCCGTCGGAATTCCAATTCCAATCCAACTTCTATATTCATGCACTGATTTGAATGCGATTACAAAGTGTCAATCTAGTGCCTTTCAGGGATTCCGCAATGTGCTCAAACTTTAAAACAATGATCATTCTCTATTGATGGAGTTCATCTTGCCAAAATTTGCATGAGTGGAGGATGAACAGTGGGGAGTGCTAGTGTCGTACATGCATAGCTTTTTCTGCACCCTTCGTCACCCCACCGCATGCCACCCCTCCCCCCTCCCCCGCTCTTGACAAGGATAATGTGGACTTGACTCTCTATCTTCTTTTTGCATAGCCATGGTTGTTGAGTAGTTGATATGTGGGTGCAACTGGTGGCATTCTGATGACAGGGCGGTGACGACAATGAGCAGGAACAACGGATCGTGAACCTGACCACACAGTTGACTGCAGCCAAGGCAATTGAGGGTGATCTGGAAAGGAGAACCATCCACCTTCAGGTACCAAATTCTGCTGTTCTTTTGGTTCCGAAGTTCCACTCCTAGCCCACCCTCGACCTGCACAGTCTTCTTTTCTTTGTTTTTCGTTAAAAAAAAAAAAAAAAACAGCTTATTATATGCTGGGAACCAGGCCCAGCGTCCCTCACATCATCGCCTGCAGTCTGCGGGCTGTGCAAGGCACTCCGCTGGGCAAGTCACCTCAACACTGATATCAGGACTCTGCAAGGGATAGGGTACTTCAAAGATTACAAAGGTAATCTGGCAAAGTCATCTGCTGTACAATTGAAGATAGCACCTATGCGACTGGCTGGTGGACCATTCTGACCTGATAGAAAAGGACATTTTACTTCCATGGTGTAAGAGCTGCCAATCAGAATTTCGCCAGAGGAAAATCAGGGAAGCATTGGAGCACCTCTTTCTCTCTTGCCCTATGGTAGTCCTGCTATGGAGATGGTGGGACAGTATTTGGAGATGGCTTACGAGAGAGCCAAATTGGCCATGGGAGCGGAAGGCCATTCTCCTGGCACACTGTCCAGACTACAGGATATGGGGCTCTATAGCTAACTGGTTTCAACTGGGTAGGAAGTCAGCACTGTGGGGTATCTGGACTTCAAGATGCACACATGAATGGGAGGATGTTATGCTTTCAGAACAGAAGTGTGTGAAATGGGGGAAATTTGTTCACCCCCCCGCCTGTCCAGCACAGTCATCGCCGTCGGCGACCTCGCCATCACCCTGCAGTCGTCACCGTTGTCGCCAGTAAGAGAGAGAGAGAGAGAGAGAGAGAGAGAGAGAGAGAGAGAGAGAGAGAGAGAGAGAGAGAGAGAGAGAGAGATTTGTTTCTTCTTTCTTCTTCTTCTTCTTCTTCTTCCTCTTCTTCTTCTTCTTCTTCTTCTTCTTCTTCTTTGTATTCATAGGTGAAAGTATTTTATTACAATATATATATATACTGGAACATGATCTGCTTGGACTGCATTTAATCCCGCATGGCGTAGACCCCACGAGGGATTTGCAAATGGCTGACCAGGATCATATGGATGAACCGCATACTTGTGCACCACCCTGCGCAGACCCCACGGGTGATCTACAAATGACTGACCAACAAAATCAGCCTGAGATCCCCGCCAATC
>BFEA01000829.1:302096-316232 GCA_003427395.1 Chara braunii | reverse complement strand
CGTGCAAGTGGGCTGTTATGGCATACGGGGATGGGGGCAGCTCGCGCTCAACTTCATCAACGTGGCGAGCCTTGCACATGAGAGGCACAGTGGAGCTGGAGTTCAAAGAAGAATGAGAAATTTCTTGGTTTCAACCTGCCCTTGTTTTTTCTTTTTGTTTTTATTTTTATTTTTATTTTTGCATGTTATCACTGTGCCCGTTTTTTGCTTTTATTCTTTGTTCCGCAAAGTGCGCTCTTTTAGTTTGTAGTGATGTGACAATATATATATATATCAATCATATTGCAATAACCCATGCCATATGTCTCGTGGAACTGAGGGTCATCAGAAGGCCTACTTGGCCGCCCTCAGCCCAGGCCGAACCAGGGCAGAAAAGGCCCTTCACGAATTCAGGGCCTGGGCGTGTGACAGCCGACTTTGGTCAACTGTCGGTCCACCCAACAGTCAAAGTCCAAAGTTACCTAGCCCAGGCCGCAGGTCAAGCACACACACTTGTTTGTACGCAGGTACCCAGACAGCATCAGGTCCAAGGGAGAAGTCTGCAACTGTACAANGGTCAAGCACACACACTTGTTTGTACGCAGGTACCCAGACAGCATCAGGTCCAAGGGAGAAGTCTGCAACTGTACAATCCGGGCCTTCAGCTGTGCGTCAATCTGGACGACTGAGGGGAAATGCACCGAGGCCAGACAGCCGCGCTGACTACTACTTAAGGCTGGCCTCGAGGAAGTCAAGGCATTCAGTCTTCCTATGCTGCTTTGACGCTGGCTCGACTTTGGCTAGACGCTGGCTACATGCTGGTTGTGCACAGGCGCTGCAGGCGACAGCACAAGGTGGAGGCAGCATGCTGGCGCTTTCTCAGTGTGCCAGGCTATGCTGACGTGGCGCTGCCTCTGGTCTAAATGGCATGCTGATGTGGCGTTGCCTATATGTGGCGCTGCCTCTGGTATATGTGGCGCCGCCTTTGGTCTACGTGGCATGCTGACGTGGCGCTGCCTCTGGTCTACGTGGCATGCTGACGTGGCGCTGCCTCTGGTATATGTGGCGCTGCCTCTGGTCGACATGGCATGCTGACATGGCGCTGCCTCTGGTACATGTGGTGCTGCCTCTGGTTGACGTGGCATGCTGACGTGACGCTGCCTTTGGTTTACGTGGCGCTACTACTGGTCTACATTGATGATGTGGCGAATGCCACCTGTTTCGATTGCTGATGTGGCATTGTCCACGCTGTCTACATGAGGTGACTGGTTGCAAGGAGGAGGAAGATCGGGAGCTGTGGATGTAGGGAATCGGGTACTCACCTGAGGTTGACGTCATGACTGGAAATCTGCTGTGTATTCGCAGTCTTCATGAGATAAAGTGCCACGTGGCACTATTGTGTGTGATCAAGAATATACTTATTATCATTGATGATGTGGTGTGGAAAGAAGCCCGGAGAAGGAGAGGGATCTGAAGGGTTTTGTGTGATCTCTCTTCCTCTCCTTTGTCTATTCTCCCTCCACTCTCTTTTTGATAATGAGTTACTGTTTGAGGTATCATTTCACGATCTGGAGACTTTCATGCAGATATTGAAACTACGGTAGATTGACAACTTCTGAGTATCTATTATACTGGTTTCATTACAATTTGGTATCAGAGCAGACTTCTTCATCGCGATCTGTTGACTGCTGTCAGGTGCTGGCGTGGCACCCAGGTAAGTGGGAGGTGCAGCATGTGCAAAACGAAACGCGTTTATTAACGTGCGCGGCCATACCGCAAGTCTAGACATTGTAGTAATGCACCTGCGAGCAGCCGTCCCTTGAAGATGATGACGTAGCTGCATTGAAGATTTCAAGATACCTGCGAGAGCTTCGTTGGCAATGTGCTGACGTGGCGCTGGTACAGATAGAGAGACTGGTACCGCTGATGAGGCACATTGTTTATGTGGCATGTTATTGATGTGCTAATATGGTTCACCAGTGTTGAGAGTGTGACAGGTTTGTGCTGCTGACGTGGCATCCCCCCTTGTAGACCTACCAGGTCCTTGATGTGCCGACGTGGCAGATTAGTTGCTGTGTTGGCATGCCAGGGGTGACACGTGGCATGCAAAGACTGTGTTGAGGGTTGCATTGCTTCTGCAGATGGTATAGTAGGAGCTAACCATTGATTGTATTGTTGTACTGGCTTTCTACTTACCTATTGTTTGTCTGTGGTTGCCGTGTGTACTCACAAGTGTGTTGTTGTCTTCATCACACTGGCCGCGGCTGCGGTACCTATACCTGTAACTATAGGATGTCATCACACAGAAAACAAACAGCAAAGTTAGGATAGAAAAACTGATTGAGAACTCATTATTTTGTTGATTATTATTGCTGTAAAAGTTGCATGTGCTGTGGAATTTATTTCTGTCTTTTGATTTTATTTATTGTGCGGCAAATATACGTGGGGAAAAATGAACTCTCTCTGGAAATGTTTCCGTGCCTCCATCCTAACGCGGTTCATTCTACTTTTCTTCTTTCCTATCCCTCTCATAGTCTACGCTGATGAAGAAGTAGGGGACGTCAAGACGCGTGGACAGATTGATGCAAGAAGGCAAACATTACAAGGCCTTCTTCAACAACTACTTGGTGAGATACATGGTGTCAGACCAGCAGTTGAACAACACGTTTACAGACAGTTCAACCTGCGAGCAGCAGAGGCTGAACTTGAGGCCGCAAAAACTGGTGTTCAGATGCTGGAAACCTAGCAGCGAGTCGAGGAACTCATTAAACAAGGGTGTATGGCTCTTGACCAATATGTCTACGAGCAGTTGGAAAGCATGAGCCGAAAAGGAAAGGAAGAAGAGACGAAAGAAGAAAAGAAAGTGGAACCACAACTGTCTGTGGAACTAATGGAGGAGAATGTTAGACAATTAGAAAATACCTTAAGGGAAGAAAGAAGAAGAATCGAAGAGTTCAGAAGAAAGAAAGAAGAGACAGAACAACAAGAGAAAATGTTGGAGGACATGAGGGAACGGTTTTACTTCGAGGAAGTTGAGACTGACCTGTCGTCCGTATTGCAATCTATTATTGCTTATCTTGTTCATCTTGAAAAGAAAATAGACTCTAACACTGTCTCATTAGAAAGTATGATGAGAATGATGAAAGGAAAGGACAAGGTGGGCTCTGAGGAGGAGAAGAAGGGGGAAATAGGAAAAAAAAACACCCCAGGAGAAACTCATGAAAGATGCAATGCGGAGGGAGGATAAACCCGGACCCTCGAAGAAAGAGTCCGGCGAACCGGCAGGAAAGAAAGAGAACCAGCCAAGAAGAAAGAAGAACCGACCGACAAGAAAAAAGAACCGGTTAAGGAAGCGGAGAAGCCGAAAAAGAAAGAAAAGGTTAAAGATGAAATTGCTGTTTACCTACAGTAACAAAAAGGAAGAAAATATGTTGCTGTGGATCGCCGAGATATAGACTTATTGTAGTACTGCACCCGTCGAGCCAGAGAGTCAGGTCGCTTTCTCCACGTCTTGTTTGGGAGGAGTGGCCAAGGAATGGGTGTTGGCTGACGCCAATGCTGCTTGATTTGAGGATATAGGTGAGTGGGCAAAGACCCTGACGTTGTGACAGTTTCTCCAAAAGATTAAGGAGAGATTTCTCGACAAGACGACAGTCGATAAAGCTTTCGACGAGCTCACCACCATTGGCCAGAAGCGTTGGTCTTCAGTTGATTCACTGTCGCGTGAAGTTGATCGTCTGTTGCAGGTACTGGGAATGAACCTTCAGGACAACCAGGTCCTTTATATCTACTCACGTGCTTTACCTGAGCCTGTTCGTGGACAGCTCGTGGCAGAATCGAAGGTTGGAAAGTATAACTATCTGCAGTTTCACGATCTCGCTCTCCAACGAGAGCAAATGACCGCGCAGGTAAACAGGTCTTACGCTTCGGTGGTTAAGTCGGGACCGGTACGTGGTTATGGCAAGCGGGTCCTTTGGCGGCAAAAGCGTCAGGACCATATGCTTGTGCTATTTGATGATGAGACTATAGAGAAGTTACCTCTGGAAGAGTCTGAGGGAGGAGGAGGTAACGGCAGCATTGAGTCCGGGAAGGGTGACGTCACTGCTGTCATGGCCAACAAGGGAGGCTATAAATAGTGAAGAAGAAAAAGAGGCCACGCTCGTTTCCCGAGCACCCCGACATTGCGTTCGAAAGGCCTTGGGAAAAGATGAATATAACCCGAGAGGAATGGCAGTCCAAAATGAACAATCGCCAGTGCCTCAAGTGTGGCACTGTGGGGCACGTGATAGCCCGGTGCCTACTTATTCGTAACCCAAAAGCGAGCAGCCATTAGGAGTTGCATCTGCTCCTATTGAGCTGAAGGGATTAAACAAAGATAAAGGAAAGGCGCCTATAACCCCTTCTATCCTTTCAACTCTCAAGGTAGAGGATGACTCTTCTTCCGCACGTCGTCCAGACCACCCTGACACAAAACTCTGTTCAGTCTCACTGGACGATTCCCTTGACGAGCCCGACAATGAACTAATAGCACTACGAAGATCGTGGGCGAAGAAAGCGAAGTCTAAGGGTGAGTTGATGATCACGGACATTGAGATTGCGCACACGCGAGTAGATGCCCTGTTAGATCCGGGATCGACGTGGTCTTATATCTCAGAGAAGAGAATTTGTAAGTTGCATCTGGGAATGAAGGTAAAAGATTTACCTAGACCTATTACGTCTATACTGGCTGACAAGAGCACGATCACTGTCTCTCAATACGTCGATCGTGTCAAGTGCTCTTTCAGGACAAAGGAAGGTAAGAAGATTCTACACGAGATATCCTTCCTAATTGAGAAGAATTTACCCTTTGACTTAATTCTGGGTATGGATTGGCATGAGGAAGCCGACCCAGAAGTTAAGTTCAAAGATAAAATTGTCAAACTCAAGGACGAGAAGTCCGAACTGCGTGCGATAAAAAGTTGTATCATAAGTCTGGCTCTGACTCTACTCTGTCTTTCTGTTGTATGAGTTACCCAGCTTTCCGATCAATGGTAGTGAAGAAGAAGTTGGATCAAGAGGTGATGATGGTGCTTGTTAAGCGAGTTGGTGAATATTCTTCATCCTATCCACCTTCTATCGATAAACTTTTTGATGAGTATAAGGACTTGCAGACCGAGCCGACGACAATTACTGAGAGCGCTATCAAGCACACCATCGAGATCATTCCTGGAAGCAAGATTCCCAAGGGTCCCATCTACCGAATGTCTCTCAGGGAACTTGAGGAATTGTGGAAGCAGCTGCAAGAACTTACTGATAAAGGATGTATTCGCCCTAGCTCACCTCCTTATGGTGCATCTGTCTTATTCATGCCCCAAAAGGAAGGTGAACTTCGTTTATGTATTGATTATCACGGGCTGAATTTCGTCACGGTTAAAAATGTGAAACCTCTTCCGCGCATTGATGATCTATTGGATCAGTTGCAGGGGTGTAGATACTTCAATAAGATTGATATCAAATCAGGGTATCACCAGATTGAGGTGGCTCCTGAGGATCAACACAAGACGACTTTCTGAACTAGGTATGGTCACTACGAGCTCGTGGTTATGCCTTTTGGTCTGACCAATGCGCCTGCAACCTTTCAAAGATCAATGAATGAGTTATTCCGTCAATGGTTTGACCAGTTCGTAATAGTCTATCTCGATGACATTCTAGTGCATAGCAAATGAAAAACACCTACGAATGGTCTTGCAGAAGTTGCGCGAGGGCAATTTCAAACTGAATCCGAAGAAGTCTGAGTTTGCTAAGCCTGAAGTTTTATACTTAGGGCATATAGTAAACGAGGAAGGACTAAGGCCCGAGGAAAAGAAGATTACAACAATCAGAGATTGACCACAACCTAAGACTATAACTGAACTAAGGTTTTTCTTAGGACTAACTAGCTATTATAGGAAGTTCGTTATAAACTTCTCTTTGATAGCCGCTCCTGTGAGGAGACTATTGAAGAAGGAAAAACCTTGGTTGTGGGTTAAAGATTGTGAGTCGTCATTTCGAAAGTTAAAACATACTCTGACTCACTACCCTGTCCTAAAGATTGTTGACCCTTCGCTTCCTTTCATTGTCACGACTAACGCAAGTCAGTATGGGATTGGGGTTGTGCTAAAGCAGAATGACGGTAAAGGATATAGACCTGTTGAGTTTATGTCGAGAAGACTTCCAGCAGAAAAAGTAGTCAACTCTACATATGAAAGAGAACTGTATGCCTTAGTAGTTGCAGTAGATACCTAGAAGCACTACTTGTTAGGAAGGCATTTCACTGTCTACTCTGATCACTCTACATTGAAGTGGATCAAGACTCAACCTAAACTCTCTGACAAGTTGGTAAGGTGGTCCGCATTCCTTGACACATTTGACTTTGAGGTGAAAACCATCAAAGGTAAGTCTAACGTAGTTGCGGATGCTTTGTCAGACGTGCAGATTTCTTTTGAGCTATTGTCTCTTATCTCGATATTGAAATGAACTGAAATAACAGATCCGCCAGGGATATGAGAGTGATCCTATTAGGAGTCCTATCATTGAAACTCTACGAAAAAGACCCTGAGATGTTTCCAGAATATGGAATGATCGATGACATACTCTTTTTACTGGATAAAACCGAAGAACGATTGTGTGTTCCTCACGTAGAACCAATCAAGAGCTTAATAATTGGGGAATGTCATGATGCGGAAGGTCACTTTGGTTTTAAGAAGACGTATGCTGATGTACGAGAACGTTTTGAGCGGAAAGGAATGAAGGAAGATGTACTAACGTATGTGCGGCCTTGTCTTGTCTGTCAGAGGAACAAACCCTCACATGAGAATCCAATGGGACTATTACGACCGCTGCCTATTCCAAGTGAGCCAGGTGAGTCTATCTCAATTGAATTTATGAGCCTCACTAAGAGTAAAAACGACAATAGTCAGGTAATGGTAATCGTCGATATATTCTCTAAGTATGTTATGTTCATTCCTTTGTCTGCTGAAGCTAAAATCGAACTAGTCGTACAAAAATTTCAAATGTGATGGGTCTCTGAGTATTGATTTCCCAAAACCATCGTATCAGATAGAGATGTTCGGTTCACCAGTCCACAATGGAAAAAGTTGATGGAAGTCTATGGAACCAGGTTGACCATGTCATTAGGCAGACATCCCGAAACGAATGGCCAAACTGAGCAAATGAATCGTCTCTGTCAACAACTTTTGCGAATGTATGTCCTTCCAGATCAGATTGACTGGGATGAGAACTTGCCTAAAATTGCCAGTGCATATAACAATAGTATACATACTGTCACATGTAGAACACCTAACGCACTGCATAAAGGTTGGAAGCCTAGACGTCCCATTGATGCTTTAACAAGGGACCTGATTCAGAGGCTACCCCCACGGTCCCCCAGGTATGCGTGAATTTGCAGTTCTGTATAAAGAAGACATTAAGAAGGTAAAGGAAAACGTACAAAAAACCCAGTTGCAAATGATTGAACAAGCTAATAGACATCATCGTCCTTCACAACTCCAAGAAGGGAACTTTGTTTGGGTTAAGTTCAAAGAATTTTCCTTGGAAGAGAACGTGTCTAAAAAATTGCTACCTGTCTACTATGGCCCCTGGGAAGTTCTCAAAGTAATTGGAGGAGAAGATGGACCTTCCTATCGTGTAGATATACCTCCACACCTCAGGACATACCCTGTCTTCCATGCGTCTAAACTGCTACCTTATGTAGAAAGTGATGATTTCCCAAATAGGCCATCTATGATTCCACCCTCTATGAATGGAGGCTATGAAGTTGAGAAAATATTGAAGCATGGCTATTTCTCTACAGGTGGCAGAGGACGACCTCAGAAGCAGTACAAGGTAACGTTCAAGTCCCAACCCCCATCTGAAGATTAATGGTTTAGTAGGAAAGAACTTCTACCCGCTCCTCCTGATATTGTTGCTGCATATGAATGTGGGTTAACTGGGAATTGATGTAATTTTTGCGATGGAACTCGAAAACTGGGACGGCAGGAATGCAATCGCCCATGCCATTTGTCGCGTGGAACTGAGGGTCATCAGAAGGCCTTCTTGGCTGTCTTCAGCCCAGGCCGAACCAGGGCAGAAAAGGCCCTTCACGAATTCAGGGCCTGGGTGTGTGACAGTTGACTTTGGTCAACTGTCGGTCCACCCAACTGTCAAAGTCCAAAGGTACCTAGCCCAGGCCGCAGGTCAAGCACACACACTTGTTTGTACGCAGGTACCCAGACAGCATCAGGTCCAAGGGAGAAGTCTGCAACTGTACAATCCGGGCCTTCAGCTGTGAGTCAATCTGGACGACTGAGGGGAAGTGCACCAAGGCCAGACAACCTTGCTGAATACTACTTACGGCTGGCCTCGAGGAAGTCAAGGCATTCAGTCTTGCTATGCTGCTTTAACGCTGGCTCGACTTTGGCTAGACGCTGGCTACATGTTGGTTGTGCACAGGCGCTGCAGGCGACAACACAAGGTGGAGGCAGCATGCTGGCGCTTTCTCAGTGCGCCAGGCTATGCTGACGTGGTGCTGCCTCTGGTCTATGTGGCATGCTGATGTGGCGCTGCCTCTGGTCTATGTGGCATGCTGACGTGGCGCTGCCTCTGGCCTACGTGGCATGCTGATGTGGCACTGCCTCTGGTATATGTGGCGCTGCCTCTGGTCTGCATGGCATGCTGACGTGGCGCTGCCTCTGGTATATGTGGCGTTGCCTCTGGTCTACGTGGCATGCTGACATGGCGCTGCCTCTGGTATATGTGCTGCCTCTGGTCTACGTGGCATGCTGACGTGGCGCTGCCTCTGGTATATGTGGCGCTGCCTCTGGTCGACATGGCATGCTGACGTGGCGCTGCCTCTGGTCGACATGGCATGCTGACGTGGCGTTGCCTCTGGTTTACGTGGCGCTGCTACTGGTCTACATTGATGATGTGGCGAATGCCACCTGTTTTGATTGCTGATGTGGCATTGTCCACGCTGTCTACATGAGGTGACTGGTTGTGAGGAGGAGGAAGATCGGGATCTGTGAATGTAGGGAATCGGGTACTCACCTGAGGTTGACGTCGTCACTGGAAATCTGCTGTGTCTTCGGAGTCTTCATGAGATAAACTGTCACGTGGCACTATTGTGTGTGATCAAGAATATACTTATTATCATTGATGATGTGGTGCGGAAAGAAGACCGGAGAAGGAGAGGGATCTGAAGGGTTCTGTGCGATCTGTCTTCCTCTCCTTTGTCTATTCTCCCTCCACTCTCTTCTCTTTTTGATAACGAGTTACTGTTTGAGGTATCATTTCACCATCTGGAGACTTTCATGCAGATACTGAAACTACGGTAGATTGACAACTTCTGAGTATCTATTATAGTGGGTTCATTACAATATCATATATTTATATATGATATATAGAACACTATATAATCACTATTAATACAATATGATTAATATGATATACGTTATTATTTTTATATATAGATTATTTGTATTATATATATCGTTCTTCTTCTTCTTCTTCTTCTTCTTCTCCCTTCTTCTTCTGCTTCTTCTCCCTTCTTCTTCTTCTTCTTCTTCTTCTTCTCCCTTCTTTTTCTTCTTCTCCCTTCTTCTTCTTCTCCCTTCTCCTTCTCCTTCTCCTGCTCTGGATTCGCGGGCAATGTCCCCCAGGCCCTCCCAACCCCTATATAGGGTGCCAAAGGTCTGTTGGTGGGATCCGAACCTTGAATGGTGTACTGGCAAACGGCACGATCTCGATTCCAAGCTCAGCCACTGTTCCACATCAGGTTATTTCACTGGTCTTAGTCGCACAGTTTCCTTTTTGGGCTGATCCTTTCCGCTGCTAGGAATGATTCTGTCAGTTCTGCAATTGCTTCCACAGTGAACTGTGTTTGAAGATTGCCTTTGAATGTGTTCCATGTTTGCCACCTGGGGTATCTGGGGATCGATCAGCACAGTGCCTCACCAAGAGGAGCCCAAATCCAGTCTTTTGAATGTCTTCCATGTTCTGCCTCACCAAGATGAGCCGAAATCTACTCTTTCTCTTTCTTTCAGTGTTGTCCGTTAAGGTGGGGAAAGGGAAGGTATGGGTTTTTAAATTAAAAGGGGCTGAAGGGGTGTAGAGGGGGGTGCCTTAGTCTGAATTTGCTATTTTCTTGGGACGGACATCGACTGACATTGACTGACCAAAGTCGTTTGCATTGCAATTCTACAGAACACATTTTTCCCCCGACTTTTTGTTTTTTTGGTACTGCTGCTGCCCGGAACCTGGCTCAGGCATTATGCCTGACCAGGAATCTAGGCATGTGCCGGGGCACCACTTGGTGGCCTGGGCGCACATATTTTCTTCCTAGATATTTAGTGTAGTCACTTTGTATAATGTGACTTCTCACCACTACACCACACTTTTGAACTTAGACTAACGGATCTAGACACTTTTGCCTGATACTAGGCTGATAGCACAGAGGCGAAATTGTTGAAAATGGCTTGCCTAAGGAATGTGAATTTGCCTCGGATGCTTAGCATGGGACTCAGAAGTCAAATAGAAGCGCAACATCATGGGAACCGAATGCAGAACCAGAATATGGAGTTCTTGGAAGTTGTAGTTGGAAACGTTGTATTGGGGGTTGGAGATAAGCTGAGAAAGTGCGATTCAGCCCCTGGATAGAGATTCCGGCTCATGGGTGTTCCCCCCCCCCAAAAAAAAGGGGACACATAGATAAAATATTTTCTTTGGAAGGGTTTCATATACTAGAGCTGTAGAGAAGGTACAGGGCATCCTATCCATTTGGGAGTAAGGTACTCTCTGACTTGGTACGGATATAAGATCTTGGGGTGGTTTGTAGTTGTCAACAATAAAATCTCGTCCAGTGGAAAAGTAATGAATGCTGTTGGGAAATTTCAAAATCGCTTATGCTTGTGATCTTCTCAAAAAGAGGGGGGGCAACCAGCATTTGAATGGGTATGTTCTCATTGGGGATTGAGGCTACTCTGATTCTTCACAGATCCTCATTGGCCCTAAGGTTGGCCGCTAAAGCTTCCATCACTACAAAAAATAGATAGAAGGATAATGGATCCCCATTTGTTCGCACTTGCTGATGACCTAACATTGATGGTAGAATCCTTATTAGCAACATGCATAAAATTAGGAGACTGATGAGCAGGTTCTGTCAGCTATCTGATATGGTAATAAATCGGGGTAGTGAAAGAGGGATAGTAACATTTGGATGGTGGATAAATCACCAAAGGTGAGGCCTCTGGAGAAGCCAAGGGGTAAGTGGCTATTAGACATTGCTACTAGGGTGTCAGGAGTCCGTTTAGCTACATATGGAAGCCTTTAGGCAATGGCCAGCGTTCAGTATAGCCTTGACAATGGCCAGTTTTAGAGAAGGTCAGATTTAAGCATATGTCAAAGCTCAAAGGTTGCTGGTCACCATGAAAGAAGTTCAGAGAACTGATGGCTTGGCCTTTCTTTTCTTTTCTTTTCTCTTCTTTTCTTTTCTTTTCTTTTCTTTTCTTTTCTTTTCTTTGCTTTTCTTTTCTTTCCTTTCTTTTGGTTTGTTCTTTTCTTCTGAAGAACTGACAGCTGGTGCTTTTCTTTTGACAGAGAGAAGTGGAGAGGGTTCTACAGAAAAGCATGCGTCAAGACCTAGAGCTGCAGTCTGCTCTCAACGTGCTTCATGAGAGGGAGGGACACCTATCTGCTATGGCAAATGCTGCAGAGCTGGCGAATCGAGAGGCAGCTGCAGCAAGAATAGAGCTCAGAGCCAGGGAAGACGACTGCAGAGCCCTTGCCCGCGAGGCTGATGAGCTTCGACAGGTCAGCCGTTTTTCTATGCATCTGCTTTCAAACTTATAGGGGCAAGAGTTGGCACTACAGTTCACAGAAGGTTGTCCCACACATTTGCTTTGGAACTTATCATTTGTCGAGATGGGGGGAAAAGAAAAGTTGCCACTTCAGGTTAGTCATTTGTTCCCTGCATGTTTTTTTTTTTTTTTTTTTTTTTGGGACTCCATGGATGGGTGATCACTTTAGGGGGTGACAAGAGCATCTGTCTCTTATACACATCTAGATGTGTATAAGAGACAGGTGTAAACCTCACAGAATTCAGCGCAAACAGAATTTAACACAAGCAGCCCTATCAGCAGGACTAACACAGACAGAAAAACAGGCAGCCAAGGAGCNAGGCCGACCGGCCGCCGGACGGTACTTAGGCCGGTCCAGCGGCCATTGCTGCAGGTTGGAGCAGCGGCATTGAGGAGCAACCGCGCTGCGCTATTTTAGGTTCAGCGCAGCACCGGGAACCTGTCTCTTATACACATCTAGATGTGTATAAGAGACAGGTACTCCACCCCCAACATTTTTTTTTTTTTTAAATGGAACCTCTCGGTTCTGGCTCCTGACATCCTGAGGAGCAACAGTCCGGTTCCTATTCCCCCGGCAAGTCAGTTATGAATACAATGAAAACACACGCACACTCCTCCCCATTATGGCTGAGAGACCCGAGTGGACGGCATTGATTACTTCCCTGGGGAAGGATGTACCACCCCTCACCCCTTCCTAAGTTAGCCTATATCCACTACCTCCTGATCCTATGAGTTGCCTAGCTCCTAGCTCCTCTCAGCTGAGTGCTGTCGGATAAACCTGAACACTAGAGCCGATGTCTGGAGCTGGCATCTAAGGGTTTGCCAATGATTGTTTCTACGCAGCTCTACCCGACCATAACAAGGCAACTCATGTGAACTTGCTACTTCTTGACCTCTGTGCGGTTTTATTCTCTAACCTTCATCTCTCTCAGCTTTTAGGCTGCCAGGTACCCTATATCTTATCTGCACTGCTGTTTCTGCCTTTGGCCTTCTCTTAAACCCTACACCGTAGGCTTTTCGGGTCGTCTGTTGTACACGGTTTATAATTTTATCTTTTCCTTGAGGGAGCTATTCCCTAGTCCTCTACGATTTTAGCCCTTCGTTTTAGTAACTAGTTCACCGAAAACTTGTACGTGCCTGTAGTTTCGTTGGTTAGTGGAGGTTGTGTCGTTGGTTCCCTCCTTCGAGTTCTATGTGCGGATATTATGGTTCAATTCAGGCCTAACGTCATGTCTGTCAGATGGGTTCTGCTTCTTGTTTTTTCTATCGGCTGTGAGTGGGTTAGGTGTGTGTATCTCCATTGTCCCAATTGAATTTTGTTCTGATCTATTACTGCTATTTTCCCTTCTCCTAGGAATTGTTTCTTGAATGTTTCAGTTATTTTATCCTTATCTACTGGGTTATTATCACACTTGCGGCGCACTTCTGCGGTTTCGGGAAAGCTACAACTCACTTTCCTGCTGTAACACGGCGCCTATACCATATTGACGCGTGTCCGTGGTGACGACAAAAGGCAAGGACGGATCGGCTACTTTGAGGACAGGGTACTCTATCAATGCGCGCTTTAACTTCTTCAGCGCAGACGTACAGTCCTTATTCCACTGCCAGATTGCCTCGAAGGGGAGCGACGATAGTCGAGAAGTTCCTTACGAACTTCCTGTAATAGTTAGCAAGGCCTAGGAACGACCGCAACTCTGTCAATGTGCGGGGCGTCGGCCAATCTTTAATCGCCGCTATCTTACTGTCCTCACGCTTAATGCCATCTCCGTCTAACATGTGGCCCAAGTACAAAACTTCTTCCTCCTACAGCCTCCTCCTCCTCTTCTTCTTCTTCTTCTTCTTCTTCTTCTTCTTCTTCTTCTTCTTCTTCTTCTTCTTCTTCTTCTTCCTCCTCCTCTTCTTCCTCCTCCTCTTCCTCCTCCTCTTCCTCCTCCTCTTCTTCGTCCTCTTCTTCTTCCTCTTTTTCTTCTTCTTCTTCTTCTTTTTCCTCCTCTTCTTCCTCCTCTTCTCCTTCTTCTTCCTCCTCTTTCTCTTCCTCTTCCTCTTCCTCTTCCTCGTCCTCTTCCTCTTCCTCTTCCTCCTCCTCCTCTTCCTCCTCTTCCTCCTCTTCCTCCTCTTCCTCCTCTTCCTCCTCTTCCTCTTCCGCTTCCTCCTCTTCCGCTTCCTCCTCTTCCTCTTCCTCCTCTTCCTCCTCTTCCTCTTCTTCCTCTTCTTCCTCTTCTTCCTCCTCTTCCTCTTCTTCCTCCTCCTCTTCTTCCTCTTCTTCCTCCTCCTCTTCCTCCTCTTC
>BFEA01000829.1:287256-297558 GCA_003427395.1 Chara braunii | reverse complement strand
CTCGGTGACATTTGGTGCTACCTACATCTCCCCTCCTCTTCGTCTCTCCTCCCACCTCTCATCTGTGTATGTGTGTACAAGGTCTGGGCATCGTCTATGCTTGGCCCAGACCCCACCATCTCACGATTGTATGTGTGTGGAGTGATTCTATGTGAGTCAGTCTATGTGAGTCAGTCCGTTTATCAGACTTCCGCTGCATATATGTTCATCCTACATTGGTTGATCTTTGGTTCTGCCCATACTCATTGAAGTATGTAACAGCTAACCATCTTTCTCGACAAAACAATTTCTGCTGTTTCCATGCCTCGTTCCAGGGAACGCTCTGAAACTGCTATGGAAATACGAAAATTGAAAATGCTTCATCTGGAAGAGGGTATGAGGCGAATGGCATTTGACAGTCATGTTGAAAACAAAGAAAACGATGGCATCCTACAAAGAACTGGTAATGCCATTGTTCTGGAAGCAGGAGAAAATCTCAATCCCAGGTTGGCTGCAATGATGAGTGAGGTTCTGGCGGCTGTGCAACGGAAGTCAGATCAAGGGAGGTCAGGCAAAGCAGAGCCAATCTTCACTAAAGGCAATGGAGGTGAACGGTGCACGGATTGGCAAGATGACATCAGTGGAAGGATAAAGGCCATGACTATAGAAGGTATGTAATTCTGCATTTTAAGTTGCTGGATAAATAGTAAATACAGAACGTATTTCTGGAGAACCACTTTCCTGTTCCCCCCCCCCCCCGCCCAAAACCACCACGCAGGGGCTGAGTATTGGAGGTGAAATGGGAAGCCTCGAAGAGTGGACACCCCCTATGTAGATGGCTAAAGTCTATTGGTGGTGAGCTGCACCTGCTTGAAACTGGGTCCACGGTGGGAAAAAGACTAGTCATCAATCCTGGAAACAAGGCCAGTTAAACTAGCAAACCTACTAGGGCTTATCCTATTTAGGGTGGTCCCGGTAAACAAGTGGCTCAATCAGAGAAGAAAAAAAGAAAGCAGAACCGACCAAGCAGCGTGGTGCAAAGTCTGTAACTCACAAATGAAGGAATCCCTCAATCACTGCTTCCTCGGCTGTGAAAAAGCTAGAGAACTATGGCAGGAAGTAGAACTATTCTGGAACAAATTATGAGATAAAACTGTAATGATCAAGCCAGAGACAATCCTTTAGAGAAACAAACAATCCCCTCCACAGGCATTGATCAATTTCCCTTTTCTCTCCTCGGAAAGGGAAATAGAGGGGGACAGAGGGGCCAGTTAGGTATGATAAAGGACTGACTACCTGTGTGCAGTCACGGTGGCCAATAACCCACAGCAGTTTATTAATACCTCAGTCACAGGAAACAGAATCGAGGAATCACTCCGACTTATAGGAATTATGTATGGAACTATCCGGATCTAAAGCATGGCATTGGCGGGCCGAATGGCAAGTAAGCGATTATAAAATGGTTTTAGGGAACTAGGGACATAAGTCCGTAAAGGGAACCCATACTGTTACATACTGATGTCACACGGGTCCCTTTCGGACCCGACCACTAGGCTAAGGGGTACTTAGGCCGGCCCAGCCAAAGGCCGGACCCTTCTCCCGGTAGGCCGCATTGAGGCCACCGGTTGGTTCCCTGCAGCAGACCAGGTCTAGGCCCAAACAACATTACCGTTGGGCCTGGCGGCGCTCTTGAGGCTGCCACTCGCGGGTCTGATCTGAATCGTCAATCTTGACGATCCAGATAATGGCGCGCTGGGCAGCATTGAGGCCGACGGCCGCCGAACGGTACTTAGGCCGGTCCAACGGCCATTCCTGCAGGCTGGAGCAGCGGCATTGAGGAGCAACCGCGCTGGGCTATTTTGGGATCAGCGCGGCACCGGGAACTGCAGCGCTAAGTTTAGCGCACTGCAGTAAGGAAGAGCGAGGAGGGGGACTTACCTGACCAGCAGCTACGAGCGCCATAGCTCCCAGCAGCAGAGCCGTCTCCCGCAGCAGCCAAGGCGCGACCTTGACCCATCAGGTAGGGCCTGGCGCTACTCACCATCTCCGCCCATGCTCTGCCCCTCTCTTCTTGTTCTTCTTCTTCTTCTTCAGACTTCTTCTTCCTCTCCTTCAGACTTCCTCTTCTTCTTCTTCTTCTTCTTCTTCTTCTTCTTCTTCTTCTTCTTCTTCTTCTTCTTCTTCAGACGACTTGGACAGAGATCAGTGATTGGACTTCGGTGGTAGGAGGCTGTGATACTTACCGGGTTCGAGACATTGGAGATAGTTGGGCTGGATACCAGGCGGCATCACAGATCGGACACCGGTTACATTAGGATTCTGTATCTCTGACATTGGTGACTTATGGTCCACCACATTTCTGATTTGTTCCGTGACATTTTGGACGACCATATCGGTGACCTTCTGGATTCTAGCTCGGTGACATCTGGTGTTGTCTATACCTCCCACCTCCATCGTCTCTCCTCCCACCATTCATCTGTGTATGGTTGTAGGGGGCCTGAAGCATCGTCTATGATTGGCTTCGGACCCCACCATCTCACGATTGCTTGTGTGTTGAGTGATGTCTGGGTGAGTTCAGCTATGTGAGTCAGTCCATTTCTCAGACTTCCTTGGTGAAGTATTCACCAGTATGCAACACATACACAGCAAGGAGCTTGTTAGGGTTTAGCGTCTATGTGGTAGGCCACAGAAAAAGGGCTGTGTGGGAGGATCATGACTGTTTTTCTCAGTACCTTAAAGGGCTGTGTGGGACGCTGGGGCCGCCTCCCAGCACGTGCTGCTCCCCACAAATAGATCGGAGCATTGTTTTAAGAAGGGGGGAAAAAAAGAAAGTCTGTTTTTCAGGAATGTTTCTTAAGGAAGGGAGCATAGCCAGGGGGGAGGGTGCTCTGTCAAAAGTTTTGGGCTTAACTGACAGTCAATCCTTCCGAGTGAAGCAATCAATGCTGTTAGCGGTCCACGGGGCATAACGTGGGCAAGCAATAAACAGGGTTGACACATGTACTTTTTGACTTGCTGGTGGAATGGGAACCGGACTGTCACCCCCCAGAATAGACCAAAAAAAGGAGGATCCAGCAGCAGTGAGCACACTCTAGACTGAAGGAGGAATGCAGAAAAGGCATCCAAGACAGAAGCTGTCAACTCACATCTATAACGGTGGTTTCGACGAAATCCAGTTCAGCAGGAAACATAGAAGTTTTCAAACAAGCTGGGGATTCTAGGTACAACTTGACAGGCAAACATGGTGGTCTGAGAGCGATTGGTCAGATTGTTATTGTTTCAGAAAAATCAGGGATGAAATAGACAAGTCTGAAGTACGGTCTGAGATAATTCAACGCCCAGGTTTCTTCAAGCGGGCTACTATCCAGACTGATCCTTACAATTAATTTAAAGAGTCCCACCCTAACCTGCTCTACTCCAATCAAATCCATCTTTACTGGAGACAATAGAAGTTCCAGCCTTTCGTGCCGAGGAAGGTTGCCAGTCAATCCCATGCTATCATGAGAAGAAGAAACTGTTTAGGGACGACAAGGCTGATCATCATTAGCATGATCAAATGAAGATTATCAGGCTTAAGAAGTTGTTGCAGAAGATGGCCATCCCTTACAGCGTACTGTCAGGGATAGGTATCCCTGCGGAGCTGCAAGCAGCATCCCTAGCAGAACTCATCAGCAGCAGTACCTTTGATGGGGACGGGGACTTAAGAATCCAGGGCCTGGGCAGTTGATATGGACAGTTTCTTCAGAGACAGTTACTCTGAAGAAGAAATGGAAGAGGACCAAGACGAGTGGAACACAGAGAAGGATGAATCACACTCGGACACACCCACGGGGAAGGGGACCAATGACAGCATAGGAGAATACAGGTTTGATGACCCTTTGACCACAACATGGCCGATTCTATGGATACGGGAGGCTCATGGGTCTCATAGAGTTAACGGCCTTAATGAGTCTGTGTTTACCATACCGGTCGGATCATGGACGCACCAAGGAAGGAAGCTAATAGTAAAAGGGGAAAGGTGAACTGGAGAGCTCAAGGAATCACCATTCGAAGTTATAACATCAATGGGCTGGGAAATATTTTTAACAAAGAGGACAAATTAAACAACATAATCAAGGGACTAAAAGACCTCTCAAACAAGCCAAATGACATCATCATCTTGCAGGAGACGCACCTGACCAATTCTGAGGAACACTTAAAGATAGGTGGTGTCAACGACAAAATGTGCCGCAAACAGTTCCTCCAGTACCAAAGGCACAACCATTCTGATACTGAAATCCTCTCGCATCTATGCATCAGGATCAGTGGCAGGAAGAGAGGCAGACAACGAAACAGGCAGATGGTGCTGGATGGACTTAAAATGGAAAGATGAAGACTTTAGAATTATCAATACCTATAGCATGACAAAAAGGTCAGCGCTCTTGTTTATAGTGGGTCAGTTAGTCACAACTCTCTCCGCATGCATCATAGCGGGAGACTGGAATGCCACTCTTGAACCTGGCAATGACATAATTTTCAGAGCCGGCTCACAGCAATCCTCCCGGGAAGCAGCGCCAATGATCCAATTGATGATGGATCACAACCTGATTGATCCCTTCTGAACGCTCCACCTAGGAGTAAAGGCTTTTTTCCCTAGTAAAGAAAAATCACGCCCACCCCACAGCCTTCTCAAGGATTGATATTTTCCTAGCATCTGAGTCAATGATGGGGGCTATCAAAGAGGTGGACAATTTGGCATTAGCTCCATATGGGGAACTGGACCACAAACCCATTGAGCTAATTTTGTGCTTCGACCAATACATCACAAAAGGTGTCAGTTTCCACAAACTAAATAACTCCTTACTCCTAAGCCAGGCATTCAAGGAAAAGATAAAGGAAGGCTGGCTCAATTCTAGAGGCACGTTCCTAGAAGGACAAGGTAGATGGCAGTGGTTCCAAGAGAGTTACCTCTCACTATCTCAGTCAGTAGCCCGATTATCCCGAAAGCTAGCTAATGATAAAAAAACAAGGAAACAAGTTCTTGAAATAACTCTTAAGATCGTTGAAGCAAACTTCTCAAGCAACCCCTACTCATCCTTATATGCAAACATCTTGGAGCAGGCTAGGGAGGAGCTGGCACTTTGGAGACTTTGGGAATTGAAAGGCCCACATGTGAGAGCAAGGATGACAGATTATGAGTTGAACAAATCAATGAGCAAACATTTCTTTGCAAGGATAAAAGTAAATAGCATGACTATCCTTATAGAAGGTTTAAAAGAGCTATTAGGTGAACAACTCACAAGGAAAAATAGCGATGGAATACTACAAATGGCCAAAAGATTCTACCAGGAGTTGTATCAGACAAAAATCCAATCCCCCCCCTCTGTAGCAATAAGAGAAGCAAGGTCCAAAATGCTCCAATATCTAGATAAAACAATCACAACAGAACAGACAACAACGCTAGACAAACTGATCACTTTAGAAGAACTAAGGGCCGCAGTCCAAAGCATGAACAAGGATAAATTCCCGGGCTTAGATGGGCTCACCGAAGAATTTTGGGATCAATTTTTGGCCAGTAATGGGAAAGGACCTCCTATCGATTTACGAGGACAGTTGGGAAAAAGGAAGGTGTGGAAGAGCTACTAAGCAGCAGCATGGTGACTTTCCTCTACAAAAAAAAGGGACCGGGAAGATATCTGGAACTACAGAACAATCTCCCTCCTCACCCTTCCCTACAAAATCCTAGCAAAAGCACTTGCCCTCAAAATTCTTGATCTCACAGACAAATGTTTCCACATAGATCAAGCCGACTTCATCCCAGGTAGGTACATTCTGGACAATGTCCTCAATCTGAATGAAGCCGCACAAAAAGTGAGAGAGAAAAGGCAACACAACATCATGTTCTTTGACTTTGAGAAGGCGTATGACCAAGTCAACTGGGTTTTCGTCAACGAGAGCATGAAAAAGACGGGAGTTGGTCCTAATTTTAGGAAATGGGCAAGGATCCTCTACAACGACGCCTCAGGCTGTGTACAAATTAATAGCCTCCTCTGCAATCAGACTCGTTTTCAAACACACTTTTCACACATGAAAACAATAACGCAGCACACTGGCGACATGCGCCCACTCAAAACTCAGAGATATGGCTTCAGATACGAGTTCACTCTCAAGTGGCTATGGCGACTTCAGCGCCCAAACATCTCACTGTTCACATACACTGGATCACCCTGGATATCCCACACGCATCACTCTAATACCCGAACACACACACACTCCCTACTAACTACAGCTATGGCAGCTATGGCTGCCTCTAACCTATCGCTGTGCTAACTCCTCCTCCCTTGCCCACTGCGTCCTCCGGGCTCATCTGCAGACCTCCTTGCACAAGTCGCTGTGGCAGCGCTTCCGCATGGCTCACGCAGGAATGAATCAATGGCTGGGCGCTGCCTCTTGATTTATACTTCAGAAATTCGTTGTTCTGCCCTTTACCTTCGGCCCTTGGTGGTCACAGTCCCCCTGTGGTACTTGCTGGACTGGACTGGGACTCTCTAGACCCTTCTCCTGACTGTAGGCAGTCGTACCGTCGACTCAGTGCAGTTGCACTGAGGGCCTACCTGTTGACCTTGCCACTTGTCTTCGTCTGAAAAACGTGGGCCTACCTTAGACTCACCACTTGACCACTTGCCGACCTTCTAGAAGGACTAAAGCTGGGCTTCTGGACTCTACTTGGACTCCYACCCTACAGGTCTACAGTTCGAATCTYCCTACAGCCTACAACCTACGGTGACCTACTTACCWCTGGCTATCGTGCAGGTCACGGGTTCAACTCCAGGGAACTGTACAGATACTGTACACAGGTAAGCTGAGGTCAAGGGATCGACCCCTGGGATCTGCATCGGCTACTGCCAAAGGTGAAAACTGTTTCACCTCTCTTAACGATACCCAATATCCCGCTCTGTCCGGCAAGGAGACCCCTTGGCCCCCCCCAATTTTCCTGTTCGTGATGGAAGCAATCGCATCCTTTTTGCGCAAAGATCCATCAATCCAGTGACTGCCAGAGCTGAACACAGGCACCCCTCACCATATCCAATTTCCAACAGTAATAATGTTTGCAGACGATCTCACCGTCCTGACCAGGACATCAGACTCGTCAGTGCAAGCATTAGTAAGGGCAATGGAAGCATTCAGGCTAGCATCAAAAAGGAAGATCAACTGGAAAAAGACAGTGGGGTGGTGGCTGTCAGAAGAAGAGAGACCCTGGATGGAGGGCCCCGAAGCATACAGTACATGGGAGCAACTTGAGGAACCAACGAGATACCTGGGAATCATGGTTACCAAAGATGAACCAGCCCCGCAAACGGCACAAAATCTGTTAACCAAGCAAATCAACAGAATGGGGCGTTGGTGAGACACATACACCCCACTTTTGGGGAGAGCCTTGACACTCGATACCTCTGTCTTCTCTATGATGTGGTACATAGCCTCCATTTGGACCACACCAAACCGTAATATCAAAGAACCAAATAGTAAAGCATTTGGGGAGAGCCTTGACACTCAATACCTCTGTCTTCTCTATGATGTGGTACATAGCCTCCATTTGGACCACACCAGACCGTAATATCAAAGAACTAAATAGTAAAGCAAGAGCCTCTCTGGGTCAGGCGATCCGAACAAAACGAGGTACATCCCCAAAAAAGCTTGGCATTACATAACAAGGAGGCCCTCTAAAGGTGGTCTAGGGATAATCGAACCTAAACAAGAAACAAAAGCCCTGCAGATAAAATGGATAGTCAAATTGCTAACCCGACCAAGATTGGCATGGCACAAACTAGCCCTAGTTCAAACCCCTGCCAATATGCCAATCCTGTTCTGGGTGATGAACAAGGACTGGACCCTGAAGACTGTGAAGAGAAGACAGTGACCGAACTTACAGCAGAACGAAGCCCAACCGCCAACACCCTACCGGACAACCCTCATCCTCGTTTGGAGAGGAATCCAGCCAAATAAGGTGAAAAAGCCCAAATCCAAAGAAGAAGTCCTTCGTCAGCCCCTCTTCGGGAATCTATAAATGAGGGACGCAAGGGACCTACCTCTGTCCCTACCAAACGGCCAACGCTGGCTTTCTTGGATCAGACACGGAGTATGGAGGGTAGGGCGCATCTGGGATGAAGTGAAGAATGACTAGATTGATGAAGAGCAACTGAGACATCTTCTAAAAGGTTGCCACAATCAGAATGAAAATCTGACTACTGTCGTGAACAGCATCCCTGATGGATGGAATTAACTTTTAAAAGAAAAGTTTTCGTGGAAATTAGGAGAGTTGGAGTGCTGATTCAGGAGTCCGTACCCGAGAAAGCATACCAGTTTCACCGCAGATGCCCGAGATGAGACCTCTCAGGAGTATTCACTTCCTTTCCCATACACCGTACCAATCCCAACTCTCTCTCTATCCACAACATTGACCCACAAGAAACAACCCTCAATACTTATACGCTTCGCAGAATAAGAGTATTGGGAATCTGGCCGAAAACAATATTCCAAATGGATACAGTGATCCAGGACTTGGAATTCGACCCAGAGGAATGGGCATGGCTCTCAGGAAGCAACAGATTCCGCACGGCTCCCATTCAGGTAACACAATACACGGTCAAAATGGGCTACAGGATGCTACTGAAAACAAAGGACCTGGAACCAGTTATCAAGGAATGATGGTCCAAATTGCTAGGACAGAGAATGGAACCAATCCCTGAATTCCCTGGCGAAAATACAAGTCTAACCGGTCAGTCAAAATTCGAAGCGTCCAAAGGCGGATACCTACAATGCCCTCCCAGTGAACGGTATGGCTACACGTCCGAAGGAAAAAATAGCAACCTGAACAGCTCAGAACAGTGCCTGGTGTGTTCAGATGACGAACGAGAGGATCTCACTCACTGCCTGATACCATGCAAGTTTGCTACTGACATATGGGCGAGAGCCTCAGCACTCTTGGATCATCTATTTATGTCTTCCCTACCTGAAGACCCGATTCAACGTATCCTATGGACTAACATCACATCCCATTTCCATAAGCCCGAATGCATAAGGAAAGTGACTCTCTGGGTCATCTGGAAGGAAAGGTGCAACAGAACCATCGACAAATCCAGCAACCAGGTGGAGCAGGTCTGGGCATGAACGAGACTCTTTATGGAGACGGATATCTGGTGCCAATGGAAGAAGGTCAAACTCCAAATTCAGCAGAACCCGGAAAAGCAACAAGAACTGATTTCCAAGTTCAGGATTGTGTGGCTCGTCAACGGGAAGATAGCGGACATTTATGCTCTGCAAATCAGGTGGAAGGACTGGCACAACTCAGAGACTCCCCAAAGAACACCAGCTTCTCTACAGGCTGGACAACAGGACTACAGGGATATATGAGATGCTCCAATGTCAACTCACTGAGCTATGTTCCCTGGTTTTCTTGCAAATTTCAGGAAAAGGCAAGCTGACAGTCAATGCTCCAGATCTGTGGAGCAATCAATGCTGATCAGGGTCCCTTCAGCCAAACGAAAGGGAGTGTGTGTGTGTAGATTGATGCAATTTTGTTCATGTGACTTGCCAGGGGAATAGGAACCGGACTGATGATTCCCAGAATGGACATGGAGCCAGGGCCATAAGGACCTGTTTTTGTAAAAAAAAACAAATCCAAAAAAAAAACAGGTTGTTGCAGAAGAAGGAGAATAGACCTAGAAAGGCTAGAAAGTTAGTAGAAATTCAAAGAATATGCATGTGACAGTGGACAATAGGGGACTATGTTGGGGAAAAATCCCCAGATGTAGAGTAAAAATTGTCGCACAATCATAGAAGAGACAGGTCTCAGAATTACTGCACATCAGGACTAACGGGGATTAGAGTTCTAAGACGAGATGCGACCTCTGGAAGGCCTGTCATCCCATTCCACGGCGCAAATCAAGCAAACGCCCATCCCCCAAGTTCCCCAACCCTCTGTCCTCATTGACATCTTCATGCATGCTGAACCAAAACAATTGCGCCAGCTGAGAACGAGGAAGAGGATTCTTTGGGCAAGGCCGAATTGACAAATATAGAATTCATTGCAAGATCCCTACATATATAACTATCGCCATGGTTGCATGGCTGCCGACCGCCGACCCCGACCGCCGACCGTATTGCAGCCGACCAGTAGGGCCGACCGGTCGGCGGTCTGCCGACCAGTCAGAAAACAACCATCCACTATTTTTTTTTCAGATCTGAGTTGGAAGCTGTCCTGCGCTTGCTGAGTACAGCCCAAATCCGCTGAGAAACTTTTGGGGATGGGGGGGTTGGGGGTGGGGTGTATAGGGGTGTATA
>BFEA01000829.1:261645-287005 GCA_003427395.1 Chara braunii | reverse complement strand
GGGGTGCCGACGACCCCCGACCGATAGGTGCCGACCAGCCGACCAGTCAGGGGTCGCTGACGGTCGGCGTGTGCAACACTGACTATCGCTAATTTTCGGCCCGTGACAAGCAGACGATTGGGGCCCTGCGATTTTACACTCTGCGACGGTCTCGATTGTCTGCTGATCGTTTGCTCTTAGAAGTTGAACCGTCGCGGGCGGCTCCGCGCCAGGGCCTGTACCTGGCCTACGCGCGAGCACCAGTACCAAAGCGTGTTACCGGCCCTATCGCACCAGGGCCTGTACCTGGCCCACACGCCAGCGCCGGTACCAAAGCGTGTTACCGGTAGGTACCGCACGCGGTACCTATCACACCAGGGTGTGTACCTGGCTCACGCGCCAGCGCCGATACCAAAGCGTGTTACCGGCCCTACTGCACGCGGTACCGGGGTTGGGCGTGACGCGCTACCAGCCCAGCACCGCTACCGGTCCAGCGCCGCTACATAGAAACTACTTTCTGGGGCACGCGCACTGCCGACTTGAGGGCAGGTGTACTGGACGGCGAGTTAGAGTTGACGCCTGTTCGACACTATGAGCTATTGGACTGAGCTACTCTACACTACTCTGTGCTACTCTAGAGTCGACGCCTGCTTTCAACACTCAAGCTACTCGACTGAGCTACTCTACGCTACTCTGTGCTACTCTAGAGTCGACGCCGGCGCTACTCTAGAGTCGACGCCTGTTTTCGACACTCAAGCTACTCAACTGACTTCTACTCTGCTATGCACGACTACGACTTCGCTCTACGTTGGACACACACATGCACACACACATACACAATCAGTTTTATGTTGTCTGTTTTCCACTTCTTGTCTGTCCTCCCCCACAGCTCCAAGGCCCAGAGGCAGAGTTGACCTGGGAGACACCGGAGACACCCACATGCTACCTAGGGATCCTGATGACAAAAGAAGGCTTCGCCCCCGAAATGGCCCAGAACGTGCTTACTAAACAAATCAATAAAATGGGTAGATGGGGCAACACTTTCACATCTCTGCTGGGGCGCGCCTTAACTCTCAACACGTCCATCTTTTCTATGATGTGGTATATAGCCTCAATCTGGACAGTACCAGACAAGTCAATCAAGGAACTCAATCGGGTAGCAAGGGCCTACCTATGGTTTGGTGATCCCAACGGAGTTAACTGCATCCCTAAGATAGCATGCCATTACATCACGAGGAAACCAAGTAAAGGAGGGTTGGGGATCATCGACCCCAAACAAGAAACCAAGGCCCTCCAGGTCAAATGGATCATTAAACTGCTTACAAAACCAGGCACAACTAGGAATAAACTAGCTTTGGATAGCATTAGAGGATTAGCTCCGGTACCGACACCAACAAATATGTCAGGTGTATTCTTGGTGATCAACAAGGAATGGACACCCAACACAGGACGCAGAAACCGCCGACAAGGAAACAACCCTCCGGAGAACAGACCCCCCACACCTTATTGGACGTCTCTGCTAAGGATTTGAAGGGAAATCATGGTGAAAAAAGTCGGCAGGCCCAAGATGAGAGAAGAGGTACTGAGGCAACCCCTTTTTGGCAACCCCTGGTTGAGAGATGAAAGTGATCACCCTTTCTCTCTCAAGCCAAGGGGCAAACGTTGGCTATCCTGGATAAAACACGGAGTCTGGAAAATCGACCATTTATGGAATGAAGAGAAAAGGGAATGGGTAACAGACCTTGACCTTGCCGCCCTCCTCAAGGGCTGTCACCAACGGGATAGGAACCTGCAGGCCATCATCAGCAACATTCGGGAAGGATGGAAAGATCTTTTAAAGAGCCCACCAACATGGAAAACAGGCGAATGGGGGATTCGGTTACAGGAAACGCCCCCTTCAAGGGCCTATCAATTCTCACACAAACAACAGGGCTCAAACACTGTCGCAATTTTTACCTCCTATCCAATAGCGCTGTCGGTGCATGGATCGGCTTCCATCATAGAAAAGGATGTAGTAAGAACAAATCTAGACATCTTTCTGCTTGGGAAAGTGAGAGTGATGGGCTCCTGGCCCAAAACAATCTTTAGGATGGACACAGCGATCCAAGATTTGGAATTCGACCCGGCAGAATGGGCTTGGACATCAGGAAGGAACAAATACATGAATACAGAAATCCAGGATTACTCGGTGAAGAGTAGTCCTCCTTTCGTCATGAGCAACGGGAATCTATCGTGAGCAACCAACCCTGAGCGCTAGCGCCGTCCGGTTAGCGCTAATCCACCGCGCCCACTACTGCGTCCACACGCACGCGAAATCCCACCTACGGACAAGGAAATTCTCACCGCGCGCTCCCCCACGCGCACACCATCGCCACTCCAAACAGCGCAAAGTAAGGCGGGAAACGGTGAGGAAGATTATGAAGCTTCAAGCCACGCTTTCGAGCGTGGCCATCCAAAGCAAAAGAAAGGAAAGACGAGAGAAGACGGAGAGAGCAAGAGGGAAGAAGCAAAGAGCAATGAGCAAGAGAAGAGAAGGAAGAGGATAGACAAGTCAAGAAACAAACGGAAAGCGTGAGGGAAAGGGGTAAGAAGGCGAGAGGGTTCCTCCATCGAAAGAAAGGGGAGAACAGATGAGAAAGGAAGTAAAGCAAGTTCAGGGTCTGCCAGAGTCCCCTCCAGGGACATCCAAGCCCGAGAGGGCGACCAAGTAAACCTCCTTCGCCCGCGCGTCGATCACAGCCAGCCTGACCTGAAAGCGAGCATTGCGAGTGCGCGCTCAGTGGGGCCCAGAGTGGAAATCCAAATTCTTCAACGACGTAGAGAAAGGAAGTCCATTTCGCCATCAGCGGCCATGCAACCTTCCGTCATCACACTGACGTCATCGATCCCGCTTCTGATTTGAGAGTGAGAAGACTGACGTAACCCCCTCTATCACCCAACTCCGTTTTCGGTCTCTTCCGCCTGTCCCCGCTCCTCCCACGACCGCTCTCTTCCACGACATTCTCCCTTCCTATCAGCCCTCTTCATCCCACGGGCTTACCCACACACGACCGTCCCCCTACCAGTCTGTTCTCCCTCCCTCACGCACTCCCGGCCACAATTAACTATCTATCCCCGTAAAGCAGTTCCGCCCTCCCATCAACCCAATCCCATGCTGATACTATCCCGACCCCGTCGCCCCGAACCCAGCCCATTCTCCTCCTAGGCCCAACCTCCAACCCGCCCCTGTCCCGAGACAGAGCCAGCTACAACTCTAGGCCCAGACTTCAGCCCAACATCGATCCCCACCCAGAACCCAATCCCACCACGACCCTGCACCGGGTCCCACTCCGATCTCCAGCCCAAGACGCCTTTCAAACCCATCCCATTCCCAAACCGGTCATAGACCAGTCCCGATCTCGCTCCCTTTCACATCCGGATCCCAACCCAATCCTCCCTCCCTTCCTATAGCCCTTTCGAACCCAATTCCTCCTCTCAAACCCAGCCCGATCCTGCACCGATCCTCCACCAAATCTCGATCCCGAGCTCACTCCGAAGCCTTTTTAGCATCAATTTCTCTCCGATCCATCGTTTCGATCCAATCACATCACGGCTTCATCCCACAATCCCTCGCGCCCCCGGCCAAACAGATTTCATCCACTTCCCACTCACCACTTCACCTTTTATCATCCCCGCCCTCTCTCCTCCTACCCTCCACCCGTAGCCAGACCATCAATCTTCTCTCCCTATTTCTAACTTACTTCGAGATTGATCCAATCTCACTCTGGTTCTCACCCCGGCCCCGACGTGGACCCACCTCAGATCGGAATTATCTCACCCTCCGATGCTCTCCCACCTCAACCCATAATCTATCTACCACCTCCCCCAGCACATCAAACCCCCCCCCTCACCACCCCTTTTCTTCCCCTTCCCGCCCCACATTCCCCCCCCACAACCACACTACCGATTTCATCCCGACCAGATCGTTCTTATATTACACTAAGTCAGATTTTACCCAATCGCGTCCCCTTTCGATACCGGTCTCGCCATCCCACACGTATCCCCATCCCGACCACGAACCCACTATCACTCCATCACTCCATCACGGACCAAGCACATCCTACCGCGCATCCCCACCCCAGCTGACGTCAACCGACCCCTTCCCCACCCTGCGCTCCTACCTCAACTGAAGTCAATCTGCCCCTTCCCCTTCCTTCCACGGGCAGAGCCCAACTCATACTCTCCCCGGAGCATGCCAGTCATCCAGACAACCACCACTCAACCCGTCTCCACCTCTTCACCACCAAAACAAACCAGAATCCAGCCCCATCCCCAATCCATGCGCACCGTCATTTCCCCTTAACCCATTCTTGTCACGTCCTCATCCCGATCCCGTCTCTTCCTTCCCTCAGCCTGAGTCCCGCCTGTTTTCACTCCCTATCTGATCTCACACAATCTGACTCCAAGCTGAGATCTTCGGGTTCCTACCCCAAGCTCTGTCGGCCCCTCTCCCGCTTCCTCCTCAAACTACTCCGGATACCCCCCCAATCCCAGCCCTCCACTCCCAGAACATCGTCCAATCCTTGCTGGACCGCCCCCCACCCCCACCCGTTCCGTCGCAACCCAATCTGATCCTATTCTCTCCACGCTGCCTTACCCTTTCCGGCTCTCTCCCCAACCTCTACTGCCCTTGCCTGGACCATAACCCATTACTATCTCGATCACTCCCCTCCCCCACCCCGACCCTGCTTACTCAGACGGGTTCCGTCCCACACCACACCCCAAGCCACCATTCTACTGATTGTAATCCATTCCCAGACTAAACCAACTACACCCCTAGTCATACAAACAAACCTCAATCTTCCTTCCTACGCTTCGCCCCCTCCCCGCGAGTCTTTCCCACTACTAACTCCGGCACACCGCTCTCCCTGAGTCAGGCACCCCTCCATTTCGATCCCAACCCCGCGCTTTCCTACCCCATCCTCCTGAGCCCGTCCCGCGCCTACCTGCACCGCATCACGACACAGCTCTGCGGGCAAAAAGAACACATCACCCAGAATCTGCCCCATACCCCCCCCTCTACCCTCTTTGACCCCTCCCAAGCAATCACCCAACCAACAATTCTAACATCTCTCACAATCGCGCTTTCTTAGCCCTCTTCTTCTGTCCACCCTCTCACCTTCTCTCCACAATCCTCTCTCCCACCATTTATCCACTCCAACACCCAGACAGCAATCACACGAGGGCACAACTAACGGTTTCTCAGCACAATGGAGGGAATGGGGATTGAAACACAGAATTGGCTAGCGGAACAGACCAGAACGCCGTTAGTCAAAACCACCAAATCCATAGACTACGGAGGAAACAGAAAGGAAGAATTGGTAGTCTACGAATGCCCGAAAGAATTGACATCAAAGCAAGAGGAACTCCACCAAAAGCATGCAGTGCTTTTCACTTTTTCCAAAAAAAGCCAAGAACTGGACAGACAAGCCAAATTGAAATGGATATGGGAAAAGCTGAAATCGATGGAACCAATTCAGGGTCAGGAACCAAAAGTCTCCTTTCACCCGAGGTCAAGAAATGTCATCATGGTTTTGTGCATGGAAGAATCACTGGCAACATTCCTGAAAAACAAATGCTTTACCTGCAACTCATCGGTTGTCACAGTTCATCCATGGAAGCAGGCAACAAATTATCAGCAAACACCTTTTAGGTACAGACAAGAACTAATCAAAAAACATTTTTGGATCCAGTTCGACAATGTACCAGAAGGGATGCACGGTAGCATAAAAGAGAGAACCAGAATGGAATATGGCCATTTTAAGGAAATGAACTGGATCGTTTCGACACCAGATTTCCTAACTCCTCAACACAACCAAATGACAGTCATTCTTGAAACTGGGGACAATTCGGTTCCATTTACACCGGACGAGTGTTTTTTTTCACACGAAAACAAGATCATAAGGATCACAGTTTCCAGCAAATCCAATCCACTGTGCTTCAAGTGCAGACAAAGAGGACATCTGGGAACAAACACCAGCTGTCCCAAAACAAGGGAAAGTTCAAAACCCAAACCCCTCATAATCGCGAATTTACTAGAGGTAGCAAACAAAAAAGGCTACTGGTACATTCCGGATCCGCAGTACGCAGGCTGGGTTTTTAATGACAATCTGGATATACCAAACTGGGTTTGGACCATCAATGGGGAACCGACCCCTAGACCAGATGTGTATCCACCATTCGACAGCAGATGGCAAACCCTCAAAGGGGAAATAAAACCACTCAAATGCTTCACCAAGGACCCTGTGCTACATGTGGATGCATCGAAGCAAGAAATTTGGGAAAGAGACCTACGAGCAGATTTGCAGACAGTACAAGAAACAACGGAAAGAGAGTGGGTGGAAGCAGTCAAGAGGTATCTGGAGGAGGAAAAGGCTGAGGGAGAACAAAGCCAACAGAGAACGTACTCCAGAAGGGGGCAGAAGGGTCGGGGAAAAGCCAAACAAGGGCAGGGGATGGAGCCAGAAGGGCAAGACGAAAGCAGGGAAGAAGACGCAAAAGACACAACGATGAAAGAGCGAGAAGTAGAGACAAACCCAGCGGTGGGAGGGAAAAGGAAAAACACTGAGGATAAAAAAGAAAGGGAAGACTTCGAAGATGATCAACAGGATTTAGAGACAGAAGGATATCCTTGGTAAGGAAAGCAGGAAAAAGAACTGATGGACTACATTCAGATCTATGAAAACTTACGACAAGAGAAGTTTGAGCTGCAAATGATTCTGCACAGGGAAGAACAAAAAAGCAAACTGAATGCAGAATCCCCCAACCCAGCCCATCTGATCCCACTGACAGAGAACCCTTTCGCCCCACTGGAAAGGGAAGATGAGTTGGCAACTTTTCTGGCAGAAAAATATGCAGCAATGAAGGAAAATCAGGAAATGGAAATTGAAGGGAGTGCTTTGGACACACAAAAGGAAAAGGCACGAACCCTGGGAAGAAAACTGCCGAACCATGAACCGTCTCAGTTTTTGCCAGACCAAGGAAAATCAAAGAGGGAGGAGGATAAGAGTAAGGGTTTGTCAACAACCACACAACTTGGCATCCAAGTAGAGGCACTGTACGCCCAGAACAAAAGACTAACTGATTTGAACAGGGAAATGTTCCTCTGAGCAGTAACAGTACAGGATCTGCAGAACAAAGCACACGAGGATTTCTGGGAGAGGGCCAAAAAGGAAGCAAGCACTCTACTACCTTCGAGGGCGGTAATTCCCATCCAAAAGGACCCAACAACAGAGGAATGGAAGGTGGCAGTGCAGGAAGACCTCTCATTTCTCAAATGGCAACTGGGTCAAAAGAAGGAAGATGTACTGAAAAAGATCAACAAAGACAAGCAGCCAATCTTCATGGGGCTGGCTGGCAAATGGCCAAAGGAGGATAAGACAGAACAAGTGGACTCTGAAGGAAGACCACCGAGAAACGATCTAGCACATCACTACACAAGACCAGTGATAGTCTGGCTGGATCAGGGGACAGAGCTCACTGAAGGTCTGCAGTGGAGGCCATGGTGGTGGATGTCATCCTTACCTATCACAGCCCTAGGAGGTGAAACTGCCATGACTCAGAACGCTGCAGCCCTGACAACACTACTGGAATCAGGGGCCCTTGTACAGGATGAGAACGAGCTTTCGGCTCTACTCACCCCATTTGATGAGGAGTCCGGGTGTAGCTCTGAGATATAAAGAAAGACAAAACCCCAAGAGGACTCAGATCCGATAAACCATGAAAGCAACAAGGGGGGACCTGGAAATCCAATCCTGGAATGTGAGGGGGCTGACAACAATCATGTCAAACCAGCAAAAGTGGCATTGCCTGATGAACACAATAGGTTGGAACACTCCAACCCCCCCTGACTTGGTCTGCCTTCAGGAAACACATTTAACTAACACAGCAGCACACAGAACAATAGAAAAGGAGATTTTAGGAAGGTTAAAAAACTGCGCAGCAGTCATTTCAGCACATAGCCCACAAGCAGCTTCACCAGGGGTCATTACATTGGTACATAGCCAAGCTTTAGCCACGCAACACATGAAAATTAACTCATCCACCACAGACCCAGTCCAGGGAAGATGGACCACACTAGAAATAACGCATAAAGGGGAAGACATTACACTTATAAACATTTATGCCCCCAACTCCTCAACAAAGAGAATATTTTTTTTTGAGGACTTAGGAGGTCTAATCCAACCACAGAAACACACAATACTAGTAGGAGATTGGAACACGACCCAGGACCCACAACTGGACAGGATCTCATGGGCAGAACAAAATTTGCAGGACCCAGCAGAAACGGCGCTAGCCCATCTAGCAGAAGAAAATATCTTTAGAGACCCGTACAGAACCCTTAACCCAGAGAAAAGAGATTACACTTGTATTAGGAAAACGATTCAGGGTAGAACTTCCTTCTCCAGAATAGATTTCTTCCTTATATCAGAATCATACGAGGGGGCAGTTGTAGACAACTCAATAGGTAGATTACCCCATTATATAGGTTTTGACCATAACCCAATTACTTTAAATCTAGCGCTATCGCTGGACAACTCCCCGTGGAAAAGTTTTTTCAAATTAAATACTTCACTTCTCAGACTAGACTCTTTCAAACAGGAATTCAAAGACAAGTGGGAGCAAATGAAAGAGAATCTCCAAGAGGGAGAATTAGTGAGAGACCTCCCACAAACCATCCAGGAAATAAGTCATTGGGGGAGCCTCTCTTTGGAATCCGCCCACAGGCTTTTTCAAAACCCTCAAAAGGAAACTAGGTTCTTACCTCTGGACCGGGAAAGCGGAAAAAGACAATTACATCTCTAAAGTGGCCTGGAAATACATTACCAGACCCAAACTTCAAGGGGTCTGGGACTCCTGAATCCGGCAACACAATTTCAAGCGCTACAACACAAATGGATTATAAAACTCCTTTTTAACAAAGAGCTACCATGGCACGAAATGGCCCTCCAGCAAATTCGCAACCTGATACCGTTCCAAGTCGACCCCACCATAGAGGGATACCACTGGATTCTCAATCCCTCATGGAACCCAAGAAGAGTGGAAAGGGGGAGAACCACAAGGGATAAAGATCCACCCAGTACACACTGGGCCACACTAATAAAACACTGGAGAGATTGTTTCCCTCAAAAGATAAGAGCCCCAAAAATAAAAGAGGAAGTCCTGAGGCAACCGCTTTTCAGGAACCCCTCTTTGAGAGACCACAACGGCAAGCCTTGGTCCTTAAATACGAAAGGCAGACATTGGAGAAAATGGATGAGTATGGGAGTCTGGAAAATAGAGCACCTATGGATCTCGGAAAAGAACAGATGGGTCACCACCCAAGACCTTAGAACCAAGCTCAAGGGAGTCCACAACCTAAACGAACAGCTGGAAAAACTCCTGGAAAGTATTCCCCTGAATTGGGTACTCCTGCTGAGGAGCAAACCCAAATGGTCAAAAGGTGACTGGGCCACAAGTAGAGAAACAGACTCCCCAACTGTGGCCTACAAGTTAATCCAAGTGACGGACCCAGAGGAAGGGAAGGCGGAGTTCGCTGTTTATAACTTAGAGGACAGGCACAAATCTTGGGTAAAGCCAGAAAACGTAATAGAACAAAGATCAACGCAAAATCTCCATACTCTCAAAAGAGTAAGAGCATGCACACTCAAGAACCGTCAAAAGCATAACACATCCTTACAGACAGAGCCTAACAGTGTGAGGCTATTTAGACCGGATCTGGGCATTAAAGATTTAGAGGTGGATCCGGCGGAATGGGGCTGGATGGTCCCTAGCAACTCGGGGAGAGCCAAAAAGCTTACCACAATATATGACTATGAAGTCAAAACAGGGTACAAGCTAGGTATCCAGACAAAGGACCCCCAACCGGTAATCGCAGAAAGATGGAAAAAGAACCTAAACACAAGCCCAGAATGGGCAAATAAAATCCCGTGGAGCCAGTACATAAACATAAGGCCGGTAAGAATCAGAAGTTTGCAGTGGCTTATCCTCTACTGGGCAGTTCCAGTCAACCAATGGCTGGCCAGAAGAATGAAACAGGAGGACTCCCAACAGCAAATCGCACAGTGTAGGGTATGCAATGAAGGTGTCGAAGAATCCCAAATTCACTGTCTAATAACGTGTCATCAAGCACAAGAGACGTGGAATAGAACAAGGAGTCTCTGGACTAAATTAACAGGCCGTGATTTCCCGGATAGCCCACTCTACATTCTAACAGGTACAACAGAAAACGGAGACCTAGAGGAAGAAACAGCCAGTGTGACCGATCTCTGGAGGAGAGCGACACTTTGGGTAGTTTGGAAGGCAAGGTGTAAATGTAACTTTGAAGGGCAACTGCCAAATACAGAAGAGAAGTGGATGGAAATTAAAGTAATAGTACAAACAGAAATAAGAGCCCGATGGCTCAGAGAGAAAAAAGAACAGCAAAAACTAGTACTACCAGAAAAAAGAGAGCTGAGTCGTAAAAGATTCCGAAAAACATGGCTGTTAGGAAACAGAATCGCAAAAGTAGAAGGAGATACCTTACATTTTGAAAATTGGGAATAGGAATACACCAGAGGCCAGCAGTCTACACAGCACCAACAGCTAGCTAATAAAAAAAAATAAAAAAAAAGGAGTCGCTTCTATCTGAAACACACCAATCTCAGCCTCCTCCCCTGAGCGACCCTCTCAAATTCCCCATAGACTAACACCCCCCATTCATACAAGAGACGACAGACTTCCGGAAGAGAGCTTCCGCACTCTGAGACTCTCTCTCCTTTACCCCCTTCAAGGAGCAACCCACCCAACCTCCCCTCTTAACTAACCAGCCCCAATCAGGTTCGAAAGGCGGATAAAGTCTGGATCGGAAACATCAGGTTCAGTTTGGGCCATACGGAAAGAGAGACGCAGCAGACCAGGTGAAGGACAGGCTGGGTGGAAACCAGAATGATGATACAAGCCAAGACCCTTTACAGAGGGCGGAAGATCAAGCAAGCATCGACAGAGGACAAGGAACAGCGAAAGAATGAGAGTCTGAGGCGGTACAAGAAGTGGTTTGTTAATCGGCAATACTGCACAGAGATGAGAGGCATAACTCAGCGCCAGAAAGGAGTTACCAACAGATTTTAAAGGCGGCTACACCAATCACTTCTTGAACACGAGATGACAGCATTTGCTGGAAAGACCGGCACTTCTCAAACTCAGGAAGAGGCTATCGATAGCAGATAACTGCGGACGAGCAAAACACAGCTAGATCTGACTGCCACAGGATTTTGACAAGATTAAACTGCTACAGCTATAGATTGATAGCACAGACTTGSATGAACGGCACCAAAAKACCAGAACAAGGGGAAGGGAAGGACTCAAAGGGTTGCTGGAGTACAGRTTCACAGGTTGAGGGCTTAGGGTTTAGGGTTTTAGGGATGTTTTKKGGGGACAGGTAAAATGAGAAAAGGGATTTCACGTCTCACGGACAGAGCAGACGAGTGGGGAGGACACAGGACGRCAGCGACAAAGGATGAACTCTTTCTAGGTGACATAGCACTATCTGGCAGATCTGGCCTCCAGATCTGAGAGGAAAGAGAGGGACACGGCAAGCTGACAGTCAATCCTCCACCAAGTTGGAGCAATCAATGCTGTTCAGGGGTCCTTCGGCCAAACGGAAGGAAGCGTGGTCAATTTTCAATGTAATGTGCATTCTGACTTGCCGGTGGAATAGGAACCGGACTGACGCTCCCCAGAATAGAAGGAGCCAGGACCGTAAGGCCCTGCTTTACTCGGTGAAGATGGAGTACAGATTATTCCTCAAGACCAAAGACCCAGAACCAATAATCAAAAGCAGATGGGCAAAAGTAATCGGTCAAGAGGCAGACCAAATCACACAGATTCCATGGAAGAAATATAAATCAATCAAACCGGTCAAAATCAGGAGTCTCCAACGGCTGATAGCCTATGTAGCACTACCAGTCAACCAGTGGCTCCATATTCGCAGAAGGAAGAACAATCCCAACAGCTCCGACCTACGCACAATCTGCTCAGAAAATGAACCGGAAGACTTACTTCACTGCCTAATCCGATGCAAAGAAGCAACAGAATGATCTCTGGGACTCCCTGTTTACTAAGCCCTTCCCTGAACACTCCATCCAACTTCTACTGTGGACTAGCACCCCGACTGAACTCAACAGCTCAGAGAAGACATGGTACGGTATGATCAGGAAAGTCACGCTATGGTCTATATGGAAGGAGAGATGCAGCAGAACGATTGAAGGTGTATCAACGCCAAGAGAAAAGGTTTGGGCAGAAACCAGGACACTGATTCAGGCGGAGATCTTATGCAGGTGGCACAGAACGAAACAGACATTGCCCGAGGACGATGAGAGGCAGAATATTATCCTCTCCAGGTTTGTCAAAGTTTGGCTGGTGGGAGGAAAAGTGGCTGAGCTAAGAGATGGCAGCATACGCTGGAAAGACTGGCATAACTTGGAAATCGGGTGGAGAAGCCCACTACAACAAGCTGTGGGCTGCGCCCAGGACCCACAGACAACATAAGGACATATACAGGAGCCACAAGACACCAATGGTGGTTGAAATAGCAACTTACGGGCGGGTCTCCACTCTCCTTGTTTTATAAGTTTATTTGGCAGATTCCCACTGAGGGATCTGAGAGGGATTGCAGGGGAGGAACGCTGACAGTCAATCCTCCTAATGGGAGCAATCAATGCTGGTCAGGGTTCCTTCGGCCAAACGGAAGGAAGCGTGACTGGGGTCATGATGTAATCATTTTTGACTTGCCGGGGGAATAGTAACCGGACTGACGCTCCCCAGAATGGATATGGAGCCAGGACCATAAGGGCCTGTTTGCTTTTGAAAAAACAAAAACAAAAAAAAGAAAAAAGAAAAGAAAAGAAAAAAGAAACGAGCTCTCCTAGATAGCGCATCAGCAACTATGTTATATTTTCCTTCGGCTGGCTTCAATTCGAAGTCGAACTCGTTTATCTCAGTCACCCATGTAGTTAACTTAGTGGACATTTGGGCCTACGTCTTCAACCAGCACAGGCTCTCATGATTTGAATAGACTTTGTAATGCCTTCCTAGCAGATAGTGTCGCCAATGGCTTAGTACCTCTTTCAGCATGAACAATTCTCTCTCGTAGGTTGACACAACTACTTTCCCCTTGTTAACCACCTAGACATGAGCTCTATGGGAATCCCTCCCATCGTTTTGTTACAACATTGCAACTATGCGATACTGACTCGCATCCGTAGCCACAACGAATGGCAAGGATGAGGCGGCTATCTTTAGGATAGGGAGGGTACTCTACTAAACACTTCTTCAACTTCTTGAACACAGAGGTGCAGTCCCTATCCTATAGGCAAACTGCTTCCTTCTTCAGCAGCTTACGCAATGGGGCAGGATAGTGGTAAAGTTTCTAACAAAATCCCGATAGTAATTGGCCAATTCTAGAAACAACCACAACTTAGTCAACGTACATGGTGTCAGCCAGTCTCAAACTGCTGCTGTCTTGGCATCCTCCAGTCTCACTTCATTTTCCGTCTACCACATCTCCTAGTTATGAAACTTGGTGCTTGACCCATTCACACTTTTTCGGTCTCAGTCTAAATTTAGGTTCTCACACTTCTCCGTTCTCTTAATTTACTCAACAGCACTGCAAATGTTCCCAATGCTCTTCACGAGTCTTACTGAAAATCAGAAAATCATCTATATATACAACTACAAAAAGATCTAACTGGTCTCCAAATAAATCATTCATGCATCTTTGAAACATAGTAGGGGCATTCGCCGGTCGACAAACGACATAACTGCAAACTCGTAGTGTATGTACCTCGTTCAGAACGGTGTCTTGTACTTATCTTCGGGCTGTACCTCTATTTTTATTATTATTATTATTTTTTTTTATTATTATTATTATTTATTTTTTTTTAGCAGGGTCTTATGGTCCTGGCTCCTTCTATTCTGGGGAGCGTCAGTCCGGTTCCTATTCCACCGGCAAGTCAAAATGCACATTACATTGAAAATTAACCACGCTTCCTTCCGTTTGGCCGAAGGACCCCTGAAGAGCATTGATTGCTCCACCTTGGTGGAGGATTGACTGTCAGCTTGTCGTGCCCCTCTCTTTCCTCTCAGCTCTGGAGTACAGATCTGCCAGCCCCCTAGAAAGAGTTCATCCTTTGTCCCTGTCGGCCTGTGTCCTCCCCACTCATCTGCCCTGCCCGTGGTGTGTGATATCCCCTTTCCCATTTTATTTGTCCCCCCCCTTTTTTTAAAACATGCTTTAAACCCTAAACCCTCAACCCTCAACCTGCAAACCCGTATTCCAGCAACCCTTTGAGTCCGTCCCTTCCCCTTGCTCTTGTTCTTTGGTGCCATCCGTCCAACTCTGTGCTATCAATCCATGGCTGTAGCAGTTTAAGCTTGTCTATTTTGTCTGCTCCCCGACCTTAAACCCTCCTCCCTCAGCCTTTGTATCCATTCTCTAACGTTCCCTTGAGTCAACCCTGTTCCAATGTCTCCTGTGGGCTGTACCTCTATTTGATGGTACCGCGACTTCAAATCTATCGTTGGAAAGTACGTGCAGCCCCTATGTCTATCCAATTCATCGTCTATATGCGGTAGTGGTTCTGTGTTCTTCATGGTTGTAGCATTCAGTCTCTGGTAGTTGATACACATTCTCAACTCACCTTCTTTCTTGGGAATGAACAAGAATGGTGCACCGTATAGCGACGAGCTAGGCTTAATCCACCCCTTTTCTACTAACTCATCTAGCTGTTTCCTCAACTCTTTTAGTTGGCGAGGAGACATCCAATAAATCAGCCTCTTGGGAATCTTGCTTCCCGGTTCAGTCTCAATTTGGTGCTTCATTTCCGCCTCCGCTACACTTGGGGCTTCTCCTACGTCTGCGAACTCCCTTAGCAGTGAACTAATCTGGGGTGGTACCTCTTCTTCCTCTACCTGGCTTTCACTCACCGGTCTAATGTATGCGCCGAACACTTGGTCAATCACCCTCTTTGACCACTTATCGGGCCGACTGGACACCAGACTCGTAGAAAAGTCTTTTTTTTTTTTCTAGTTTCCTTCGTTGCGAGGCAGGTTCAGCAAGTATGCAGTATATGTTCCATTGTCAGCCGAGGCGGTATCAGACTTAGTAATTCATAAGCTTTTCTCTGGCTCAAGGATAATGAGCACCCCTTAAACTGCCAGTACATGACCCCAGCCTTGAAGATAATCGCGAGTTGCCAACTCCAAACTTTTCAGGCTCAGGGCTACTGGATGACAATGGCTGGTGGCACCGGCCAATAAAGAAAAAAAGTGCGCCGCTGGCAATTCGGAAAAGGTTGGCGCAGTACAGAACCTCCAGTCCCGCGTGTACTGGTGGTTTAACTATACGTAGTGATAGGGATGTTAGATTCAGGGGAAATCACTGACAACAGTTGATGAAAGTTTATGGTTCATAGCTGACGATGTCATCTGGTAGACACTCAGAAACCAATGGCTAAGGAGAACAGATGAACACTGTTAGAACAAACTCTTTGCATGTACACAAGAACCGATCAAATAAACTGGGACGAACATTTACCGAAGCTAGCTAGTGCATATAATAACTCTGCACAGCTGTTGACAGAGCAGACACCTCTCTTAGTCTACTCTTCATGGTCGGCAGAGCCTGAACAGGTCTGAATATGGGCTAAAACCTTAAGCCTAGCGATCTTTTTCTTGGCCTTGTCACTATCAATGGTCGGCAGAGCCTCAACTGGTATAGACTGTCACTCTCTGGTTGCCTTACTAAAACACTTTATCCTGTCTTTGCCCTTTCTATTACTTGCCGGGGTCCTTGGGTTTGCCTGCTTTTAGTGCTTTGACTGACTTAGTAAACTACCGAGCCTACTCTTTCTCCATTCTCCATCGCCCTAAACCCTTGGTAAACCACCTCTCTTAGTCTACTCTTCCTCCATTCTCCAACTTTATCTTTTTCATGAGAAAACTGCTTCCTTGTTCCGTAAGCCCTAAACCCTTCGCCTAGTAGCTACCTCTCCCAGAGCTTAAACATACCTGTGGTTCTCTAGTAATTCTCTCCTGTTCCTTCCTAGTCCCGGCTGGAGTCCTCGTAGTTACTAGATGGGTGTGCTGTCAGTCTCCGCGCTTGACTTCTGTGCGAGAGTGTCGTGATTTAGCTAGCGTCATGTCTGTCGGATGGGTCCTACTTCTTGGTGTTTGGGGAGATTGGGATTGGATTGAGCGTGGGTTTCTCCATTGACGGAATTAAATTTTGTCCTGGTTAATTGCTGCAATTTTCCCTTCTCCTAGGAGTTGCTTCTTGAATGTCTCTATTATTTTGTCCTTATTCACTGGGTTACCATGGAGGATCAATCAAACCTATACTTAAAACACTGCCAAATTCTTCTCCCTCTTTCTCCCTCTTGTCTGTCCTTCCCTTGGACTGCAAGTCCAAGGGATTTCCCACACCCATCTCACCAATTTACCATGGAACATTCCCGTCTCCTCATCTCTTCTGATTCACTTTTCAGAAACCCCTATCCTTCCCCCAGCCCAGCCATTTCCTTGACCCTCTCTAATGCCCCCATCCTTCCAAATCCGCCCTTCCTCCAGTCGAGCCCCTATGTCAAGAGAATGGAAACACCTGCAAGCACAGATTTCCCATGCCACCAACAGTAGGCAGACATGGTTTCTCAAAACCAGAACCCGGCAGCTCATCTCCATTATTGCAGTACTGCATGCCAGTATCACTCTTCACCAAGACAGGAAAGAAAATCCCAATCGACATGAATCTTGATATCACTCACCTGGTCATCAATCTGTCACCTGCAGGGCTTTTGTGGCATGAATCCATCATCAGCAGTTGCCATAGTATCGCTTACCCTGTTCTCGGTAATATCCCTCACGGTACAATCTTTGGCCGTGGCATCATGAGACCAACCTTCTTTCTTCCAGGTGGGCGGGAGTAACCGCCCCATCATGAGGTGCCTTCAGTTTCCCTGTGCTAGTTGACCTGTATCCAGTCTTCTCCATAGCAGACTGATCCTAGTTTGACAATGCAGACCCACAGGAGGCAGAGATCCCGGTGAACCACTCACTCGGCAGGGGCAATAGAAACACAGGGTTGGCTGAGCTCAGGAGAGTGAGAAAAGTTATCTCACTCACCACTCACCTCACCCCCTTCCCTTTCCACCACGATGTTGTGGGCGAGCTAGAGATAAATTTCAGGTAGACAGTAGAAAGGTCACAAGAACGCTTTTGGCAAGAGGAATGGAGGCTTCAGAAATGGGCAGAATCAGATGAACAGACTCACTAGGACCACCCAGAAATAGAGACAGAGTGAGACCACTTTCACAACTAGATGGCTGGGACATAGCATCATGCACAAACGAATGTGCTGCTAGGAAGAAGTGCAGAACTTCAGATGTATCTAAGACCAGTAGTGTTGAGTACTGAAGTATAGCGTAATCCTTCAAAAAGCTGTCGAAATCCAGGTAACAAAAGCAATGCACAGTCAACACTATTGACAGCACTGATGACCGCAGAGTTAGGAAGGTAGTTACAATACTAATCAGGGTCGGGCATAGGTAGACGCAGGCGATGTGATGGAGACTGAATGGGGAAGCCAGTGGAGACAACTGAACAACATGAAGTGCATGTGAAGGGAAAAAGAACGGGTGAAATGGGTGTGTTTCTTCCAGTGGGATAAACAGTGGTCCTTTGTGTAGCTTTTACAGTTTTACACTTGTACTGCAATAACAGATGCAACTAAGTACAAATACACAATAATCAGGTTTGCACTTTCAAAGGAAGAGAGAATACCGCTGCAGGCTCGAGCCTTGGGCTGAATCTCTAACATGGATTGCAAGCGTTTCCCCCTCTTTTTGGCTTTGATTGCTATATTGAAATACCACCCGTTATAGAGGCTCGCTGCTGTCCGTCGTGGTGGTTATTTCTCTTATTGTGGTGGTTGATCTCATCAAGATAATTTGGTTCTCATGATTCTTCTGGACATCCTTGTCATCGTCGTCATGATCATCATCGTTGTTGTTGTCGTCATCATTGTTGTTGTTGTTGTTGTTGTTGTTGTTGTTGTTGTTGTTGTTGTTGTTGTTGTTGTTGTTGTCGTTGCTGTTGCTGTTGCTGTTGCTGTTGTTGTTGTTGTTGTTGTCGTTGTTGTTGTTGTTGTTGTTGTTGTTGTTGTTGTTGTTGTTGTTGTTGTTGTTGTTGTTGTTTGTTGGTGCTGGTGCTGGTGCTGGTGCTGGTGCTGGTGCTGGTGCTGGTGCTGGTGCTGGTGCTGGTGCTGGTGCTGGCGCTGGTGCTGGTGCGGTGGTTGTGGTTGTTGTGGTGGTTGTTGTTTGTGTTGTGGTGGTGGTTGTAGCAGTGGTTGTGGCGGCAGCGGTTGTGGCAGCAGGGGTTGTGGCGGGCGTTGTGGTTGTTGTACTTGTGCTGGTGGTGGTGGTGGTGGTGGTGGTGGTGGTGGTCGTCGTCGTCGCCGTCGTCGTTGTTGTGGCCGTTGTCGTAGTCATCGTCGTCGTCGTCGTCGTCATTGTTGTTGTCATCGTCGTCGTCGTCATCGTTGTCGTTGTCGTTGTCGTCGTCGTCGTTGTTGTTGTTGTCATTGTCGTCGTTGTTGTTGTTGTTGTTGCCGTCGTCGTCGTCATCGTCGTTGTTGTTGTTGTCGTCGTCGTCGTCGTTGTTGTTGTTGTCGCCGTCGTCGTTGTCGTCGTCGTCGTTGTTGTTGGTGGTGGGGGTGTTGTTGTTGTTGGTGGTGGTGGTGGCGGGGGTGTTGTTGGTGTTATTGTTATTGTTGTTGTTGGTGGTGGCGGGGGTGTTGTTGTTGGCAGGGGTTGTGGTGGTGGTTGGGGTTGGGGTTGGGGTTGGGGTTGGGGTTGGGGTTGGGGTTGTTGTTGTGGTGGTGGTGGTGGTGATGGTGGTCGTCGTTGTCATTGTCTTTGTCTTTGTCGTCTAATTCATTGTTGTTGTTGTTGTTGTCATTGTTGTTGGGCTTTTGAGGTTAGCTCTGCCTTTGGATGGTAATTGCTGTTATTGTTATTGTCATTGTCATTCATTGTCATTCATCACCATTATCATTGTCACTCTCATTATGATCATCATGTGGTCATTTTGGTCCTTCTATCTGTTGTCATTGTCGTTATCCTCATCATTGTCATTGCCATGGTAATTCTTCTTTGTCTTGGCTATTGCCATTTTTGCCCGTCATTGCTGCTGCCATTGCTGCTGCTATTCTTTTCGTTCTTCAGCAGCTGCTGCTGCTGCTGCTGTTGTTGTTGTTGTTGTCGTTGTCGTTGTCGTTGTCGTTGTCGTTGTCGTTGTCGTTGTCGTTGTCGTTGTTGTTGTTGACACCTATCTCATTCGCGCCCTATGCTCTGTGTGCAGCTAATAGGTTGCTCAGAAAGGCTCAAGCAGAAGGGCGAATCACAGCAGCTGACTTAAATGTTGCTCAGGTGGGTCCATGGCCCAATTTGAATGCAGCTCCCTACGTTAAATTTCAGACCTTGAAGAAGGTTGTGGTCTCTAATTGCAGATCTTGAAGAAGGTTATGGTCCGTCTGCTTGTGACCGCGATGTTATAGAAATCTGTTCCAAGAACCATCTATTACAAGGCATCACACCAATTTACCAATGTGTGTGACACTTCCCAGGTGTTGTCATTAATAAGCCCAACTGCTGCTGCTGCTGCTGCTGCTACTGCTCTGATCTATGCTATGAGTTAGTTGTCTCCCATGGGTTTTCCTCAATTGTGTGATGCTTTGGGTTTTCGTCAATTGTGTGATTCTTTCTAAGTTGGTGCTGCATGTCAAAGCTGTCTGACTTCCTTGACTGTCGATTTGCAATTCTGATAATGCAGTAGTGATTGCATAGTCAGCTTAACGAATTGTTTATTCCATGACTCTGTGCCACTGTAGTTAGTAAGTTGCACATTCTTCACTCTCTCCTGCAGTCGTTGCCAGAGGCACTTTTGCAGTCTGTTTATCTTCTCCAATGATACGAGTTTGCCATGTTTCTCGGAGCACAATTTACCGGAGTGCTCGCTCAACATAGCAATTCACATTGTCATCTGGGTTCACCTCAGCCATTTGATGGAATTCCAGTGGGGCTGGACATGGTGTCTAAGGCACTCGTTATCTCTGGATTAACTATGCCTGTGGATCCTTCTCAGCCTTCTTCCCCCCCGCTCCCCCTTATTGGCCATTATGACCTGATGATCCCCCAAGTCAAGTATAGATGATCAGTACATTTAGTTGGAAATCAGTTCTTGGCAAGTGTTCACGTTGTTGCCTGACGGCTGGCTCAGTAACTGTCCAAATGTAACACTTCTGAGTTGACTTAGACTGCAGTACCTTTCCAAGGCAAAGTCAAGAGTAGAAAATGTAACATTCTGCAGACTTTGGGTGAACAGTGCTACGTGGTAGTGCCAGCCAAAATAAAGAAAAAACTAAAACGCCAAGCTGGCGTTTCGGCAAAGCTTGGCGCGCAGGGTGACTCCGCCTCGGCAAAAAGAGGTTCAGAGGTAGTGGTGGTTTAATAGCACAGCTGTGACAGCTCCATCCTTGGGTTTGTAGTAACTTTGTACTCAATTGTGTCGATTAGTAGACTGAAGACTGAACCAACATTTATCTGCCAATTCAGAACCAATAAAGTGAGGCCAAACCAGCAAAATGTGGCTGCTAACTGCTTGTCTACTGCCATGTTAGAAGAGGACCAGGAGTTTGCAGACTCTACAAAAAAATCACAATGCGACAGCTCCCCTGCGAGCTCTAGCGTCCTTGCTCAGTCCAGTGACAAGTGGGGCAAACAAGGTGAGTTGTGAGGACCGTCCACATCCAGCTTACAGTTGATATGTTAATACCAAGCCAAACGTTCTCTCTTGCCTAGGCGCTTTCACAATATGATGGGATGGCATGGGTCTTCAGGGGTTTGGAGAAGAAGTGGTCGCCGTAGGATCGATCATGAAAAGGCCCTGGGCTCTCTCTGACTGATATACAGTATGCATGTTCATCTTACCTTTGGATCGTAGGGATTGGGGTGCAGGTGTGCTAACTCCTTTGCTAACTCAAGGGGTAAATCTAAGCTATGTGCTTGGTAAAGGCCTTGTTCTCTAGACTTTTGGTCCCTAGAATAGACTGGGCGGAAGATCGCCTGGGCTTGTTATGGGCAAAACAAAGAAACAAAAAGGAAACAAAGAAAAGAATGCCCTGCACTGACCTGAGAAAACTAAACGTTTTAACTTTTGGGGGCCAGTTCCCACTTCTCCGAGCCAGCTACATAAGGCAGGAATCAGCAGGCCTGAGGTTTCCAGTAGAGTGTGATATACTAATAAGACTAGTTGACTACAACGTTAATACTAATTGTTTCCACGAAACATGTATGGAGATAATGATACATCAGTTGCATACAAGGAAAGCCTAGTAATCAACAATAGTAATCAAATTTGACAACAATAGTGTTATCAGACCTCAGAACATCCAAAGTCAAGAGTATTCCGAAGGAGACAAGTTGGGGGGTCCGATATTTACCCCCTTCGACCCCATCTTAGTCAAACTCGATGAGAGGGCAAAACTCAGCGAATGCTTGACCTGGAGGGCATGGGACACAATCACAATGATGCCGTACAGCGTGTTGAACGGGAGGATCAGCACGACCGACATCATTGCAGACTCGCTGGCAGACATCATCAGGACCCGCCTATTGACCTCTAGGACCTCGCTGCGGGACGAGGCAACCCCCATCGACGTGGACATGCAAAGGGAAGACTCCGACGTGGAGGACGAGGAGGACGGTGAGAGGGAGGAGGATGACAAAATCTCCTAAGGGGGAGACGACATTGTGCAGCCAACGACGCCGGGGAGCAGCGCTGGCGAGTACGGATTGAGCTCCTCAGCACCAAGCGGAGACAGCAGGGACTCCGACACCGACAGCAGCAAGACCCAGGCAGCTGTGGACTGAATCAACAGACCATAACAGAAATAAAACCCTGCCCTAGAATCTAACGATGTCACAGCAGCAAGAACCATCGAAAATCAGGCAGGGAAAAATAGAAAATTTTATACAACAATAAGAATCAATGCAGAGCGTCACAGCACTCAGAAACGGGCAATTTAGCCCAACCAGAATAAACTGGTACGCTAAGGGACTTCAGATAATCAGCTGGAACATCAATGGCCTCGGAAACATTCTGACCGACGAAGACAAACTCTGAGACATCCGGACCTGCCTGGTGGGGAAGGACATCCCCAAACCAGACCTTATACTCCTCCAAGAGACACGTTTATCCAACCTGAACAACCACCAGAAGATACAACGGAGGATGGAGAGAGCTGTAGGAGGATGTGCAGTCACAATGTGGTCCAACAGAGACGGCCAAAGCAATAGAGGGACAACGATACTGATCCCTAAAGCGTCAAAAATCCTGACCGAAGGACATATCCTCAACAGCGAGGGGGACAGAGAGGAAGGGAGATGGTCGTGGATGGACATTAAGTGGCAAGGTGAGGATCTGCGAATTCTCAACCTGTACGCACCCAACATGGAATCCGACAGACTGATCTTCTTTGAAAATATCAAACCCCTCATCCCCAACCCACAGCCAATAATCATGGCAGGAGATTGGAACACAACCCTGGACCTGAACCTGGATCAGATCTCAAGAACGGTACTAATGGGACCCACTAGAGCGAGCACCAGGATCCGAAACCTGATGACCGAATTCGAACTCTGCGACCCCCTCAGGGCACTGCACCCGGACAAGAGAATTTTCTCCCGGATAAGGAGAAACCTAGCAAATCGGACCTCGCTGTCCAGGATTGACTACTTCCTCATAYCCGAGAGCCTCCTARRGACAGTCARAAARGCCGAAATCCTCCCATCAGCARCCTTCAAAGGTTTGGACCACAAACCCATCCAGATGCTGCTCAACTTCAATGTACCAGTACAAACAGGTCAAGGTTTCTTCAAGCTAAATAACTCACTATTAAGAACCGAGAGAATGAAGACGACAGTCCAAGAACAATGGGCTATCRATAAGCAGCGAGAATCAAGGAGAATAAATAGTCACCAGTGGTTCATCGATAGCTACACAGAGTTAACACAAGCAGTATCAGCGGAATCTAGAGATATTGCTAGAGACCGAAAAAGAAGAAGGGAAGAACTCCAATTCGCGATGGCCGTCGCTAAAGAGAATCTGGCGGAGGACCCAACTAGCAGCTTCTACCAAGAACTTCTAGACGACACCAAGGAGGAACTAAACAAATGGAGAAGATGGGAACTCAGAGGTTTACAAATACGGGCGAGGATGACAGACTATGCACTTAACGAGTCAATGACAAAATTCTTCTTCTCCAAAATCAAGGCGAACGCCAGGAACAGCATGATCGAGGCACTTAAAGACCCAGCGGACGCTGGGAGCACAAAAACCACAGCCCGGAGATGGTAGGGACAGCCAGAGCCTTCTACGCAGATTTATACGAATCCAAGACCCCTTCACCCCCGACAACAGCGAACCTAGCAGCCCGCCAGGTGATGTTATCGTACCTCGACAGAACCATCTCGGACAATCAGGCGGATGGCTTGGACAGACCACTGACCCTGGCTGAACTGCACACAGCCTTGAACCAGATGGGAAATGACAAAGCCCCGGGCATCGACGGCCTCTCAAAGGAATTCTGGAGCTGCTTCTGGCCAACACTGGGGGAAGACCTACTCAACTTTTTTAACGAAAGTATGCACAAAGGAGGCCTAGGTAAGGAGCTGAGTACCAGCATAGTCTCACTACTGTACAAGAAGGGAGACAAAGAAGACCTGAAAAACTACAGACCCATATCCCTACTAACCACTCCTTACAAAATCCTAGCCAAGGCGCTAGCAAACAGAATCACCAAACTAACGAACARCTGCTTCCACATCGATCAAGCAGGCTTCATCCCAGGCCGTTACATATTAGACAATGTGATGACSCTGAATGAARCAGCAAAAAAAAWCATGGAGAAWCGTATGAAGGCAGCAATCMTGTTCTTCGATTTCGAGAAAGCCTAYGATCAAGTYAACTGGGATTTTCTCCACGCATGCATGGAAAAAATGGGGGTAGGACCGAACTTTAGAAGTTGGGTAARAATTWTGTACGCARATGCAACAGGTAGAGTCCAGGTCAATAGAATCCTATYCGAAACATACCCAATCTCACGGTCAGTCAGACAAGGCGACCCACTGRCTCCTCCCATTTTTCTCTTCATAATGGAAGCCATAGCCTCATTTCTCCGCAAAGACMCRTYCATCRACCGCCTCACAKWACAGAACTTCAATCCGTTACACGACTTCGCCCTACMCACGRCTCTCATGTTCGYTGACGACCTTACGGTACTCATTAGAGCAAATAACARYTCCTTCCAATCACTGGTAAAGGCGATGGAAGCATTCAGACTGGCTTCAGAAATGAGGGTAAACTGGAATAAAAYTGAAGGYTGGTGGTTAGCAGACGGCACCCCTCCCCAACCGTCGGACACAACCACACCTATGAAGTGGACCACGGGAGAACAAGCACTACGGTTCCTGGGCATCATGGTCAACAAAGAAGGGGTGTGGCCGGGAATGGGCCAGAATCTGATAGCAAGAGCAATCACCCGCCTGGCCGTGTGCAAAAATGCGCAGGCCTCACTAATCGGACGGGCACTACTCATCAACACAGTGATCTTCTCTACACTGTGGTACATGGCATCAATCTGGTCCCCCCCCGACGACGACCTCAAGGAGCTCAAGAACAGGGTGAGGTGCTATTTGTGGACAGGTGACCCCAAYAGGACCACCTGCATCAACARGGTCGCATGGAGTCACATTACTAGGAAGCCACAGGAAGGGGGCCTTGGGATAATCGACCCAAAACAGGAATCCATAGCACTACAGATGAAATGGGTGATCAAGATTCTCACCAGACAGTTCCTCCCATGGACTCAAATGGCGCTAGACAGCATYAGAAACTTAGCTCCCATCAACTCCCCTAGAAACATGAACGGCCTGTTCTGGATCATGGCAAAGGAATGGACAATCAAGTCCGGCAGAACACGCAAAAGAAACCCCACACAGCACATCCCTGCACAGGCCAACACAAACACAACGCAGACAGGCAGCAACTATTGGAGCCCCACTATCAAAGCATGGCGCAAAATGATGYCGAGCAAACACGRAACACCTGGTAACAGAGAAGAAGTCCTGAGACARCCGCTTTTCTGCAACCCCTGGATCACTGACCCCAGTGGAAAAATCTGGACCCTGCAATCTCGGGACCGGAGGTGGCTATCGTGGGTAGAAAGAGGAGTATGGCAGGTCAAGCACAT
>BFEA01000829.1:225368-246834 GCA_003427395.1 Chara braunii | reverse complement strand
AGAGAGAGAGAGAGAGAGAGAGAGAGAGAGAGAGAGAGAGAGAGAGAGAGAGAGAGAGAGAGAGAGAGAGAGTTTTCCATCCATAGGATGAGCAAGGCACCGGCCAACAGGTAAGTCGCCAACCCCACGGCTGGCCTCATGCTACTTCCATCGATAGGATGAGCAAAATTGAATGAATCTTCTACTAGAACATGGAAATATACACTACTACCTTGTGTATGTGTGTGTGTGTGTGGGGAGAGAGAGAGAGAGAGAGAGAGAGAGAGAGAGAGAGAGAGAGAGAGAGAGAGAGAGAGAGAGTTTTCCAGCCATGCACGCTGAGAGATAGAGAGAGGCTACTTCCATTGATAGGATGAGCAAAATCCAAATGAATCTTCCACTAGCGTATGGAAATATACACTGCTGTCCAGCCATGCGCGCAGAGAGATAGAGAGAGGATACTTCCATCGATAGGATGAGCAAAATCGGAATGAATCTTCTGCTAGAACATGGAGATATACACTACCACTTTTTTTTTACTTTTTTTTGTGTTTGTGTGTGTCACAGAGAGAGAGAGACACACACAGAGAGAGGGAGAGAGAACAGGTTAGTCTCCATATGTTTTTTGTGTTGTGTGCATTGAATCCTAAAACGTTAAAACGCGCAACTATGAACTTGTATTCAAACATGAGTGGTGCGCCACCTCGAAACACACTGAAAAGGGCTGCTATGAACAGCGCCAATGGAAACAAGGTGCCACCGTGGATGATTCGTTCTCCAAGCACGAAACAAAACAGCCCGCCAACCAACTGCACGTGGGGCCAGATGTTCATTTTCCGCCAGCCGCCCCTTCCAGACGGTGCCCAAAGGCCGAAAAAAAATATGGGCCATTTTTTTTTGGGCGGCCGAGGGCGTTGAAAACCGCCCTGGGCCGCCGAAAAAAAATTTGCCCATTGGCCTGGGGGCCCGCCATCAGGACCGGTTACCGGAAACTGGTACCGGATGCCGGACCCTGGAGATTTCGGATCCCTTTCCGGGGGTCTGGATCGTAGCTATCGTCTGCGTCGAAGGCTCTTGCTATGCCGACCATTTCTGAGCCGGCTGATTTGACCCTACCTTGATCTGCTTGGTCTTTTAGCCCTTCAATCTTTTTTTTTTTTTTTCCCCTTCAATCATATTGTTCCAGACATTGGCTTTGATTTTTGAGAAAAAGAATTTAGTCATGGATTCATTAAGTGCGTAGTCTGTCATCCGGGCTCGTAGTTGCAGTCCGCTTAGTTCCCATCGTCTCCATTCATTCAGTTCTTCTTTGGTTGAGGTGAGTAACTCCTGGTAGAACTCACGGGATGGATTTGTGGCGAGGTTGGCTTCCGTGATTGTGACGGCTATTTGGAGTTCGTCCCTTCGTATTTTCCGTTCCCCCGCTATGCTTTGCGGTTCTGCTGATACAGTTTGGGTCAGGTTTGTGTAGCTGTCAATGAACCATTGATGGCTACTAGTCCTTCTGGACTCCTGTTGCCTCAAAAAGAACCAGTTCCACTTGACTGCCTCTGTCAGCCGTTCAGTCGAGAGGAGAGTTGTTGAGTCTGAAAAAACCCTGCCCTGCCTCCACTGGTGAGTTGAAGAGGAGTTGAGTGGGTTTGTGTTCCAGCCCCTTGAAAGCGGCTGATGGAAGGATTTCAGCTTCCTTGGCTGCGCCTTGGAGGTGTTCTGATATCAGGAAGTAATCGATCTTGGACATCGACGTCCAGTTGGACTGGTTCTTCTTGACTAGGGAGAAGGCTTTTGTTACCGGATGGAGCGATCTGAAGGGGTGGATGAGTTCAAACTCTGTCATTAGGTTTCTTATCTGGGTTCCTGCTGGTGTTGGTCCCATGAGCAGCTTTCTGGAGACTCGGTCCAGATTGGACTCTAGTGTCGTGTTCCAGTCTCCTACAATAATTACTGGTTGGGATTTGGGGATGAGAGGTCTTATGTTGTAGAAGAATGCTAGTCGTTCAGATTCATTTTTGTGTGCATAGATGTTCAGGATTTTCAGTTCTTCTTCTTGCCACCTTATTGAAATCCATGATCATCTGTCTTCCTCTGTGTCACCTGCTCCACTCAAGATCGTCCCTTCTGATCGGATTTTAGATGAATGTGGTAAGAGGATTGCAGTTCCTCTCTTGCTCAGGCCTTGTTTGTTTGACCAGAGGGCACAGAAACAGCCTCCTAAGCTCTTCAAGAACCTTTTTTGTATTCTGGCGTGGTTGTTGTGGTCTGACAGATGAGTTTCCTGTAGTAGGATAACGTCGGGTTTGGGTCTGTCTTTCCCATGCAATCCGAGACGAATCTGAGTTTGTCTTCTTTTGTTGGGATGTTTCCTAATCCGTTTACATTCCAGCTGACTATTTGCAGGCCCTTTGCATGCCAGTCTATTTGGGGCGGTTGCCCTTTGTCTTGCCGGGTTCCATGCTTTTACCAGTTTGTCTTTGGGACTTCTTCAGATGCTTCCTATGTTAAGTGGAGACGGACATAGCCAGATCTGCGGAGCGTCGGCCATAGTTGGGACCTGCGCTGTACTCTGACAGCCCGTGGGGCTGTACAGAGGTCTGGGCTATTCGAGGTCTGCTGGAGGCGAGAGAAGTTGGTGCCCTGCTGGACCCTCCTCAGGAGTAAGGTGTCAGAGGGTGTGGTGCTGCAGCCATCGCTGCAGCTTGTCTTCCTCAGAGAGCATCTGTGTCAGAAGAGGTGGCGCTGCTGCAGACTTCCACCCGGGAAGTCATCCGGCACTTCCTCATCATCAGATACTGTGGCGCTGGTCTTCTTCTTCATCCTCTGAGAGGCGCTTGGCCTCAGAGGCCTGTTTCAGGGTGGCGCTTCCCTTTGGAGGCAGTATCTGGGTGGCACTTGATGTTTCAGGGACTCAGGGGAGTTCTAGCGGTTACTCAGGGTTGGAGAGTGAAGCGCTGCTCATTTCTGAGCTGCGCACCATAGTTCTGGGGTTATTCTGACATTTCGAGACTCCGAGTTTAATAAACAGTGTTGATACTGTGTTGGGATGATCTACTCGGCTTTCCTTGGTGACTGGTTGTGAGGATTCTGTGGAGCGAAGTTCACTTTCAGTGTTCTCTGTCGTATCGCATGGTCAAGTCTTCCGCTGTGTTTATCTATCCCTGTGCGGTGTGATACTCCCATCCTCTCCCCTTCCTTCTGTGTATGTATGGGCATACTTGGCAGTCTATGTGAGCGAGTGTTGGTCATCTAACAACAAACAACCAGGTTCATAACATAGTTGCCTGAGCAGACTTAAGGACACAGTTTTAGTGAAAGCTCACTTGTCGGTTGTGATTTCTTACCGATTCCAAACTGTTGATTGTTATTCTTTGCAGAGGCGAATATGCACTCTTGAAGCAACACTCGATGGGAAAATCACAGACTGCAGAGCAGCAGAGGGGAAGCTGAATGCAGTCGTCACCTCTCACAAGCGAAAAGAAGAAAGGACAGCTCGATGGGAAGAGAAGCGGCTTGCAATGCAGGACCAGAGGGTGAGTTTGTTCGAGAATAGGAATAACAATGAAAAGAATGGCATTGGTAGAAGGCCAAAGTGAATGTCTGTGAATGTATGTTGGTCCGCATGTGTCTGTACAGCTACAATCCTTTTCCTTTTTCGTTTTTGAAAACAAGGCTACTGTTTATTGGTGGGAACTTGCACCTTCTGCGAAATGAGTTCAGTGTCGTGCACGGAGACTTCAACCATGAAGGCTGGAAAACCGGTCATGTTGCTTCTCACAAAACTACCACCCATGCTTCCCTCCATTATGGCCGAGCGACCCATCCATGTATGTATTGATTGCTAGCTGCATGGGATGATTAACTCCCACTCGGCCCTTGCAGCCTTCTCTTCATCTTACTTGTACTTCCCTCTTGTTCCTCTTCAACCCTTAATCAGTAGAGTAGCTTGCTAGTGCCTGCAAATATTGTGACTTTCTCCCTGTTCATAGGAGCCAGGTCCAGAAGATTTACCTCTTTGAGCCTCTTTCCTTTCCCAGGCCAACGAACCACTGCTGGTTTTCCCAGTCTACTGCTGCTTCACTGGAATATCTGATCGGTTAGCCATCAACCCTGGCCCATCTCTTGTCCCCTGAATCTGATCATGATACCAGCCACACTCCCGTCAAAGACCTCCTTTGGATTGTAACAGTAAATTTTATCTTGTACCCAGGAGACATGTAAGTATTAATAAACAGATTGTGAGTTTATTCCCCTTTAGACCACTAGCACCTCTGCCAGTGTTGGGAAATTACGAGTTTTAGCCTGTTCCCGAAGAATTCGGGGGGTGGGACCCAGGGTCGGCAAGTCCCATAAATCATAGTTTTCTTTTGCCCACGTGTGAAAGGAAAAGGGACAAAAAAGAAATGCTTTCTGTACTGCAATGATGCCGGGCAGCGTAGTCTAGGAGGCCGTGCTCACAGTCTTCCTCCACAGAATGCATCTTACAACAAACATTGTCACATTCTGAAAGTTGTTGTTTTCTTGTTTTCCTTTCCCGTGTGCTTGTTATGAGTCCCCTGCCAACGAGGCAGGGTGGAATCTGTGATCTGCTCAAGCTGTGTTTCCTCAGAGGATTGTAATCCTGATCACACTGGCACTTAGAGGATTGTATCCAGCCATTTTCACGGTCGAATCCGTGTTTCCATTTTTTTCCCCTATTTTTGTGTTTCTCTGACAATCTGAATCGGTGATCTGCTCAAGCTGTGTTTCCTCAGAGGATTGTAACCCTGATCACACTGGTACTTAGAGGAATGTATCCAGCGATTTTCACGGCAGAATCGGTGTTCCGGTTTGTTTTCTCTTGTTTTGTGTTTCTGGAATCTGACAATCAGGCCACGGGGCTGAGAAGCCCTCACTGAGGGCACACTCACACTACCACTTCCAAGAATGTATACAACTCCAATCACGGCCAGAGCTTCGTTTCCATTTCTTGATTTTCTTGTTTTGTGAGTTTCATGGCTGCAACTTTTTTTTTTTTTTTTTTTTTTCGTCCCGTAAGAGTACCATAAAGAAAATGGAGCAGGACCCAGGATCGGCAAAACTCGGAGGGCAGTGAAATTCAGGGTCGGCAAAAACAGGCTCGGAGGTAATACTAGTTTTGCGCATTTTTTTATGCGCACCGCGTGCAAGGCAGCCACGGGTAGGGTTTCAGTTTTTTCGTGCGGTGAAACACCACATGAACTTTTTCTCTTTGGCCGGCTGACTAAGCGAAGTGACATCGTTGGCTCCGGCAAGGTCAACTTCGATTGGCTACGATTGGCTACGGGTGGCGTCTTGCCGGCACTGTGCGACGACTGTCCAAGCAGTGCACAGACACTGGGGCTTGGGTAATAGGCTCATTCGATGTAGGAGAAGGGCGGGATAAACGAGGGTGGGGGGNGATTGTTAGGGAGTGACGTCAGTGTCAAAGGGAGAGGTGGTAAAACAATGGAAGTCGAGCAGGGTCAAAGAGAGGGGGGGAGGTAGGACCTAGGGGTAAGAAAGGGGGGAATAGGGGATGCTGAACTTTGGAAGGTGAGAAGTGGCTGAGGGGGTGATTGGAAGTGAAGGTAACCACACGGGCGAAGATTTCAGAGCTCCCCCCGACGAATCAATGGGCCGGGTAACACGGTGGTTCGGGTGAACGGGTCCTTGTGATCTGGCTGACCTCGCGTTGAAGCGAGGAGGTCCTCGGCAGCATTCGGAAAGGGTAACTACCAGTAAGCGCGGGAGGGGTCTCAGCTAGTGCGTGAACCATTGCAAGGAACGAGAAGGTGGTTATTATATACGGAAGGACAATAGATAGAAGTTGATAACGATAGAAGTCAGGGGGCAGGGGTAGAAATGGAGGGGATGCTTCAAGAAAGGTGGCGCCTCATGCGAATTCTGAGGTACTCATATCTGCTACGTCGGCCGGTTGAGGGGGCTGGTTTGGTGGAGTATGCAATACATGGCGGAGTTTGTATGGCGCGTCCTACAATCGAAATAATGTACTTGCAGAACACGTATGTACGGGCACATACAGTGGCATGCAAGCTGCCAGAGGAGGCAGCAGGATGGCCATGCAAAATGAAGCAGGAGTGGGTAGGTCATATGGAAGAAGCATGGATGTTGGGCAGAGGCCCGTGATGAGGAGAAATTGACACAGAGGGCAACATGATTGTCATCTACCTAACGCCGATGGTTGAGCTAAGGGAGTAGCTTATAAATGAAAAAAAGGGGGACGAGCTGCATGCTGCATAGGTGCAAGGTCAAGTAAGTACCAACCGTGGAAGCTGCCTGCAGAGATGAATGCGGCCAGAATGCTCGATCGGAAACGGCGACCATGGGTAAAGGTATATAAGTCCTCCCTCTTGGCGGCTAAATGGATGAGGGGGGCAGTCTAATACTTATTTGGCCCGATAGTTAGTGAGCAAGTGGTGGACGATGAGGAACGGGAGTATGTGAGATATGTTTTTGTCTGCCCGCTGAAGAACCCACTGAAGAATAGTGTGGCAGTTGCTACAGGGCCCTACAGTTTTGAGGATGTTAGGATGACAACAAGCAAAACACCTTTCTGCAAAGTATGCTTCACACATGGTCACATGGGCTTGCACGGAAGATGTCTGACGGCGGCTGAGACTCTACAGAAGCTGCATGATAGGGAGATGAGGTGTGGCATGGATCCCATATTGCAGTCGGACCCCCAATAGGAAAGGAGGGCCTGGAAGTGCTGGCACGATTTGGAGCTCCAGTTGGATGGAGCCCTGTTAAACGAGGCAAGGACAGCAGCACAGGCATGGGGGGAGGCAGCAAGGCAACCTCATCAGGACCAAAGACTTAGGAAGCCGACAAAGTGGGGAGGGAGATACCGTCGAAATGTGGCGTGGGCAGGAAGGGGGGATGACCCCATGCAAACCGACGAGCCGCAGTGGTTGTTTGCGGACGAGCGGAACAGGTGCCGGAGCAAGGGAGAGGACTTAAAATGGTGAGTACAAGTCAATAAGCGGTGGCAGGAGGGGATTTGAGGGGGAAAGGACCTGAGGGGAAGGAGCCCAGAAAGGGAGAAAGGGTGGATAGGACAGTCGAACAATTTGAGTCAACCGAGGGCAAGCAGGCGGGTGACGAAAGGGGGGAGTGTAGTCGGCAGGAGGTGGGGCAAGAGGAAATAACCGGCCAGGCTAATCGATGGGAGGAGAAAGGAGGAGGGCAGCAGAATGAACGGACGGGGAGGGAGGAGCTGGAGGGAAGGAAGAGGGAGATGCGGGCGATAGGAAGGTGAAATGGTGGAACTGGGCAGCAGTCTCACTAAGGGGACAAGAATGAAGGAGGGGGGAGAGGGGGAATCAGTATCAATCGGGGGTTGGGTGGGAGAGATTGAAAAGGTGGACAAGGGGGCGCTGGTAAGCAAAGGGGAAGCCCGGGGCAAAGAGGCAACACAGAAAAATGAAGGAGAGGAGGCGAATAAGTGTAAGAAGGGAGAGGGATGAAGGTGAGGGTCTGCCAGGATTGGGTCAGAATGAGATAGGACAGGCTGAGTCGGGTACACAACAACAACCAGATAGGCCGGTGAATGAAACACCAATAGTAGCAGAACATGTCAGGCGGGAGCGATCGCCGGTAAGATATTGGCACAAACGGAAACAGGTGACTACAGGACCCCTGAAAAGTTCTTCATCGGCTGAGTGATTCCCAGTCCCAACCTTCTCTTCAACCACAGCTGAATCAAAACGTGAAAGGCATGTAAGCCAGGCGGAATCGAGACAGCAGACGTTACCAGAGACCTCACGTGCAAGTCTAAAGAAAACAAGGGAAAGGCAGCGATCGTCGTTAGGGAGCAAGGGGTACAAACCAATGTATTAGTTGAGGGGGAAAGGAAGAAGGGATGAGTCGCCATTGCCATTGACCTCCGTCCTCCCTAGAAAGGCTAGCTTTGAACTCCCGGTTGAGGGAATGGAGACACGGACGAGCAGTCAAGAGGAGGACTCGTCAGAGACCTCAACAACGGAGACATCAGATAACCCGGGGGAAGACCAACAATCAGTTGACCAGGCCATGAGGCAGCAGGGGCAGGATATGCCGTCAGAAGAGGGACAACACACACAGTAGGAGAGGGAGTCGGAAGCAAGGGTGGCAGTAGCAGAGTCAAAAACTTCAGAGAATCGGAGCTTGCAGGAGCAAGAGAGACAGCAGCGACAGGATCCGGAAAATCGGCTGGCTGGGCTGGCACGGCAGGAGGGATTGGGGGCTAGGTTGAACGACATCATGAAGGCAGGGGAAGCCTACGTTTGCCCGATAGTCCTCTGGCGGGCACCAAAGGAGATCAAACTGCTCCTGGAGGGGGCAACGGAGGTGTCAACTTTCTGAGTGACAAGATTGCCTCAGGAACAGCTGGTGTTGAAGAAAGTTGCTGGATGGTTGGGTCCGAGGTATGCAGTGGTGGCGTTGCCTCGGAAATCGGCATCACAATTTGTTAGACAGACAGTGGATGGGGAGGAATATATATTTTTCGTATACTTTTTTCTGAAGGCTATTCCCAGGAGGCCAGTATCTTCAAGGCTGGGAGTAAGCGGCATGCACTTGCTGCGGTTTGTCGAGGCCTTTGGCCTTACGGCCCTCTCTCAGGATTATCATGTGGTGCATGCGACCTCCCTGGCCGTGCTTAACAGCGTTAATGCGCGCCTGGTGCAGGAGGAACRAGCGGGKGGGKGGGGGGGGGGGGRGCAGTTCCAAAAACGAACTGGTATATGGGAGCAGGGGGAGTGAGGGGTTTACAGTAGGGAGGGGCGGGATGTCGGATGTATATTATCCTGTATAAGTGTCGCCTGGACGGAGACACCCCCCCAGCAATCAATAGAGGAGGTTAGAAGCTCAGGCAAGTTTGGAAGTAGAATGTGAAGGTAGGCAGGTGTAGAAGGGGTGGAAAGGCGGAGAAGTGTAGGGCGGGAGTTAGATTGGAAGAGACAAGGATGGGAGTGCAACAGACTGAAGCTGCTGACCTGGAACGTGAGAGGCCAGGGGGCTAAGTCGCTGCTACCCAAGCAGAGGGAGCTGGCAAAAAAAGTCAAAGCAGAGCAAATTGATGTGGTGTGCCTGCAGGAGACTAAGCTGAATGAGGCCAAGACAGTAGAGCCGATGTTATGGTGAAAGGGCCATCAGTTATGGGCCCCGACACAGGGCACGAGAGGAGGGGTTTGTATTCTTATCTCCCCACATTTCAGGGGCGAGGTGTCAGATTGGTACTATGATTCTAGGGGTCGGTGGGCCTGGGTGCTGTTGAAATGGGGGGAAGTAACCTGGGGGGTGGTTACAGTATATGGGCCAACAAAGGTAGGAACATGACGCCGGATGTGGGAATGACTGCAAACGCTAGTCCTCAACAACCTCATTATTGCAGGCAACTTCAACTCACTTGTTGACCCGGAACGGGACTCAGCAGCTGTTCGGCAGGTGGACGTAGACTCTCTGGCATTGGTCAATGGAATGACAGGGCTTGGATGCACAGACTCCTATTGAACACTGTACCAACAAGAGAGAGCCTTTACTTTCTGGGGAAAAACCGTGACCCAGAGAAGCCGGATTGACATGACATGGGCGTCGGCGGGTCTTAATGAAACAGTGGAGCAAATACAGATCATCCCAATGGCTATGTCAGACCACTCAGTGGTGACAACAATGTTTTCGGTTAGCTGACTAGAGGTTGGTCGACCGCCGAAGGCTATTCCAGCATGGGTGTTCAAAAGCGAGGAGTATAGCCCAGTGATTGCAAGATTCTGGGAGGACTGGGCGGAAGATTGCCCGCAGGAGCAGCTCCTGAAGCACGTCATGATGGTTGTACAAAGATTGAGGGACAATCTGCAGAAGCTGCTGCGCGGAAACTACTTGCCGCATAAGAAAACAGGTGAGGAATATGCTCATAGGATGGAGGAACTGAACCAGGACCCTGAGGGGAACCAAACGGAGGACGAGTGGTGGGTAGAGAGAGTGGAAGCAACGCGAGGATGGAGAGAGTGGCAGGCAGACGAAGCGACTAAATGGGGTAGACGTAAAAAAGAGACATGCATTACGCTGGGGGAACAAATGTCGTGTCAATTTTTTGCCACGGTGGCAGCACGAAAAGGCAACACCAATATGACAGCCATGGACCATCCTTTTGATGGCCAGACCGAACGGCAGTGTACCATGCGTGACTTCTGAAATGTGTTACAGACTTCTACCGCTAGTTGCTGATGGAGGAGGAGCATTGGACTCCTAGGGAGATGGCTAGGGAAACTGATCGGGACATTTGGATCCATGTCCAGCATCGGCTTAATCTCGTCGACACATGTAAGTTGGAGGAAGACATCACTGTAGAGGAGGTGGCAAGAGCGATCGCAGAGCTCCCTAGGCTCAAAGCGCCCGGCCTAGATGGAATGCCAGTGGAACAATACAAGGAATTTTGTAACTTCTTTGTCATCTTACTGACAACAGCTTATAATTAGGCACTCAAGCAGGGAGCCCTTCCACAAGGCTTTGCAGATGTGTACGTGGTCCTGCTGTACAAGAAGGGAGCAAAGGAGGACGTGCGCAGCTGGCGCGCGATCTCGATTTTGAATACGCTATATAAGATACTTGCCAAAGTGTTGGCAATCGGTTGAAGGAAGTTCTACCGCGTATTATTGACTGCACCCAGACCAGGTTCGTGTCAGGTCGCCAGATTTTGTCGAATGTGCTGCTGGCCAGCAAATATTGGAGGAGGAGCAATGCACAGGCCAGGCTATGGCCTTTTTGTCAATAGACATTGCGAAGGCCTATGATCGGGTCAGATGGGAGTCTCTGCTGCAGCGAATGGCACGGCGGGGAATTGGACCTATCCTTTGCAGTTGGATTCACTGTCAACTGGATGGGGCCTCGACTGGATGCAAGTTAATGGGGTAAGGTAAACTGCAAGTTACCAGATCGGTGCGGCAGGGGTGCCCGCTCTCTCTGGTTCAATATGTTATCTACATAGAGTCAATGCATGAAATACTGCGGGCCGATACTCATCTGATCAGCCTCAAGGCAGGACCAAAGGCGGAAATGCAGTCTACAACCTTTGCGGATGACACTGGAGCAGTGATCCTCCCAACGGCTCAACAGCTGGACATCCTTAAAGAGGACTTGGCGCTCTTCTGCAGGTACTCGGGTGCACGGGTGAACTGGCAGAAGTCCAAGGCCATCATGCCGCTTGAAGTGGAGCCTCCGGAAGGGTGGGATATTCCGACTGTAGGAGAAGGGGAAAGAATGGCCTTTTGGGGGGCCAATCTGACACCAAGTTATGGGGGAGCAGCGTGCCTCCAAGTTGCACGCATGCAAATGAGCGGAGCACTTCTCCTCCCCAGTTGATGTGCCTCCTCATGCAGTTTCGTCTAGGCCGCGTGGGCTCCAAGTCTACTGGTACCACTTCCCTCTCGGAGGGAAACATCATTGCAGTCCGATATTCCCCCCCAGCAGGCTCTAGACTCAGACAACTGGACTGGTACCCCTGGCCTCTAAGCCTACTGGCCTTCTAAAATCTACTTCAGACTCTCAAGGTACTACCTTTATGTCTTTTTCTGCCTACGCTAGTTAGTGTTGTCAGCCTACATGGGTCTACCATACACTAATACCCCGCTGCACCCGCACAGCAACATGGCCACATGTAATTATCAGGCCTGTAGGCCTCCTCAGCACACAAGTACCCCAGCGGGCACTCACACACAGCCATGCAATCATGCAGGTAGGCAAACACACGGAAACTCAGCAATCATGCACACACACAAACTTAGAAATATAATCAGGATGCTACAATATAGATACTAATAATACGAACAAGTCTCCTTAGACAATCACGGATAGACCCGTCAGCGAAGATTAGCAGGACAGCTTGAAGGGGAGTATAAGATCAAAGGAATGTGGGGAAGGACCACGGGTAGAGAAAGGGGGAGGGTTTAGGGTACTAGGGATAATGTAGAATTAGAAACCTTATCTTTCTCTTAACTATGACCATCAAAGAGCTAGGGCTTCAGTAGGAAAGGCAATTTGTAGACAAGCAAGCTGATCCAGTACCGAAGGGAATTCAGACAGCTAAACAGAAGTGAGGACTATCCCAGTCAAGGAATCCCTTAGGCAGGTTAGAAAAAAGGACCCACCTCACAAGTATGGCTACAGTCTCTTGACAGTGAGCACAGGGATCACACCCCTCCAGGTGATAGGCTTCAGAACACTGAGCAAGAGTAGGAGAAAGGAACAGCACATTCCCCAGTTAGCGAGGAGCTATAGACCAGAAGGGGTAGAAGTCGCAGATAGCCTAGGGTTCAGGGTTTATGCAGATTCCAACAGAGGAAAAAGGGAAAGGTATACAGCCCAAGTAATGACAGGGAGAGGGTTTAGGGTTTAGAGCTTAAGGATAACACAAGGCCCACAATTTTAGTAATTTGAAAACCACGACCGATAAGGACTGAAGTTCAATAGGATGATGAGTGAGAAGTCAGGCTAGCAGTTCCACGACCCAATGTTAATCTGACAGCCAAACAGCTGAGAGGAACAAGCTTGTCCAGGTTCGCATAGGTGCGCCAAAGTCAGCAGAAAGAGATAGTTTGGCATTCAAATGGTAAAAGTATACCATCAGGCGAACTTAGGGAGGGGTGCCGGGTGGTACATACTTCCTTTGGGAAGTAATCAATGCTGTCCACTCGGGCCTCTCAACCATAATGGAGAGGAGCGTGCGTGAGTATATATTGTAATCTTCTCTGACTCACCGGTGGAATAGGGATGGACTGACACTCCCCAGAATGGATATGGAGCCAGGCCCATAAGGTCCTGTTTTTTTAATAAATAAAAATAAAAATAAAAAATAAATCTCACCAGGATACGGGAATCTCAGCACGTTACTCAAACAAGCGGCAAAAGTCAGAAAACAGCAGGTTTCTCAGTCTGTGATTTTGCAGGTCATTACAAAGAGTGTTTTTTTTTTTCATGCGTCAGAGTCGCTCAGTTAGCACTACCATTGCCACATGACACCAGCCTGCTCTCAAGGGGAGGGTCACACTTCAGGAAAGGCAGAGTCACACACCTTGCTTACTGAGACAAAGCGGTGCAGTTGTCAGCCTGTGTGGGCGAGGGAAGGTGGGAGAAGAGAGGAGAGGAAAAGATGCGGGAGAGGGGAGAGATGACACCTTGTGGAGGGTATACACGCAACAGATGCATAGGTGGAACGAGGGAGGTAGGGCCGAAGGTGGAGGAGCAAGACATCAGACGGTGTGAGATTGCGGAGTGGGCGAACCCAAGGAAAAGTGCACAAGAATCAAAGGGGATCTCTATGGGGTATATCACGTCTATCAAGTTCTATAACTAAATCTTGTTTCTTTCTCTTTTACAGACAGGAAGGTGCATTGTTGAGCATCTCGATACAAGAACCTGGCATGACAGTAGTCGTGTTTCTTTTTACCTTTTTTTTTTCTAATAACAGGTCCTTATGGTTCTGGCTCCATATCCATTCTGGGCAGCGTCAGCCCGGTTCCTTTCCCCTGACAAGTGATAAAAATCATAAAATACAACAACATATACACACCCTCATGCTTCCTTCCGCTTGGCTGAAGGATCCCACAACAGCATTGATTACTCCATTTCCTGGAGGATTGACTGTCAGCTTGCCATTCCTCTCATCCCTTTCAGACCCTTTCCCGAGGAGTATAACTGGCGCACAGGACCTGATGTCCTTGTCGTCTTGTTCTAGCATGAGAGCTCTGGTATCTATCGCTTATGTCCATATGGCGCCCTGGGGTTCTTGCTGTTGGCTGTTCTGTCGCGCACTTGCCATTTCTACGTTGTGCCACTCTTTCCACCTGGTACTTAGTCCCTGCATTGCTGCCACCTTGCCTTTTACTAGCCAGGTATATTGAAATTTCGTTTTCAGTCTCTGTTCTGAATCAGCCCCCCCCTGAACTGATACTTTGAGCTTCTGCCACTTGCAGAGCATTTCTTCCTCAATGTGATTCTTGATTGCTGCCCGTTGCTTTTCTCTGCAGTTGCTCGTGTCATTCGGCGTAATGCTGCACCTCTCCGTCCATATTACCCATTATGTTACTTTCTGTAGCAGGCCATACCATACCTGCACATTCTCTTAGAATTTAAAATTGAAAATCCATGGTTGGAAATTGGAATGGTAACTATCGTTAAAAGAAATAGATAAAATAAAGAGAGAGTTTTACACCATCATTCGTCAGTCTTGTTGACTAGCTGAGTGATCCAATACCGGCCACACTGGCCATTGTTTGTCAAGCCCGACAGTAGAATGAATCCTGCAGCTGACGTAACCCTGCCTTAAACCACCGGGACATCCAAGCCTCTTTTGTACGAGGTGGATCGCCCCTGCGCGCCAAGCTTTGCAAAAACACAAGCGTGGTGTTTTGGTTGTCGTTTTGACTGGCGCCACCAGCCATTTTGGGCCAGTTGCCCGGAACCTCAGAATCTTTCAGAGGGAGCCTCTTATTGTTCTCAAGTTGGTTGGGGCCATGTACTGGTGGTTTAAGGGCTAACAGAGTGTTTGGAGTTGAGAACTGTGCTGCAGTCGAGACTGGAGGATGATGGCTTGCAGACTCATCTGTGCAACAAATGGGCAGCTTCATGGGCTTGACTTGACTTGCTAATCATCTACCACTTTCATGAGCTTGTTTTGGCTTGCAGCTTGCTAGTTGTCTACCAATGGGATGGGAAGAATAATACTTGGATACTCAAGATGGGTCAGCCCTAAAAGTTGAGTAGAATTCTATTGTGATCTTTGTGCAGTGCAGTTGAAGGCATTGTGTGATCAGTTGGATAAGGCGAATCTCCGTCTGATTGAGCTTGAAGGTGCGCTCTCAGCGGCAAATGCTGCGCTCACAAAGCAGAGAGATCGAGCAGATCTCCTCGCTCGCAAACTCCGTGTCACAGAGTCACTTGCATCATTGGCAAGCACACTCCGAGACGATGGTGCAAAAATGAGGTGGGCTATTCGTGACGTTCAAACTTGTAACAACTACTAACAACACTTATAAATTTAAAATTTGTGTTTTTCATTCCAGCAGTTCAGCCATGCATTTAAAGCTATCCAGGATAATTTCAGTATGTGAACCGTTCCTATGGACTATTACAGATATGTACCAGAAAGCGGTCCATTAGATGAAGTGCTGACCTGTAGGTTTTTGTTTATTGAGAAGGGGGTAGTGCCTAACGATATCCTCTGGTTCCATCGGGATTTTCACTCATCATCTGTTTATTAACAGTCACATGTGTGTAGCTGGACAGGCTCAGAGCTAGTATGAAAGACGTGGGCCTAGGCAAAGTGACTCAGATGGAAAGCGGGATATAGTTTTTATGAAAGAGTTTTATCGTGATTTATCACAACTTCTCTCTTTGGCTTGTCCTGAAGTTTTCTTGGTCATTGCTTTTCTTGGTTTGCTATTTTTTCTTCCCTACACTATTAAAATCGTGAGCGTCACAAATCTAAGATCTGGGCCATCCGGAATACAAACCACTTTTGGCTGAGGGTCACATTAGAATTCCTCACGAAGATTTTTTCCGCGACTGCACCGCTCCGGTTAGCGCAAGCGCTAACGCCACCCCGCGGACCCGGCTTCGTGTGGCAAGGCGCGAAGCACCATGCGCGGGAGAGACCGCCATTTTTCGAACTGTGAACGCATCACTAAGGGAAGAACGACCTTAAGCCACGTCACACCACACCCTAGGGTGTGGCGCAGGCGCATGAGAAAGGGAGGCGAGCTCGAAGGGGTGAAAAGAATAGGGGAGAGGATAGCCTTCGCACAGGCAACATGAGAGGAAAAGGGGGACAAGGAAGGGAAAGGAGAACAAGGACAAGAGAAGCTAAGAAGGGCAAGGGACAGAAAACTCTCGAAGAGGAAGTATTCAAACGGAGAAACAGTGATACGGAGAAGAAAAAGTCGCAATAGGGAAAGATCGGATACGACCAAAGGTGAGCAAGAACCTAGAAACGACGCACAAAGAAGAGGGAGGAACAGGACAGAAGAGAGGAGTAGCGAAGAAAACAAAGGAAGGGGGGTGTATTCGAAATAAGAAAGGGACAACGACGATCAATGCCACCGTTGTGGTCGAGTCTGCTCATAATCGAGATCGTTATCGCCGCGCGATGCCAGTTCAGTGATTACCGCGATCGTCATCATTGGGTTACGGCTTCCCTGTCATCAGCACATTTACCGCCGGCGGGCCAAGCCACCATTGTTGTGCTAATCATCCTTGCAGCCGTGTCGCGGCATTACAGTCATCGTCGGTATCTTCGCCGCGAGGATAAGTAATCGACGACAACTCTCCTACTAATTTTTTCGCCACCCTTCTTCTCGTTCTGCTCCTTCTTTCTTTTTCCTCTCTTCGTCTTCTCCCTCTTCTTCTTCCTTTTTTCTCCTCTAGTTTCCTTCTCTTTTCTTCCGCTTCTTCCCCTTCTTCTTCTCCTTACATTCCGGCCCCTCCCACCCTTCCCTTACTACGCACTCGAATCCGAAGCCCAGATCCTAAAGTCTGAAACATTCCCATCTGATCCCGAAGCCCAACCCGTCCCCACAACGATACCGTCCCAACATACCCCCTCCCGGTCCCAATTCCGTCCTGCCCAAGTCCCCATCTCTGCCCCTCCCCGATTCCATCCCACTCCAGCTCCATCCCGTCCCCATCCCCCTCCCATCCTGTTTCCCCCCACTCCTGTCCCGCTCCCGTCCCGATCCCATCTCGCTCCCACCCCGCTACCATCCAGCTCCCATCCCACTCCCATCCCGCTCCCACCCCGCTACCATCCAGCTCCCAGACCACTCCCATCCCAATCCCCTCCCACCTCCATCCTGTCCCCACCCCGACCCTATCCCACCCCCATCCCAATCCCATCCCGTTCCTACCCCTTTCTCATCCCGCTCCCATCCCGTTTCCATTCGGATCCCACCAACTCACATCCCACTCCCATACCGATACTAGCCCGTTCCTATTTCGATCCCATCCCGCACCAAGCAGCCCCCATCCCGCTCCCATCCCGATCCCACCCTGATCCAATACCACTCCCATCCCGCCCCCATCACAAGCCTATCCCACCCACATCCCAACCCCACACTGATTCCCGATCCTACCCTTATCGAATCCTCCTTCATCTCGATCCCATCCCGATCCCGTTCTGCTCCCACCACGCTCCCATCCCGATCCCATCCCACCTCCTTCCCGATCCCATTTCACTCCCATCCAGCTCCCATCCCGCTCTCAACCCACTCCGACCCGACTCCCTTCCTGCTCCTACAACGCTCCTATCTCGATCCCATCCCCATCCTAGCCCGCCTTTGTCCCGATCCCACTCCGCTTCCATCCAACTCCCAGCCCGCTCCCATACTGCTCCCACCTGACTCCCTCCCCGCTCCTATCCTGCTCCCATCCCGCTCCCATCCCGCTCCTATCTCGCTCCCATCCCGCTCCTATCCCGTTCCCATTCCTCTCCTACCCCGCCCATCTCGCTCCCATCCCACCCCCATCCCGATCTCGTCCCGCTCCTATCATTGATCCCTTCCCACTCGAATCCCATCCCGTCTCCCTTTAATTTTGTTGACCCATCTCTCCCCTACTTACCAATCCTGTTTTAGCCTCCTAGCCCTTCTTCCCCCACCTACGAGCCACCTACCCATTCTCTTGCCCCGCCTAGCGCCCCCACCCACTAACCAATCCCTCTTTCCTCAATTTAAGCTCTCCCCTATCAAGTGTACCTCTGATTCACCTTCACGATCACCTTCTTGACACACAACCAACCGTCCAAGCGCCTAACCCCCCACTCGCCCCGCTGCCTAAGCTCTCCCCGTTGGAACACTTACTCAACTGTTCCCTCACAACAGACCAGCACAAGTATCAAGCAATCGACGCCCGAACCAGTATCAGTCACAACGATGGAGGGCATGGGAATTGAAACGCAAAATTGGCTCGCGGAACAAACAAGAACACCTCTCATCAAAGCCACCAAACTCATTGACCATGGGGGAAACAACAAGGAAGAGATCGTGATCTACGAATGCCCCAAAGAATTAACCTCCAAATCGGAAGAGCTCCACAAAAAGCACGCCGTCCTTTTCACCTTCGTGAAAAAAAGTCAGGAATTGGACTGACAGGCGAAATTGAAGTGGATATGGGAGAAATTGAAAAGCTTGGAACCAGTCCAAGGGATGAATCCCAAAGTCTCCTTCCACCCAAGATCAAGAAACATCATTATGGTGTTATGCATGGATGCGACACTGGTTGCTTTCTTGACAAACAAATGTTTTACCTGCAACTCAGCAGTAGTCACAGTGCACCCATGGAAAAAGGCCACAGCTTATCAGCAGACACCCTTCAAATACAGACAGGACTTGAACAAAAAGCACTTCTGGATTTAATTCGACAACGTGCCGGAAGGAATGCACGGCTGCGTCAAAGAAAGAGTAAAGATGGAATATGGAAATTTCAAGGAACTGCACTGGATTGTAGCAACACCGTACTTCCTCACGTCACAACATAATCAAATGACGGTGGTCCTGGACATAGGGGAAAGCCCGATGCCGGACACACCTGATGAGTGTTTTTTTCTGCAGGATGAAAAAGTGAATATGAACTAGCGGAAGTACACAAATCATGGGTAACACCAGTTAGACAAGTAGAACTATGGCAACACTAAGTCTCAACACTCTCAAAAGGGTACGAGCATGCGCACCCAAAAGAAACCGAAAGCAAAACCCCTCCATCCAACCTGATCTAAACGGAGTTAGGTTATACACACCAGAGCTAGACATCAAAGACCTAGAAGTAGACCCAGCGGAATGGGATGGATGGTACCCAGTAACTCGGGGAGAGCCAAAAAGCTCACTCCAATATATGATTATGAAGTTAAAACAGGCTACAAACTAGGCAATCACACAAGGGATCCTCTCCCAGTAATCTCAGAAAGGTGGAAAAAACAACTGAGTGAAAACGCAGGCTGGACGAATAAAATCCCGTGGAGCCAATATACAAACATAAGACCTGTAAGAATCAGAAGTCTGCAGTGGCTCATAATTTACTGGGCACTGCCAGTCAATCAATGGTTGGCCAAAAGGAGAAAACGGGTTGATTCCCAACAACAAATGTCACAATGCAGAGTATGCAACGACGGCGCCAAGGAGACTATGGTCCATTGTTTATTATCCTGTCAACAAGCACAGGAAGTCTGGGATAGAACAAAGAATCTTTGGGGCAAACTAACGAACCAAGAACTTCCTAGTAGTTCGCTCTACCTACTAGCGGGAAGACTGGAAAGTGTAAATCTGGAAGAAGGAACAGAGGTAATGGCGGACTTATGGAGGAGAGCAGCACTCTGGGCAATTTGGAAGGCTAGGTGTAAAGGTACATTAGGGGGGCAACTGCTAAACATAGAAGAGAAATGGGCGGAAATAAAAAGCATAATACAAACAGAAATAAGAGCTCGCTGGAGTAAAGAGCAAAAGGAACAACAAAAAATAATACAACCAGACAAAAAAGAGATAAGTCTGAAAATATTGAAAAAAACATGGCTTTTAGAGGACAAATTAGCAAAAATAGAAGAAGGTACCCTACTCTTCACAAATTGGGACTAACAAAATGGAAAGATTATCTAACATCTGACCATACACCGAGTACCCTTATCCCCAGACTTGCTGCATCACACTAACCACAACAAGTAAGTCCTTGCGGAATGGCTGCCCAGTCCAACAAGACTCACCCTCCGTCAGTCGTCGTTCCGATTTGGAGCACATCTATCTTGCCCAGCACAGACTAATCTTTACCCCCCAGCAATCAAGCCACTCCCCACCCAACCCCAACGCTCCCCTTCTGTATCTTATCCGAACTTCACGAAAGATAAGAGGATGCCGAGCTCTTCCAGGAAAGTAAAGCCGGTTGAAGGCCCTGTCCAGTCAAGGGAAAGGTTTTTAGCGGAGACAAAGACCTAGCATAAGCAGAGAGTTCTGCAAAACAGCACAAAAGGGAGTGAGCCAATCCAGAGAACGAAGTGCAGCGAAGGACGAACAAAAGAAATTCTCCAAGAAATGGCAGGCAGGGACTAAGGAGGCTGAATGGAACAACCTTGACCACAAAGGGGAAGGAGCGGCTTAAGGCGGAGGCAAGGAAGAGAAGTCAGACTAAAGGCACAAGGCAAGGGGAGGGTGAGACCAAAAAGGATGGACCGAGGCCCTCCGGTAAGACAGGACACTACAAAATTATCCAAAACCAGGAGGCCCCAAGGAGGGAATGTAAAGGCGAGGGCAAATACTCGAATATCACTAACAGAAAAGTGCAAGGAGGCATGGGTGGAGAAGCTCCACATTCGTTGGAAAGCTGGGAGCAGCTTAAAAGAAGGGGGGGGAAAGCAGGCGCTCTGGTTACCATGTAATCAAAGTCCAACACAAGCACCACAAACCGTCAGGCCAAGCGCTGGAACGGCGGACATATGTCAAACTCAGGAAGGACTATTGACAAAGGACAACTGCGACCGGGCAAGACACATCAGGACTCACGGAAATTAGGCAAACATAAAACACTACAATTAGGGATGGAGGGCAGAGAGAAGGAAGGATGGCATCAAAAGATCAAGAACAGGGGGAAATGGGTGGATTCAAAGGGAGATCATAGCAAGAGTGCACAGACTGGGGGTTTAGGGCTTAGGGTTTTACCGACGTTTCAAAAAGGGGAGGACGGATTAAAGGGGGACAGGGGATTGCACACCTCATGAACAGGACGGAATAGCAGAGAAGACACAGGTCCGCAGGGACAAAGGAGGAACTCTTTCTAGATGACATGGCACTATTTGGCAGATCTGGCCCCCAGATCTGAGAGGGAAGAGAGGGACAGGGCAAGCTGACAGTCAATCCTCTGCCAAGGCGGAGCAATCAATGCTGTTCAGGAATCCTTCGGCCAAATGGAAGGAAGCGTGAGTGGTTTGTCAAATTAATGTATACTCTGACTCGCCGGTGGAATAGGAACCGGACTGACGCTCCCCAGAATAGAGGGAGCCAGGAGGATCAGGTAAATCACGACAGCAGTACAACTGAGGGTTTAGGGTTTGAGGTTTAAACTTAGGGTGTTAGAGATTTCAGGAGACTCATAGGCAAACAGGACTTAGTTTGTTAGAGATTTCAGGAGACTCATAGGCATTCCAGACCGCTCTAGCATAACACACCAACCAGACAGCATCACGGCTGAGAGGAGTGGGACTGGGGTCAGACAGATTGGCAACAAACAGGCAGATTAAATAGCACATGCTAACTTAAGCAGGGGCGAGGGGTGGTACATCCTTCCCCAGGGAAGTAATCAATGCCGTCCACTCGGGCCTCCCAGCCATAAAGGGGAGGAGTGTGCGTGAGTCTCCCATGCATTACATATTCACTTGCCGGGGGAATAGGAACCGGACTGTCGCTCCCCAGAATGGTAGGAGCCAGAACCAAACGGTTCTGTTCTTTTGTTCAAAAAAAAAAAA
>BFEA01000829.1:141953-158280 GCA_003427395.1 Chara braunii | reverse complement strand
AAAAAAAAAAAAAAAAAAAAAAAAAAAGAAAGGGTACATGTTGTATTCGAACACAACGCGCACGTGTTCTATTCAAACTGCTCTTCTATTTGAGAAAAGGGGACCCACACCGTTTCGATTTCGGAATGTTCAAAACTCGTGGACCGGCCTCCTCGGCCTCCTGTGGGCAGCTACTGGTCCTTCGCATGCCCCGCCCCTTGCTAAGCCCCAAAACCTCAAAATGCCCACCCTCCGTACGACCACCGACATTGAAATTTCAATGACGTTGAAATGTCTCAGGGGGGGAAAACACAACCCTGACGGGCTGCGAACACACAGAGGCCTTTAAAGCAGTTGGACTTTATGGAGCGCCCAAGTTATTGGGCAGGCTTGGGCGGCTGGGCGGTTCTCTCTGGCCGTCTGTCCCCTGCAAGGGTCTGACAGCTGACCCACCAGTTCCCTGCGGGGTTTTCATTTTTTATTTTATTTTTTTTAATCCAAAAAAAAAAGGCAGTGCGGGGAGGTCCCTGACTGCGGGGGCGAGGCCCCCATGCCACCAAAACGGGGTTAACGCCGCTCTAAGGTTAGAGCGGGGAACCCCCGTTCTACCCCTGCCCAGACACTCAGATAAAGGTAGGGGGAGGAAGAGGGCGATCAGGACTTGTGAGGGGCAAGGGGAGAGAGAGTCAGGAAAGCTCATGTTGACTTACCTGTTGTCGCTTATGATACTGTGGCAGCAGTTTGCACTTGAGGACGGAGGTGGCAGGCACCAACCTCCATAGCTGAGCTTTGTTGCTGGAGGTTGGGCGCCTGGGCAGACAGCTGCAAGAGGACTTCACCAGTGTCAGGGGGGATGAGCATGTGGCACGCCGAGTTGTGGACAGAGGGACCTGGAAGAGTTGTAGACAGGGCGACCATGAGCGTGTGGCAACCCGATTCAATTGCAATCCTTGGTTATTAATGAATGGGATGATAGAGCTGATTCAATTGTAATCATTGATTGTTAATGACCTATCTTCCTTCTCTCTCTACTGCTTCTCTACTTTAGTCTCACTTCTGGTTTCCTGCTGCTGAGTTTGGGACTGCATAGAGTGCTTGATGACTGGTTCTCTACTGTGTGATGACCCGACCAAACATGGACTGGAACACACGGCTGATTTCTGAGTTTCTCTCATGGACTGAATGCCTTGCTGAGCTTCCCGCTTGCTACTAAGTCTGTGTGTGTGCACGCTTGCTGGACTGCATGTCTGTCTGAGTGCTGGTTGGCTTGAGTGTGTGTGTGGCCCGTAAGGGCACTTGTTCGTTCCTTAGGCCCTCAGGGCCGGTACTTACCGTGGCCGTGGCATTGAGGATTGCAGCGGGGGAAAACACTCAAGTGGCGGGGAAATATGCCCGCAGCACTTGAAGCAGCGGGGAAACACTCAAGTAGCAGGTAGGCCGTTTCCACACCCTGAAGTGGTATATGTGCCGGGTACTGGAGGCCGAGCAGAAGAAGACAAAAGTGGCACTTTTAGAGGCCCAGTAGTTGTAGGCTAGGTCTAGGCGGGCACCAGTCTGAGTCTAGGACCTGTATGGGCAATATCAGAGTCTGCAATGATGTTTCCCTCCGAAAGGGAGGAGGTACCGGTTGCTTGGGAGGCCGAGCGGCCTGGAAGTCACCACCCGAGAGGCAAGCAGGCCGCTATATCTCCAGGCCGGGCGAAGAGCCCAGCCTCATTGTCGGTGTGCAAGTTTGGCGACACACTGGTTGGAGCGCTGGCTGGAGCAGCGCTAGCCTGGAGCAGCGCTGCTGGGGAAGAAGCAAGGACTTGGAGGAGGAAGGAGGAGAGGAAGGGGGAGGAGCGCCAGAGGTACTTACCTGGCTATGGTGCCAGCCATCTTCATCACCTTGGTGGGCGCTGCAGCAGGGAGACCCCAGCTGGGGAGAGCTACACCAAGAAGCTTCGAGGCAGAGTCAGGCATGGCGGCCTGAGCTAGAGCAGCCATAGCTGCTTTGCGTTGTCCTTTGCACAGCAGGGCAAGGCCCAAGTAGTCCGCCACAGCCTCGGCCTATGAGAGTGAAGAGTGAGGGAGGCGGCCATGGCTATGGTGGACCTCAAGTGATACCAGAAGTAGAAGAGGGATTCGGACATTGATTCTGGTTCAGCCATTCAACATTGTATTATTATTTCATGTATGAATAAGAGAGGAGGAGATAAGGAGGAAGAGAGTGTTGGGCGAAGAAGAAGAGCTTTGTCATCTGTCTATGCTGGTGTACATCATCTTCTTCGTCTTTCTTACTCCTTCTTCTTCTTCTAACCTTCTCTCTCCTCTTGAGTTCATTCATTTCTTTCTGCAATTGGACGGCATTGTACTATCTGATGAATGTGTATCTCGAAATTGGTCATAACAACTGTGATTGATGTAACATTGAGTCACTTTGAGTGTATTGAGACTATTTGCATGTTCCTGTTGCTGAAGCTTGTCATGATTGCTGGGTTCTTTACAGTTGTGTCAGAATCTGGCTCGACCTACAAACACTGGAGCAAGATCTGTGAACCCTGTTTCTCATTCGTTCCACTGTGTTCCTGATGGTGCTCAGGTGATAGAAGAACTGGAGGAGAAGCTGGCAGATCTGCAGCACTCACTAGTGTGCAGTATGTCAGAGTCTGAGCTACATGCCAATTTGTCCAAGCTTGAGCCAACATACATTTCCACTGAGTGGAGCATTATCCCAAGATTGCCATCTGCGACGATGCAGAGTGGAGACAAGGAACCCCAGTCGGTGTTGGGAGCAAATTCTGACGCTTCTTGCTGTGGAGGACTGTCTAAGAGCACACTACTAGCTGGATGGGGTACCAGGGACCCAACTGCCACTGAACTCCTTGCGCAGCTGGCAGCTAAATCCCAGGAGATTTACTTATTGGAAGATCAGTGTGATCAGCTGCGCCAGAAGGTGGTTTCACTTCAATATCCCTCCTTACTACTCCTGTTCTGCCTACCCGGTTCCCAGTCATTGCTGTCACAGTGACAACTGTGTGATTCATGGATCGTGAGCTTGAATGGTGGAATATTCAGAAATAATAATGTGGAGAGGAGTTCTTGTTCTGTTTTTTTTTGTTTTTTTTTTTGATTTTGAAGCAGGTCCTTATGGCCCTGGCTCCATATCCATTCTGGGGAGCGTCAGTCCAGTAACTCCGGTTCCTATTCCCCCGGCAAGTCAACGAAAATAAGAAAAATATATCATTTTCACACTCACGCCTCCTTCCATTTGGCCGAAGGAAGTTACAGGAGGATTGACTATCAGCTTGCCCTTCTCATGTATTCCTCTCAGGTTCTGTCTGTGGACCTGTTGGCTTTTGGCTATTTCCATCTAGAATCATTGAGGGCATCTTTGCTACCCATCCTGCAACCATCCTTGAGTTTTGGGCCTTCTCATGTACTCCTCTCAGGTTCTGTCTGTGGACCTGTTGGCGTTTGGCTATTTCCATCTAGAATCAGAGAGGGCATCTTTGCTACCCATCCTGCAACCATCCTTGAGTTTGTATAGTCATCCTGTTGCGTCTTTATTGACTGCTGTGGTACTCCATCTGGCATCACAACCTCCCTGGACACTCCTTGTTGGGGACTCCTTTCACACCTTCATCTTTGCAACCGTCTTTCATGGCTGGACTTCTGAGGCCCCTCATTCTGCGGTTGATGCTTGTGTGTCTGGATTGCTAAAGGCAGCCAATGTCGCTGTTGCCTATCTACGGTGGTTCCTGTTGTTTCAGGCCTCCATGAAGTTAAGTCGGATCCCATTTTTTCCACAGGAGCTTATCCCTTTCCATCATAACGATCTTGCCGTTCAAATTTCAAAAGCCATTCTTTCCAGAAGGTATTCCTTCTGAAACTTGTCATAGCAAAGCCCGGGGGCCTAGCGTTCCTGGCAGTCCACCACTTGTCTGATACCTGTCTCCACCATCTGGATCAGGAGGCTCCATGACTGTTCCTTATAGTATATTTCTGATTCTTCGAAGATTGCCGCACATCTCTGTTTCCAGATAATCCATAATGTGACCTTGCATGGCAGTAGGAACCAGGTTTGCGGGGGGGGCACTTTTAGATGGGTGGGATCTGAGTGGCCAAGCGTATGTGTATCAGAGTGGTAGGTGGTGTGGTATGGTGAATAGGAAAACCAGAGTTTGGTTACTCTCGACCACAACCATAAGGCGGCTGGACACTTTATCAGACAATGGTTCTTTTTCGGCGTTCTGTGTTTGAATTCTGCATATTGGGGAACTGTTCGGATCAGTACTCTTTGTGCGAGCATGGATTAACAGGCGGCGCTGCATAGGCTATCAGGCATTGCATGCTGCAAATTTTTGTCCGTTTTATCTTTTTGTATTCCTTCCAGCCTTCCAGGGGATTTCTATGTGTTCGCTAGGGGTTCCTTGCAGTTTTTTCAGCCATCTCTTGTGTATAGTCAGTTTTGGGTCCCCGGTTCTTAGGCCAATGCTATACCTAAATTTGACCGAGTACTTAGAGATTTGGCATTTCACATTGGAAGATGGGTGCCTCCAGTTCCACTCTACCAGGTCATATTCCAGCTCCCTGATGGACCTCTGTGGTTCGAAGTTCTTCTATTTTTCGGATTGTAGCACTCCTTTCTCAGATTAAACACCTCCACGATCCTGGTTTCCATGTTAGTTCTGCTGATTTCCCAGATGTGGTGTGTGCCGTGAGGGACTGGGTATGGAATGAATTTCGCTTTGTTGTTGTCTTTCCCCATTCTTTTAATGAATCAGTAGGACTTAGCCAATCTTGCTCTTGTACTGATATACCCCAGTCCCTAGGTTTCCATGTGAAGTCTTCCTTCAGCAAATGGACCCGTAAGAGGGGTATACTTCTAAGGATAAGATCTAGGTTCGTGGAGAGCTGGTGACAACCATTGAGAATTCTCCTTAGCCTTTTGACGGATTTCCATGTCCATCTTCTTTCATCCCATAGGCGCTCTATGTTCTATAGTCCTTTCTCTACCCACGACAGCCATTTGCCATTTTTGGCAAGTGACGACCACAGGAGACCTTCCTCGTGTTGCAACCATTCATTGCAGAATACAAGCTGTCATAGCACTTCCTCTTTGATGTGAGGGGGGGTGTACCTTGGATGGGCACAGTGATCTCCAAGAGTGTAGGAACGACACCCAGTAAGGTTTGAGGGGGAGGGGTTTGGTCTCATGGTGGAGGTATTGGCGGATGCCCTGCTAGCAGAGCTTGTTCAAATTTTGAGGGGGAAAAAAGGCAAATTGCCCCATGTGACCTGGACCTTCAAGGTTTCGAACAGTTTTTTTTTTGTTTTTTTTTTTAATGCCTTCCTGCCTGGTTTCCGAGTGAGTGCATCTGAGGCTTAATCGATCCTCTTGCTCCTCACCATCACTGCAATGCATTGTTGGGTGGTAAGGATAGATAGCATGTTAAAGTGTGCACTGCAAGATGAGCAGAATGGGCGAATGGACATGATGGTGATTGCTGCTGGTGTCTTGACTATTTTGGTAGATCCTGGGCTAGACTGGAATGACTTTCGGGCTGCACAGGTTCACGACCATTTTTCAGCCACACAGGCTCACACATATGGCCATAGAATTGGCCGAGATCATTCCAGCTGCTGGCATTAGTTGGTAGACAAGGTTTTACCGCTACCAGAGTGACCTGGAAGAAATTCATTCCGGTTACATCCGGTATCAGCTCATGTCCAGGCGGACCAGTGTGGAAGTGAATCTCCAGCTGAGCATGCACACAGACAGAAAATCAATCCGTGATAAGGGGTGTGCGTGTCTGATTTACTGGCCCACGCCAGCAGCCGTGCTGAACTTCTGGCCATGTGCATGCATTGTACAACAAGAAGGGAATTCCAGCCTGGGTCCTTGCAAGAGAGGCTGCAAAGGGCGTACTAGACGTCCACTAAAATTTTATCTTTTCTCCTGCCTTGTCTTCTCACTCCCTCTTCTTCTGTGACCCCAGTCTCCACCCCCACCTTTCTGCATCCCATTCTACATGGCACTCATAAACACACAATATAACAATGTACGCTTCAAAAAGTGCACACACATATATTATTGTTTACAATGTTTGGAGGAAACTGTGGACATTATCCTAATCCTCACATAGATCACATGTATTATAATTTATAATTGGAGTTCCCGGAATAAACCTTTGGGCCTTTGGCCAGACTTCTTTTTTTTTTTAGGGGTAGGGCCCCCCCCCGTTTTTGTTTTTTGTTTTTTTTTTTGTTTGTTTGTTTGAAAGGGCAATTGGCGCAAGGACATACAACTAACGATTATGCTAGCAGCCGGTTTTATCTATGTCTGTGTCAAGTTCCTAGTACTGCATTCCTTCAATGTGTGTTGTGTCCTTTTGGTTGGAGGGGTGAGGTTGGACGGACTTCCAAGGGAAGAGGGCTTTGACATATGCTTGAGAGCCAAATGAACCAATTGGCTTTCTCTTGAAATGGAAATAGATGGTGTACTTAGTACTTACCTATCATCAGCATCTGTTCTGCGAAATAACTTCATACATACCAGATTTTGACGGTTAGGTAAACAAGAGTGGTCCAAAGGCAAACAAACAGTGCAGCAAACAAGAAGCCTAGAAACCTAGACTGATAGCAGCAAGGTTGTGTCGATATGTCTGTAACAGGTCTCTTCACTTGAGGAGGATCTCTGTGAAATGGAGCATCAAAGGGATATGATTGCCACAGAGCAGGGGAGAGCAAAGCAAGAGGTATGCCTGCTGTCCAATTCATGCCCGATGACTGACTACTTAATGCACCTCCCCCTTACCCCCACCATGCTGGAACATGTCGTGACTCCCCACAAGTGCCTGTGTTCCCTCATCTGTCCCATAACATTCCATCCTCAGCATCCTGTGCCAGCTCCCTCTTTCCTTGCCTATTCCCCTCTGCCATTTTGTCCCTGTCAACTGGTGTGGAGTGGCCACCTTACTCTTCTCCCTCCAATCGGCCGGGCATTACATGTAACATGCCCTTCATCCACAATCCTTCCTCAACCCCCCCCCCCCCCCCCCCCCCCCCCCGCCCCTTCATTTTCTATCTGATTGCCTATTCATGTCCTTCCACACAAGCTTGACTCATGGGAATCAAACTCATGACCTTCTGCTTGCAAAGCGAAGACAGAACCAAACAGGCCATGTGGGTTAAGGTCTAGACACTGAACCAAACGGCTGAGTGGGTTGAGGTGAAAGTGAAATCCTCCTATGTGTTTCATCTGCCCATCTATCTGAATCTCCATCTATCCATCTGTCCACCCACTGTCCAGACTCGCATCCATGTTCTCACCCACTCTCCCCCTCCTCCTCCTCCTCCACCTATTCATCATACTTCCCGTATTCTCCACACACATTTCTCCCTTGGATTCTCATTGTTGCCATTGTGTTTTCCCTCATTATCAGGATCTGGCAAATGCTCATGTTGTCACGTATTCACAATCCCACTTAACAGCCTTACCCAGCCACCCACCCGTCTAACTATACACACATATTTTACAAACCTCCCTACCCACCTCTATTCAACCTCGCTACACGCTTCACACTTACCTCTCTGCCTACCTTCCTATGGTTCTATCTCTATGGTTGAAAATTTCTGTCTGTTTTTGCTTTGTCCATGAGATCTTTCTATCTGTTTTTTTTTTTTTTTTTATCTATTCGTTAATCCACATGCCTTCTTGCTTGTATGCCTGGCCACATGCCTTCCTGCCTCTGCTCCACCTGCTCACCCTCACGTGCTTTCCTACCTGCCTGTGCACACACCGACCCACTTCCCACTAGCCCGCCCATCCACCATCCCTCCTTCGTCCCTTCCTCGCTAATTCCCTCGCTCCCTACTCCCCCCTTCTTCTCTCCCTCCTTTCCTCACTCCCTCCCACGCCTTCTTCCCCCTCTCCTCCCTCCCTCCCTCCCTCCCTTTCCCATTCATCCCTCTTGCTTCTCTGCTTCCTCCCTTCCTGGTAGTACCACAGCCAAAAATCAAGTGAAAGAATGTTGACGATAAGCTTCCGGATACTGGAATTGAAAACTGGTCAATCACAGGCAGATCAGGCTGTGCAAAATTTGAAAGAGGAGCTCACCATTGCATACCAGCAAGAGATTGACTTGATTCAAGAAGAAATGGAGAATGTGTACAAGAAGCAGAAGGAGGCAATGGCTCTGGTAGAATCTGAAAGGAAAAGACTATTGGAGAAAGAGAAAGAGGACAAGGATATGGTTGTTACAGCATTGAGGCAAGAACTTGAGGCAGCAAGGAAGGAGATTTTAGAGCATCAGGGATTGCGAAAGTACAAAGAGACTCTCTTCAAGCTACAAAAGGTAAGTCGAGGAATGGTCAATCTGACAGTCCAACTTTTGCCTTCCCATTGCGAATTTCACAGCTAAACCTTTCTTTCAGCTTCTTGATCGTCTTTGCTCCTTTTTTAATGTGAAAAAAAAAAAAAAAAAAAAAAAAGAGAACCTTACGGTTCTGGCTCCTTGTCCATTCTGGGGAGTGTCAGTCCGGTTCCTATTCCACCGGCAAGTCAATGAGAATACAGTGAATATGCACTCCAACGCTTCTCTCCATTATGGTTGAGAGATCCAAGAGGGGATTGACTACTTCCTTTGGAAGCATGTACCACCCATCACCCCTGCCTAAGTTAACCTGATGCTCTAGTCTCTGACCCTGTTCTAACCTGAGCATTATTGAGGCTTACACTTCCCTTGCAAGACCTGTCCCTCTAGCTTTCCGCTACTTTATCAGGCTGTGCCCAGAAAACGAACTTGTGGTGTTTCCTGTCTGTGTTCAGGAATCACTGGCTACTCCCCAAAGCTTGGCATATCTGCAATGACTTGCTGGTTTGGTTGCCTGTAGCCTCTCTTGTCGAGGCTGTACTATAGGCAGGCTAGATTCGTAATTTTGTTTGGCTGAGGGCTAACCGAGAGACCTACCTGTAGGGAAAATTCTTGAGGGACATATCTGTAAAATTCGGGAAAATACAGGCCCGTACTAACTGCAATCACCTACAGCTACCCTAGCTGTGAATAGCAGACCCGGGCTACCCCTAGGACAGACAGGCCCTATGGGTCTAAGCTGATAGACGGTCCTATAGCCTATAGCCGGGTAGGGAGAGGCCCTAGAGGCCGAAACTGAAACGGTACCGGTCGGTCCAGTCAGTCCGGTCTAGGTCGTGTCTAGGCTAGTGTAGGTTATAGAGAGGATGAGGACATCGATTCGGGGCTTTTGGCAGTTGGTACCGTGTACGTCGCGGCTGTGCAACGCGTGAACTGGAAGTGGTGACAGCTTCAGCGTTGTAGAAGACGGAAATAGCCAGACCAGCAGAGTGTCGGCCATAGCTGGGACCGGCAGTGTACTCTGACAGCACGCGGGGCTGTCCAGAGGTCTGGGCTATCAGAAGTCTGTTGGAGGCGAGAGAAGTTGGTGCCCTGTTGGACCCTCAGGAGTAGGTTGTCAGAGGGAGTGGCGCTGCAGCCATAGCTGCAGCTTGTCTTCCTCAAAGAGCATCTGTGTCAGGAGAGGTGGCGCTGCCACAGGCTTCCACCAGGGAAGTCATTCGGCACTTCAACATCATTAGATACTGTGGCGCTGGTCTTCTTCTTCATCCTCGGAGAGGCACTTGGCCTTAGAGGCCTGTTTCAGGGTGGTGCTTTCCTCAGGAGGCTGTATCTGGGTGGCGCTTGATGTTTCGGGACTCAGGGGTAGTATTGGCAGTTACTCAGGGTTGGGGAGTGAAGCGCTGCTCATTTCTGAGCAGCGCACCATAGTTCTGGGGTTTTCTTGACAATTTGAGACTCTGAGTTTAATAAACATTGTGTATATTGTGTGCAGACTATCTTTGCTTCATTGTTTCTCGAATGTGATCTACTCGGCTTTCCTTTGTGACTGGTTGTGAGGATTCTGTGGACTGAAGTGCACTTTCAGTGTTCTCTGTCATATCGCATGGTCAAGTCTTCCGCTGTGTTTATCTCTCCCTGTGCGGTGTGATACTCCCATCCTCTCCCCTTCCTTCTGTGTATGTATGGGCATACTTGGAAGTCTATGTGAGCGAGTGTTAGTCATCTGACAACAAACAACCAGGTTCATAACAGTTGGTATCGGAGCGATTGGATCCAGACAGTGCAGCGATTCATGAGTTGGAGCAACTACCACTATCTGGCGAGACACTGAAGTTGAATTTCATGGCGAATTGTCATCTTCAAGGTTGGCGACAGTGAGGGTGGTGGTGGTGAGTGTGTGGCGAGAAGTATTGGACAGAGCGTGACACACTCCTGTTTAGGGTTGTGCAGGAGTGAGTGGCGATTGAGGCTCAGAGGCCTGGGAGGCTTTGAGGAGGCTATTTTTAGCCTAGTGATTCATTTGGGCATTGACGATTGGCAGGGAAGTGATCCCAGGAGGTTGCGATTTTGGAATTGGGTCAGGATTCCCAATTTCCAAGCAGCGCAGTGCAGGTTGGAGCAGTGTTGTACTGAGTTTCTCAGTTATCAGCATTTGGGAGTCCGAATTCAGTGAATCTGTCAGTTGAGGGTGAAGCGCCTCAGGAAGAACTACTGGATCACCAAGTTTCAGGAAGTTTGGTGCGTGGGAACACTGGGAATCATCAGGAGGTGAAACTGGCAAGATGGGGTTGAACAGACAGCCATAGCCAAGGTTTCATTCATCTTCTTTAGAGATATTCCTAAAGTAAGTGTGTTCCTTACTCTACTTTGTGTGGCAATTCTGGGGGTTATTTTTAGAATAGCGAAATATGGTCTGTCAGTCAGTTGACGGTTGAAAATCGAAATTCAGATTGTGGGACAGCCATAGCCAATTTCCCCTACCTATCTTCTTTGACTTCTACTAACCCTGTTTGACCTCCTTCCTAACTCAAATTTCATCTGTGACTGTTTTACAGTGTTGCGATTCATCCTGTACAGTGAATTGGATGGTTTAGGGTCTTGTTGTCAGTAATAATGATAATTTGAATTTTGCGATGCCATAGCTGAAGCTTGGTTAGACTAGGGTCAGTCATAACTTCAGTTTTGTCCATCATAATTCAATTTTGTCAGTCCCTAGTAAATCGCAATTCAGTATTCAGCTTGTGTCTGAATTGCACAGTCAGATTTGATGTTTTGAGTCAGTTACAGTGATAACTGTAATTCGCCATACCTAGGGTATGGCATACAGGGTCATCCAGTGGTGAAGTCAGTAGGGTAAGTCAAAAAATAGGTTACCCAGTAAATCGCTGCATCTTGGTCATCAGTAGATCCCTGTATATCCCTAATTAGTCACTCTGTCTAATTACTAATCAATACTAATCAGTCCAGGACTGCATCCTGCAAGGAATTGATATAGGATTTGCAGTTATTGTATGCAATTGTTGTGTCAGGGCAGTAAAGGGAAAATCGTGAAATTGATTTTTGTTGAGTATACTCTAAACTCACCCTGACCCTCAATCGGTCTGCAGACACTGAGCACTCACTTGCTCAGACTAACCAATTTCTCTCTCCAGTCAGGTGACGACAATTGAGTGAGTACTGCAAAGAAAACTCAATTCCTGTTACTTCCATTTGTGTCTTCTGGTTATTTGTTTTATTTTATTATCTGTTTTGTGGGAAAACTAAAATATCGGGTTCAGAGAAGGGAGAGGCTTTTGAGGTGAAGCCTCAGCTTCCTCTTGACCCTTTGGAGGCTGAACTGCGTGCTGAGGAGGAAAAACTCCGCAAACAGGCAGAAGCAGTTCAGGCTCTGAAGGAAGAGCTGAAGTGCAAGGAGGAAGCTGCCAAGAGGGAGACTAGGAGGCAGGAGTTGGCAGCAGATGTGGAGACCAGTTAGGGCCCGGTTCCGTAGTTAGGCTAGTTTAGGCCTAAGGACCAGGGGTCACGACGGTTCAGACCATAGGTCGGCCCAGAGGCCGACGAGGCCAATGGCCACAGGGGCCAGGCCGGTACCGGTCCAACACTAGGACCTACCGGCGGCGCAGTTGGCAGCCACATTTTAGGCGCCAAATTCAGATTTGAATCTGAACCGTTGATCGGATCAACGGTCCAGACCCGAAGGCACCAGGAGGACTGAGGCCGGCCCAGCACTCTATCAGCTGGGTACCAACTTCAGTAAGGTAGGTTAGTAGTGCGGAGGTTAGTCTTCAGGATTAGCGCAGCGCTTCAGCGTTAGCAGGACTAGCGCAGCGCTTCAGCGTTAGCAGGACTAGCGCAGCGCTTCAGCGTTAGCAGGAGCTGCGAGGAGAGAACAAGCGCAGCGGCAAGGAGGAACTAGTGCAGCAGCTGGAGCAGCGCCAGCCACCGGCCCAGCCTGCGGCCCAGTGCCAGCCTAGCACCGCCATAGCTACCGCATCAGCTATCCGGGAGGAAGGTCACACCTTTCCTCCCTCCTTTTCCTCCTCCGGTCTCTCTCTCTCTCTCCCTCTCTCTCCCTCTCTCTCCTCCTACCCTCTGAATCTAAGTCTACTCTACTGGACCACTATGAGTACGAAAGATGGTGACGAGTTCTGATGACAGTTGAGATGGTAACATTGAGACATTAGTTGAGGACTACTTCAGGGATCTGACTTCATCTACTTTTGGAGATGTATCTTGATATTGGGAGATCGACATCTGGGACACCGTGAGACTCTATTTTCACGACATTTCGGATTTGCGTTACTTATGACTTTGGAGATACTATTTCTGGATTCATTGTGTTGACGTCAACTTCCCTCTCCTCCTCCTTCGTCTCTCCTCTCCCTCCATTCGTTCGTGTATGATCTCAAACCCTGGCCTTTTCTTCTGTGTCCAAGGCCAGGGCTTTCACGCCACCGATGTATGTTTGTGAGTGTTTCGTTGCAGTCTGAGTCAGGTCTGAGTCAATCCATGTATCTCAAGTCTTCCACTGTATTTGTATTAACTTTGTATTATCTAGTCGGTTCTGGGAATCTGCGCCATGCTTATGACTGTGTTTCATGAGTATGCAACAGCAAAGTCAACATGTAAGAGAATCTTTGATTTTTCACTTGTTCCTTACTCGTTCCTGACTAAGATCCTGAGAGCAGTATCCCAATCCAAAGCTGAATTAAAGCAAAGAATTCCAAATGAATCATGAATCTTCTATTCGGAGTCAAAATAATTGAAAACGGATTGATATGAGTCGCTCAAGAAGATGGCATGCAATAATACAACTTGCCCCAGACTCTGCATACAAATGGGATCTTGCCTGCGTCACTGTTCCGCGGCGTGTGGTATTGATGACAATGATGAGGGAGGTTCCAGGAAAAATTATGAAATGAAATCGCCGCGACCACTCTAGTGAAGCCAAAGAACTCGATAGAAATTTGAAAGTAATGTCAAGGAATCAATTATCCTTCAAAAGGAATTTTCCAACCAGTAGGTGCGCGCGATCAACCTAATTAGTCTTAGAGAGCTTCTTTTAAGAACAAGATCAATTCCCAACGAAAAGCACTATCATAAATACGGCTGGGGGGACCAAAAGGAATGATGAACATTAAGAGCAATGCCTAAAAAACGTACTCTGAGATGGAGTGTTGTCGCTCTGAATATAGATCTAAACCACGATTGCTAATGGTGTGCCTATGCCTATCATAAAATCCAGCATGTTTTTGAGGAATAGAAGTGTGTCTCAATTCGTCTCGAAGCGGTTGGGAATGTGTGAAGTGGTTAGTTGTAAAGTCGGTCCTGGTCCTCTTATTGGTACTGTCGAAATGGGTAATGGGCAGGGAAAAGTTGTTCCTATCCTTTCTTTTCCTTGCCTCCCCAACCGTTTCCTCTATGTCTATCCTAGGTCAGTCCCCGTAATTATTTCTCCCCTAGCTGTCCTAATTGATAGACCTTATGTACGTTACCTTTTCCTTTTCCTTTATGTCGGTTTAGTTCCCCCCTTTCGGTTCCTACTATTCTCGCTATTCCTCTCTTCTCCTTCCCTCCTCCATGTTCTCCTTCAATTGTCTTCTGGTATACGATCGGACTATTTGTATCATATGGACGGCCTGCATTCTTCCTCTGATCATGTGTCCCTAAAACTTACATGGTTGGTGAGCTAACCTTCTTTGATTTGTCTTGTCGCCTTCTACAATGTGTTCCGCTTGCTTTATCGTCCACTCGTTTATTCCTCACTTTCCTTATTCGGATGACGTTGCGATATATGACGACCACTCACAGTTTTCTCTACTTCGTAGTACTCCGCTTTTCCTCCTTTCGATTGTGGCATGCTCATCCTTTGCGTTCCTTTTCACACTTACCCTTCGTTGTCATGTCTACCTATTCCTCGCGTGTGCATTCCTCAAAGTTCACGTATGTTTCCCTTGTCGCCTTGGTTGAGCTACTCGTTGGTGCTTGAAATTTCTTGGATCTTAGAGTGATGCGTGTGAATGGAAATCGTTTCTTATGTTACGGACTTAGCCAGGACTCGATCCCTGCTCCGCAGGTTACCTCCCGACAGGCTACTATTTGTATTTTTGAGTTCCTGATCTCCGGTTCCTGACTGTTGGCGCCCTCTGCAGTTGGCACTCGTTCTCAAATACCTCCTCTGGCAGTTTTGGATTTCGATACTTGGCGCCATCCGGCATTCTGGCGCCCAAGCTCAGACCTTCGATTTTGAGTTCAGCCCCGAGGCAAATTGCACTTCTGCTCTCGGGACTCAACTTGAGTCCGGTACTTAAGAAGACCGGACTCAAGCCCACTTCGGGCATTCAGTTTTCGGCCTCAGTGCTTGTGCTTCAGTGTGACTTGCTGCGACGTTGTGTTCGGAATCCAAGATTGCGACTTCGCAACTTTGCCACTTTGTGTCTGCGTCCGTCGAGTCGGCGTCGAGTTGAGTGAGCGTGTCCTTGCCACCTCTTTGGTTTCTTACGCCTTCTTCTCTGTCCTGTAGTTGTCACTTTCCCTCACTTCTTCTTCACTTCTCACCCTTTTCCTCCCTTACTCGTTCCTGTTGGCTATCCTCTCCGTTCTTTCCTTTAGGAGACCACGCCCGTAGGCGCGGCCTCTCCTGCTAGGGCGTCCTCCCACCCTTCTCCTATCTTCCCGGCTGAGGTGTGGTTTGCTCTGCAATGGCGTGCTCGTTCCTTCAAACTTTGGAATCATGCGACGAAGGCTCTCAATAAAGTTACCGCATGGAGTGAATTACCGCAGGCCACTTTTTCAAGGTCGGCACTTGGTGGTCGTGTTAGCACTCACCATCGGCGCTCACGTGAAACTCCTTCCCCAGGGCGAACTCCTTCGCTCCTTTTTCTATTTTTCGTTTTCGATTTTTAATTCCCTTCTATGGTCCAAACAGTCCAATTTTTGCCCTCCCATTGTGAATCTCACCGCTAAACATTTCTTCCAGCTTGTTGATCTTCTTGCTCTTTTTCTGTTTTCCCTTTTTGAGCGTTTTCATACGATCAAACACTTCTTGAGCCTTCTGGGCGTTTTCATACGATCAAACACTTTTTGAGCTTTGGTCCAGTTAAAGGCAAAGCCTTAACCTTACTGGGAACCCTGCACCGTATCCTTTCCAATACAACGGTCGAACAGGATGCGATTCCGATGATCAAATTATTTTTTACCGACGCTCTCCTACTACGGTACCCAACGAAGCTGCTGAGACAATCGATCCTGGCTATCCGTCGGACCAGGATGCAGAGACGCACGGCCAGAGCCATTCTGACATGGCTTGAAAAGTTCACCAATTAATAAGATCTCGATATTTTTGTAATTGTTTTTCGATATCTCCCAGTACACAGAGTTACGATGGCTGGTACTAAAAATTTTCGAACTTGGCCTTTTTTGAGACCAATTGTACATGATGGCAAAATCAGTATTTTTTAACAGAGGATAGCTTATAGGCACTCCCTGCCACCCGGAAGGTAGGTAAAGTTTTTTGAAATTTAGGACTATCGAATACACGAAGTAGCGACGGCTGTTACTATTAAATATTTTGGAACTTGGCCTTTTTGTGACCAATTGTTCATGAAGGCAAAATCAGTATTTTTTAGTTGAAGGATAGTTTATAGGCACTCCCTGCCACCCGGCAGTTAGAATTTTTTTTTTGAAATTCGGGACTATCGAATGGCTAGATAGGAACCTTCTACGTTTCTTACAACGAGCAGGATGATCTGAGGAAGGAGGAAGTCAGTTGGCGACCGACTAAGGATCTGGTAGTACTTAGAATTGAGGCTGCAAAGACACTATTTAAGATGAGTAGGCGTGAGCATCATTGCCTGAGTGGACGAGGCAGAAGGGYGATGCAGGTTGCACAYGTGCTTGGCACACGTGCGGCCTCTTCTTCTTATTTGGCACATTATGTCCTCCTCGAGAGTAAAGCCTCACATTTTGTGCTAAGTATATTGAGTATT
>BFEA01000829.1:127073-139633 GCA_003427395.1 Chara braunii | reverse complement strand
GTCCCTTTTTCGAAGCTTGGCACTTCGGCTTTCATTGTCTGCCGTGTTTGTTGTTTTCACATTTGGTGTCCGCCCATCCATTGCACCACCAGAATAGAGGCCCCAATGCTTTACCGGGCCTCTGCCGAAGCGCACAGGCCCGGGTGCAGTTCACTGCAATAGCAGGGACAGGCAGGGGCGTGAACTGGTGGTTTAAAGCGCAAATCAAGGCGGACGAAGCAGCGAAGATGGCCACTCTCAAGAGGCAGCTGGAAGACATGAAGGAGCTTCGATATGATCTGGCTAACCTCCAAGGCCAGATAAACTCGTACAAGTCTCCCCTCACTAAACCATCTTTGAAGCCTCGTGCCCCATTGAACAAGACTCCGAAGCGGACACTGAACACTGTCGGCACTGGCCCTAGTGGTGTGAAGAAGCCGGCGATCAAGAAAGGTGTTGGTAGACGGCCGAACGGCGTACGGATCTCAGCAAGGAGACGGATATTGGAAGGAGGCAGCTGTCGGAGAGTATGTTAAGTGCGCTGCAGATGGACGACCTCAAGAAACTCTGCACGAAGTACAATGTGCGGTATAAAGGAGTTCCGCAAGCACGTGTCGCTCTACATCACTGAGGATCTCGCTGATTACGCAGAACCGGGTGATGAAGTTCAGGGTAAGGAGACGACTCCCGAACCCACTGAAGAATCAAACACGACGTCATCGGAAGACGATGAGGAGGAGGTCGACCAATCAGATGAGGCGGCGGATTCCACTGATGCTGAACCATCGAAGGACGTACACCCGTCGAGCCAGTAGGATTAACTTGGCCGTCGTTATCTGGTCTCACGGAGAATATACTATGGAACTTTCTTCAGTGTTGTAGTAATTCGCTTGCGATTCTTGTCTTTCGTAAGCAGTGGATGGACTGTCGGGTTATCAACCGTGCATTCCGGATTTGCATGATCGCCTTGCTACGCAGGTCCCAGATATCATGGGGCAGTTGGATCGGGGAGATGATTAACCATCTGCATATGGACATATCGGTGCTGATTCAGTGCAGAGTCTGCGTGTACGTTTGGATCTCTCCATGGTGCCGACACATCTATATAGGTAAGACGATTAGGGGTATCGATACTCGATGGAGATAACATGCCGCTGCTGCTATCCGTAAAGAAAGAAAGCAGCATCGGAAGCTCTACTCATGGATTAGTAAATTCGGTATTCACCGATATGTCTGCATTCCTGTCTTTTGGGTTGGCAGAAGGACTGATGTCGCACACATGGAAAGGAAACTTATTCAGAAATGGAATCCTTATCTAAACACACTTCACAGATTCAAGTCGGATGGGAAAGTACGTACAAGAAAGAAAAGACGAAGCCGCTGGAATCACCAACGAACAAATCTAAGTCTTCCTATCTTGTTTCAATCTGATAATCTGTGTACCACTAAACTTTCTAATTTTATTAAACTTCATGCTGTGATTCAATCCTTGCCTGGTAATATGTGGATTGAGGCGTGGAAAGTAATTAAACGTCGATTCGGTGAGAGCATAATTACTCTGGGTGGTGAAAAATCTACCTTGCGTGATAGCAGAGCTCAGATTGAGTTTGGTTGCGTATTCCAAGTCTCCTGTTGTGTTGAGTATAAGTGTAAACACGATAGGGTCAGGAGAAGGCTTCTCGCACTTCTTCATGCACCATGGACTTGAGCTAAGCTTTATTACTGCTCATTAACCCGCCTTATTGATCTCTACTCCGACATGCGTACGATTGGATCAAAGAAGAGCAGGGGCATCCTACGATGTTGTCTTTCGCGAACAGCAATCAGAAAGTTTGGAGTGAATATAAGGAAACGACTGATACTTAGAATTCCTTTTTCTGTTGATATTGATATCGCTAAAGTACGGCTCCTTCTGCAGCAGACCATACTTTCTAATATCACTCACAAGTCTCTCGCTAAGACTCTTGTGAAGCGATCTAGAGTCATGTTTGCCAAATCCAAGACTATCGGGGATCTTCTGCACAATCACAGAAGGATGGTGACCACCAAACCCCCGTGCCCTTGCGCTTACTATGATTACCCGAAGGTTGATGGACACGTCTCCTTCAGGTTATCTGACTATATGTCGGACGCACTGATTTGTAACTCGAAGAATGTTCCCTACTTCCACGGTAGTGACAGCATGATAGCTATTCAGCAGTCTGTTTCATGTTTGATTGCCTGTCTACCAAAGAAATATTCTGTGACGCCACCTCTGCTGCATATTACCGACGATTGCATCATGAAGAAGGTTGGATTGAATCAAGGTGTTAGTATCTCAACCGTTTTGGACTGGAAAAGGAAATTGAGAGCCTTTATCCGTTGTCCTTTGGACCGAAATCCGGGCGAGACCTTCCTGGAATGCCCAATGGTGTTTTGGGACCGGATGCATCAGATGTTTTTGACAGTCAACAACTATGAGATCATTAACTCTACCATGGTGGATATTCTCGATCAAAACCGGATCACATATAAGGATCTGGGTTTGACGAAATTTGCCCCATGGAAGACTCAAGGTAGATACGGGCATGCTTACGTCATGCCTAAGCATAAACATGTCACGTAAAGAAGACCGATTGTCAAGACCTTTGAAGAACCGTCATTGCAAGCATCTAAACTGCTGTCCAGATGCATGAATTTCTTAACTAGACAGTTAAAACTTGGTTTTGGAATGTTAGGTACGAACGAGCTGGTCTCACGCATTCATAGAATCAACCAACATGCCGTTGATCTATTCCAAGACCAAGCTGCTGTCCTATACAACACCTTTGACGTGAAAGATATGTTCACTTGTCTTGATCATGCACACATCCTCAGAGCTGCGGATTGGCTGGTTTGTCAGTACCTAGCAAAGAATATTACTCATGTCTGTCTGAAATTAATAAGATCCACCTGGGGAAGGCCAAAGGACTATGGGGTTGGAAGACGATCAAGATTCGGGATTTACCACAACTCCTGTAGTTTGACATCTCACACGCCTATTTCATGGTACACGGACACCTGCCGAGGCAGGTGCTTGGAATACCGATGGGTAAAGGCTCGAGTCCTGCCATAGCTAATCTGGTTTGCAATTTTGATGAATTTTACTGGGTCCAATCACTTGGAACTGATGAGAGATTTATTCACGGGTCTAGATTTGTTGATGACGTCTTTTTTGCTGCAGTCTATGAAAAGGGCCAGCCACGGATGGCGCAGACCCTTCTTCGGCGTTTTGCAGACTGTAACCATTCGACCTTAAAACTTGAAATTACTGCCACTGATTCTGATGACTCGGTTAAATATCTTGAGACTTCGATATGTAAGCAGGACAAAGGACCCCTCCTAAAGTGTTTGCATCGTTTGAAAAATCTAGATTCACTCCGGGAGGGGTCTTCTGGGCGTTTTCATACGATCAAACACTTCTTGAGCTTTGGTCCAGTTAAAGGCAAAGCCTTAACCTTACTGGGAACCCTGCACCGTATCCTTTCCAATACAACGGTCGAACAGGATGCGATTCCGATGATCAAATTATTTTTTACCGACGCTCTCCTACTACGGTACCCAACGAAGTTGCTGAGACAATTGATCCTGGCTATCCTTCGGACCAGGATGCAGAGACGCACGGCCAGAGTCATTCTGACATGGCTTGAAAAGTTCACCAGTTAAGATCTCGATATTTTTGTAACTGTTTTTTGATATCTCCCAGTACACGGAGTTACGACGGCTGGTACTAAAATTTTTCGAACTTGGCCTTTTTTTAGACCAATTGTACATGATGGCAAAATCAGTATTTTTTAGCAGAGGATAGCTTATAGGCACTCCCTGCCACCCGGCAGGTAGGTAAAGTTTTTTGAAATTTAGGACTATCGAATACACGAAGTAGCGACGGCTGTTACTATTAAATATTTTGGAACTTGGCCTTTTTGTGANTTGAGCTTTGGTCCAGTTAAAGGCAAAGCCTTAACCTTACTGGGAACCCTGCACCGTATCCTTTCCAATACAACGGTCGAACAGGATGCGATTCCGATGATCAAATTATTTTTTACCGACGCTCTCCTACTACGGTACCCAACGAAGCTGCTGAGACAATCGATCCTGGCTATCCGTCGGACCAGGATGCAGAGACGCACGGCCAGAGCCATTCTGACATGGCTTGAAAAGTTCACCAATTAATAAGATCTCGATATTTTTGTAATTGTTTTTCGATATCTCCCAGTACACAGAGTTACGATGGCTGGTACTAAAAATTTTCGAACTTGGCCTTTTTTGAGACCAATTGTACATGATGGCAAAATCAGTATTTTTTAACAGAGGATAGCTTATAGGCACTCCCTGCCACCCGGAAGGTAGGTAAAGTTTTTTGAAATTTAGGACTATCGAATACACGAAGTAGCGACGGCTGTTACTATTAAATATTTTGGAACTTGGCCTTTTTGTGACCAATTGTTCATGAAGGCAAAATCAGTATTTTTTAGTTGAAGGATAGTTTATAGGCACTCCCTGCCACCCGGCAGTTAGAATTTTTTTTTTGAAATTCGGGACTATCGAATGGCTAGATAGGAACCTTCTACGTTTCTTACAACGAGCAGGATGATCTGAGGAAGGAGGAAGTCAGTTGGCGACCGACTAAGGATCTGGTAGTACTTAGAATTGAGGCTGCAAAGACACTATTTAAGATGAGTAGGCGTGAGCATCATTGCCTGAGTGGACGAGGCAGAAGGGTGATGCAGGTTGCACACGTGCTTGGCACACGTGCGGCCTCTTCTTCTTATTTGGCACATTATGTCCTCCTCGAGAGTAAAGCCTCACATTTTGTGCTAAGTATATTGAGTATTGAGTATTTCCCTTTTTGTTTTTTTATTCCATTCTTTCGGAGGGGTAGCCTTTAACATCGTGGAATCATTCCAATTCCATAGGGTTGAAATTTGAATGCGCAACACTAGGTCAACAGTTCTCAGTGTGCATTCACCTTCTTTTTTGTTTTTTAAAATTTTACTTTGATTACCATTAATACCTCCGTATTCTCAATGATGTGGTACATAGCCTCCATTTGGACAATTCCAGACCAGACCATCAAGGATCTAAACAAGAAAGCCAGAGCATACTTATGGTCAGGGAACCCTAACAAAGAAAACTACATCCCAAAAATAGCATGGCACTATATCACAAGGAAACCAACTCAGGGGGGACTAGGCATTATTGACCCCAAACAAAAAACGAAAGCCTTACAAGTTAAGTGGGTCATCAAGCTACTGACTAGTCAATCACTGTCGTGGAACAAACTAGCACAAGATAGCATCAGGAAGCTGGCCCCAGTGGAGTCCCCCACTAACATGTCCGGACTGTTCTGGGTCATGAAGAAGGACTGGAGTCCAAGAACAGGGAGGAGAAGACATGGGACTAGCGCTCCCCCATCGCACGACCAGACACCGATCCCCTATTGGACGGCCCTTATACGTATCTGGAGAGAAATCATGCCCGAGAAACAAAACAAACCCAGATCCAAAGGGGAAGTGCTCAGGCAGCCTCTGTTTGGGAACCCCTGGATCAGAGACGAGGGGGACCGCCCATGGACTCTCTCCCACAGAGGCAACAGATGTTTGTCATGGATCAAGCATGGTGTATGGCGAGTAGGGGACATCTGGAACGAGGGAAGGAAGAACTGGCTGGACGAAAATGAGCTTAAAATTCAACTGAAAGGATGCCACCATAGAGATGAAAATTTACAGAAGATTATACAGAGTATTCCTGGGGGCTGGGCAGAGCTACTGAAGGAGTTCACATGGAAAGTCGGGGAGTGGGGGATCTAATCCAGGACTCCTCCCCTGAAAAGGCCTACCAATTTTCCCATCGAATATCAGGTCCAGGGCCACGTGACGTTTTCACATCCTTCCCGATCCTGAAGACTAAGGCAGATGAACTGTACATTCAGAACATCAACCCTGAAAGAGTAGTGCTCAATGCATTTACTCTCCGAAAAACCACCAAACCACCAATTCCAGTATATGAGTACACAGTCAAGATGGGTTACAAGATGCTGTTAAAAACAAAGGACCCAGACCCAACAATCAAAGGAAGATGGAGCAAGTTAATTGGTTCGGAGGCAGACCAGATAGCAAAAATCCCATGGAAAAAATATAAAACAATAAGACCTATAAAAATCAGAAGCATGCAGTGGCTCATAACATATGTTGCTCTACCGGTCAATCAATGGCTACATGTCAGAAGAAGAAAGAACGATCCAACCAGCTCTGATATCTGTGCAGCCTGCTCAGACCAAGAACAGGAAGACGTGATACATTGCCTAATTAACTGTAAAGAAGCCACAGATTATTGGGCAAGAGCAGCAGCACTATGCGATGGTTTGTTCTTGTCTCCCCTACCAGAGCAACCCCTTCAACTGCTCCTTTGGACTAATTTACCCTCGGCAAATCAGAGAAAATATGGTTCGGGATGATACACAAGGTCACACTATGGGCCATATGGAAGGAAAGATGCAGCAGAACTCTGGACGGCACGAAGAACCCACGGGAGAAAGTGTGGGCAGAAGCGGAAATCCTCTGTCATTGGAGAAAGGTTAACCTCTGGGTGCAGAACAATCCAGAGACAGAACAGGTGACACTTGCTAAACTCAAGCGGATCTGGTTAGTAGGTGACAAAGTGGCATGGCTGTCTGCGCATGTTTCCGTCAAGTTGGTCTTCGAGAAGAACACCCAGATACTTGAGGAACCAGGCCCAATCTGGGCCTAGAAGAGCATGCAAGATACATGCGCGACAGGCGGCAGCCAATGTTTCACAGGGAACACATGGAAGAGGATTAACCTTCTTTAGGGTTTAGGGTTTAGGGCTGAGGGTTTGGACAGAAATAAGACAGCAGGAGCTAGAATGCTAAGGATTTCACAACGCTTATTTGCGGGCCTTAGGGTTTAGACAGCATTGGCAGCAGTTGTAGCTTCTCAGACCTTTCTTGTTTTGCATGTTGTATCAGACAGGTTCTTATAGTTGTCCTGAGAGGAAAGTTGCAAGCAGGGCAAGCTGGCGGTCAATCCTCCACATCGCTGGAGTAATCAATGCTGATCAGGGTTCCTTCGGCCAGACGGAAGGAAGCGTATGGGTGTTCTATGTTGTAATATGTTCCTGACTTGCCGGTGGGATTGGAACCGGACTGATGCTCCCCAGAATGGAAATGGAGCCAGGACCATAAGGACCTGTTTTTTTAAAAAAAAAAAAAAAAAAAAAGGTCCATCTATCCCCTACATGAACCAGGCAACCCAGCCAGTTTCCTCAGCAAAGAACCAAGGGCAGAAGGGGCTTTCATATCATCCAACCTCAGAAGAATCTGGGTCATAGAAAGAGACAGAAATAGAGTCTACCGACCCCATACAGAAATACAACACTTTGAAAGACATCCAGCTGAATCGTCCTGGAGCGAAACCAGCCCCCACTCCACAAGAGAGCGCCGCTATGCACTCACCGACTACACACCCAAATTAGGTTACAAGCTCCACAACAAACCCCCCTCCATATGCATGATCATACAAAAACGGTGGGAAAAATCACAACAATCAACATCAACCCATCCTGGGCCTCTATCTTTTGCACTGGACCACCCAAACTAGCTAGCCTTCTATGGCTCATAACACTCCGAGCAGTACCCGTCAACCTCTGGCTAACGCAAAGAAGGAAGAAAGATAATGCCACCGAGCAAAGATCCTGGTACAAGGTGTGTAATGCCCAACTTGAAGAATCACTCAACCACTGCTTCGTAGGATGCCAAGAGACAAAGCAACTCTAGCACGATATATAATTAACTTGGAACAAACACTCTTATAAAACCATCGCGATCAACCCAGCCACCTTTTTCTTAGAAGTTGAACGAGACCCACCTATCAAAGGCTTTGATCTTTTCTTCTTCTCACTCGTCAAAAAATCGACCCTTCGGGCCATCTGGAAAAGGAAATGCTCCGCAACTTTCAAGGATTCTAGTAACACCCCAGAAAACCCCATCATAATTATAAAACAAATGGTGGAAACAGAAATCCAAGCACTATGGAACAGAACATACATGAAACTCCAGAGTCCAGACCCTACATAATGCCCCAGATAAGAAACAAGAGGTCATTAATAAATTCACTTCCCTGAAGCTAGGGAACGGGAAAATAGGAACAGTAGAGAGAGAAAGACTGCGCTTAGAAGACTGGTTAGTTATACCCACATCAAATATCCAAAACCCTAGCACTCTTACACAGTCCACACTAACAAATAACCTATCCTCCGTCGCACATGATGGAACAGATACCTCTCTATGAACTTTTGTATCAACCCATCCCAACCTCCTACCACCACACTCCCCCCAACTACCGCGCATCATCAAGCATCTCCTGAAGTCAACCTCACCAATCTAAATCCCTTCCCATCCTTCATGTCTCACCGTCGTATCACAAACCCGACTCACCTACGACAACCGCACCACCCTGAATCCTAACCCCTATTATCCATCACACTACCCCTCGTCAAGATGAACAGTCCTGGCTCCCGACCTCGACGCGCCACCTGCCTCTCAGAACTCTCATAAAACCCAGACCTTAAACCCAATAACCACAGATCAGACATAAAGGCCTTTAGGCCAACAACAGTTTACAAGCCATCTAGGGCGTAGCTTATTGGCAAGGTATGCAATAGCCTTAAGTTTAAGGGGGAGGGAAAGAGCAAAACTCAATAAAAGTGCAACCCAGATGTTTTACCTACATAAAAATTACCGACAGCCAAGGAGGAGAGATGATTAGACTACGTGGTACCAGAATCAAAAGAGGACAAGATCGGCAATTCCATAATCTTACCTGCTAGGGCGTGGAGCTCACATCAGACAAGTCACAGAGGGATAAGGGTCCAACATACAGTTTTGACGTCTAGAGATATTGCTGACAGCTAAGGAGCTGACAGGAACAGGCTGAACGGTGTCGAGCGCATCGGCCCCCGCGCGAGCGAGGGCCCTCCCGGTCGCGTCACGCAGGAGAATCTTAGACTTTCAACTTTTAAGAGACAACTCGGGGACGACACGGTAACCCGCGCCGACCCTTCGCCGCTCCGGCCGAGTGCGCCAGCTGTACATCCCTCGGTCCCCTACGACAGGACAAGTTCTCGCAGGGCACAACTTACCTTCCCTAAGGGATTGTCACCACCCTTAGGGGCGTATCCCTACCGAGCTACCGACCCACATGCGAAAGCTTTTATAATGCAATTGCAGAGGTAGGCCGGCCGAGGGCGTTCTCGTTCGCTGTAGCATAGGTACGGATGGTTAAACGCCAAAGTGGACCTGAACGCCGCCCGTCCCTGGGGCGCTGATCTCCCAGGAATCGAACCGATGTCGGTCGACTAGGACGTGATATTCCAAGCGTAAGAAAACCTCAATCAATCCTAGCCCCTTCTTTCAAAGACACTCAAAAGTTGAACATCAAAAGAAGACTCAGGTTGACGTAAGTCGGCATATCCTCTGAAATCAACCTATATATAGTACAGTCATGCATACGACAAAGGTTGACTTGGCTTCAAACAAAACTTATCGATAAAAAGATAAAAATATGGCCAACGTGCATAACGACGCTCAAACAGCGTTTGATCAAGATATCTTCACTCTGCCTGCCAGCCGGTTGGACTGTCACGATTTTTTCGACTGGATGAGATGCGTTGCCAAGTTCTTTCATTCCGCCCCATACTGACAGCTAGCAAGGAATATGGGTGCCCCTACTCTCAAGCAGAGTTAGGGTGCCATTGTTTTAATGATGACTTCACTACTTTCCTAACTTTGGTGTGAATGCCATCTACAAGTAATTCGACTACCAATTATACAAGTCAGCGACCAACTCGAACAATCAGACGCTCGATGGCCCCCATTAAGGTCAAGGATCCACTTTCAAATTTTGTTGGTCGCTTTGTCCTCCTGGGCAATAATTACTCTTCCTGTTCCACGAGTGATGAAATACCAGTCTTCGACACAAAGACATTCGAAGCAATGCTCCAGCCACATCTTCCTGTCAACTAGTCTGATCGCCCCAGGCTTGCACTTCTTATGGTGCAGACCTACCCACGAAGGTAGTGCCTACATGCACTCCGTCCATAGTTAGTGAACACGTGAACTGGGCTTCTTATGGCGCCAGTTCCCCATTCGTCTGTGGCTCCTAAGACGGCCACTAGAAGGGTAAACTATAGCGGTTCTTCTTAATGCGAGCCGCCAAGAACTCAACGCCTTCCGTAAATAGCGCACGTCCATCCCCTAAGAGGTGGTCTGGGATACCCCTCGTCCTCGCCCGAGCGAACCCCGGATCTCAGAAGTCGGGCTGGCTCCACCACGACAGCATGGTATCCCCCCGCCTAAGCGGTCCACTCCGAGACGTTAACAGGGTCGGCCCCTAAGGCAATGAACCCCCGCCTCGGATGCCTCCTAGGGAAAAGGAATGCATTTACCACAGCAGACAGACGAAGAAGGAGATCACAGAGGAGAAAAACATTCGGATGGAAGGGCATAGACAAAGAGGGTCATTCGAGAAAGAATGGGTAACCTCGGGGAAAATCTACGTCCAATTCACTTCTTCCCCTTTGTGTGATCGCTCCATTTCTCGTCGTCTACTAACTTCCCATCCCTTCAGTATACATACAAGTGAGCGACAAAAAAAACAATCATCATCCCTTCGCTTCCGCTGACATGATCAGATCTCTCCCCCCTTTCTTTTTTTTTCTCTTTCAAGCATTCTTCTACTTGCCTGCACATCAGATCAAACAAACAAATTCAAAGCGAAGAAGACAATGCAAACCCATTCTCAGGTCAGACTCCCATTCACACGCGCATGCACACATCTCCTCTACCTTTTCAATGAATGTTCAACGAATAGGGCCGAGCAAGTGTGGGTTCACACAGGCGTGGAGGGAACTGAGTCAGACTAACTGACCTTGAGTGAAATTGAAGAGATGGCCCACTCAAGAAGACCGTGTAAAATCGCACTCCAGAGAAGACAAACGTCACAAAGAGTCGTCCGCAAAACGATTACACCACTCCCTAGAGTGCTTGTTTGTCGCGACACCCTCTCAACACATAACCACCTGTTAGTAACCTGACAGCGTCTCAGCATCGCCGTCACCAACCGCACCACCACGACATTGTCGTCAATACAGAACATGCTGCCACAAAATGCCCCTCACAGTCTAAGCGCTTCCACGCCACCACCTAGAACGTGTTGCTGCCGCTGCAAAAGTTTAGCAACACCTCCGCGTCGCTGCCAAAAAGTACAGCTGCCACCGCAAAATTTCGGCAGCGCTTCCGCGGCACAGCCAAAAAGCACAGCTGCTGCCGCAAAATTTCGGCAGCGCTTCCGCGGCACTACCAAAAGACACAGCTGCCACCGTGTCAAGTGGGCAAAGTTTCCCCTGTACCGCACACACACAAAAAATTGTCGCTGCCGCCGCCATCCAAAACGGGCAGAGTTTCCCCCGCACCGCACACACAAAAAAAATTGTCGCTGCCGCCGCCGTCAAAACGGGCAGAGTTTCCCTCGCACCGCACCAAGAAAGTGGCGGCTATGGCAGCCCTCCACTCTCGTGCGCACTGCAGACCTCCAGCGCTCTTCCCTTCCGCTGAGATGGTGGCTACAGCTATAGCTACGGCCACCTCCAGCAACCTCTCTCCCTCACTTGCAGACCTCCTCTCCAACCAGCAGCAGTTCCTCCTCCTCTCACTAGCAGCTCCTCCCAGCAGCAGCAAGCCAGCACTCACTCAAGTGAATTGCTAGCAGCACYAGCCACAAATGATTGCTGGCTGGCTGCTTGCTGGCTGCTTTTATAGTTGTGGGAGGTGGTGGTAGCAGCCTGAGCTCTCAACCAAAAATTCGAGCTCAGGCTGGGCCCTTGATCTCTTGGTGAGATCAAGGGCACATACCAGCCCCACACAACAGAAATGGCCAGGTCCATTCATAAAGAAAAGGACCTGGCCCTTTTCCTGCTGTAAAACCAGCAAGGGGAGGCTGTAACCAGCCACAACCCTTGTTGGCCTGCTACTGCTGAGGTTCAACCTCAGCAGTGCACCTTCTCGTAGATCTGGCCAAGTTCAGACCCAGGCTCTTAGCCGGTTTGCTGCACAAGGTGCAGCAACCCCCTTGGGAACATGGCCCCGACAGCGGCCAGGTTCAAGCAAAAATTTAAAAAGGTGCCCTCTTTCTCTCTCAACCCTGGCCATATTCGGTGCAAGCCCCCTTGCTAGTTTGCTGCACCAAGTGCAGCAAACCGTTTGGGAACCCGGCCCCGATAGTGGCCAGGTACGTTATTTCTTTTATTTTCGCTGCTGCTCTAGCAGCCTTGTTTTGCCTCAGTCCCCCCCCCTGCTTTTCTCTTGCTACAGTGCGCCTGCACCTGGCCATTTGCAAAGCCAGGTTCGACACGTCATCATCTACTGCAGCCCGTTCTTTAAACGAACAGGCGCAGGTAAGTTGGTGCCTCTCTCTCTCTCTCTCTCTCTCTCTCTCTCTCTCTCTCTCTCTCTCTCTCTCTCTCTCTCTCTCTCTCTCTCTCTCTCT
>BFEA01000829.1:100195-119064 GCA_003427395.1 Chara braunii | reverse complement strand
GAGAGAGAGAGAGAGAGAGAGAGAGAGAGAGAGAGAGAGAGAGAGAGAGAGAGAGAGAGAGAGAGAGGGGGGGGAGAGGAACGACATAGGAACTCACCTTGGTTATGGTTGACTGTCATCTTCACTTCCTTGATTGGCACTGCATCAAGAAGGCCCACACTCAGTGTGGGCCCTGGTTGGTCTTGGACATCTTCTGAGAGTGTAGCTATGGCAAGAGGAGATGAGACTAGCATAGCAGTGTTTGCATTGTACTCTGAACATTTGTGATGAGCATGGGTGTTCTGCCATAGCCCCAGGTGCTACAAAGAGGAGAGAGGTGAGGTTAGGGCTCTTGACTTGCTGGCAGTAAGGGGGAACACTTGGACATGATTTCTGTTCAGTCATTCATTTGTTGTTGCATTTAATTGATTATTAGGAGTAAAGGAGAAGAAGAGGGATGAGGAGAAAGAGTTAAAGGGAAGACATTACGGTCCTGGCTCCTTGTCCATTCTGGGGAGCGTCAATCCGGTTCCTTTTCCCCCGGCAACGGAGGCAAGTCAAAAAAGCACATGATATACACACTCGCGCCTCCTTCCGTTTCGCCGAAGGATACTTGAACATCATTGATTGCTCCGGAGTGAGGAGGATTGGTTGTCAGCTTGCCCTTCCCAACTGTTCCTCTCAGGCTCCGCATTCAGGACGGCCTGTTAGAACTTGACTTAACGAGAATCATGAGAAGTACAACTATCATTCTGAAATAGTTGAGTTCTGGTCTCCCTGTTCGTATGTTGCTCCACTGTCATGACCTTCTCGGAGGCTCGCTTCCTGGCGAGTCTGGATGATGCCACTTCTTCCATACCAGCTTGGTGTCTGTTACGGTCACGATCTTGCCCTGTAGCAGCCAATCTCTCAGGAATACATGTCTCTTGTTATGGCCAGTGCTTTGTAGATGCAGTCACCTGTTGCCAGTTGCTCCGGATCTCAGTCTCCAGACTCTCCACCATCCTCAGCAGTAAGGTCCACATTTCCTCCTTTGCCACTTCTGTCGATTGTCCATGTGCATTTACGTTTCCATATGACCCAGAGTGCCAACTTCCTGAGTAGTTTGAACCAGATACCCTTGCTACCTTTGAGGCTCCTGGGAGTGTTAGAGAGAAGTAGGGTAGTTAGGGGGGTCTTTCTATTTTACTCTTTATCACTCTCCGTCTCTTCTTTTCAATTTCAGCAAGTCTTCCAATTCTTGCAAATTGAGTTTTGCACTATGGATGGAGTAGGATAATAACACCACAGGAGTTTGGGATTGAAATACCAACAGATGATATCAAAAGGATGATGACCAGTTCCTGACCAATTGGTTCCTTTTGAAAACCGAAAGTTATCTCTGAAGTTATTCCACTTGCGACGATCTGTGTCCTTGGCATTTCCCTATGGGGGCCCTTTGTAATGTCCTGTGCCCGCCCTAAGTGAAGGCGGGCCGTCATAGTTTGATGAGGCCTGAATTTTTCTCTCGTGAGGCCTCCTGGGCGCCTGACAGTTCGCACGCGCCAGTTGGTTACATGGGCCCTGCTTGCGAGCAACTGAGTCCTCCCTGAGTTTTCCGGGCTCTTCCAAGCTTGACTTGGAAGCAGGCCTTTCAGCCTATCACAATGCAGACAGCAACACAGGCCACGTCGGGCAGTTGGGAGGGCTTAACTGTTTCGGTCACAGCCACTGTCTGAATCTGGCCTGGGCGCAGACACTTTGGCCCAACGTGAAGCTACTGGGCACACCTACCTCCGAGGGCGAGCAGCCTTTGGGCCAGCCCGCTTTCCATATAGACAGACTCATTCGGGCACTTGTGTGCAATGCGGCAACGCTGCTAGGATGAGTGCTTGTGGTCACTTGCGGGAAGTGCTTGGGCGCACTTGGGCGCCTCTGGGAAAGAGAGCGCTGCACCAAGGCAGCCATAGCCAGGCTTGCGTGCACATAGCCAGGTGGTGGTGGTCTTCGTGGGCAACGTGGATGTTGTGTGGCGGGGGGAAGAAGACGAGGGTGAGGAAGTAGAGGGAGAGTGACAGAGAAAACAAGAAGGCACGTACCTGGTCATCGTGGAGGTCTGCATGAGCGACATCTGCATGTACTTTGGTTGCTGCTGTTGACGTCAACTGGTTGCTTCGTCGTTAGAGTAGGCTAGTGTAGGAGTTGTGCAATAGTAGTCTGGGCGCTGAGCGCCAATAGGGAGAAAGAACTTCAGATACATTGTTGATGGTGGCGAGAGAGGGCTTTCATTGACATTTGAGTTCCTTGCTTTGGTTCTCCATTGGTGTGATTCCGGTGCATTTCTGCTTTCAGGACAGCTCACTACTATCTGGCTTTCATGTGATGTTGCAATGTGGAATTCTGTCATTTTGCTGCTACTTATTTTTCCTTGCATACTGATGCTAATCTTGATTCTATACTTAATGGATTGCCACTAATTACTGGTTATAATACCAGGATAATCTACTCACCAGAAAAACCAGGTAGGGGTTAGAATCTTGATCAACACTTGACTGTCTTGAAATGCTACAACGTACTGCCATAACATACTGATCTACCCTATTCCCCACCTCACTCCCCTCCCCAGTATCCACCTCTTTTTCCATGATGCTGCTACGACAGGATTAATTGCTAAATGCTGGAGAATCCAATCATCGATCCACATTGCCCTCTCCAGTTGCTGCTCCTTTGACAACATGATATTATCCCTCCCCCTCTCATATCCCCGCTCGTACCAATATCTCTCCCTTACTTCAAAATGCAACAGCACCCTTCCCACGCCATGCCCCCCTCCTTCACCTGCCCACCCCGTCTTCCCTCTCCTCAGCCCACCTCCCTTTGTCACTCTTCTTCTAAAATAAGGGAAGAGCTTTGGGGCAAAGGACAACGGAGAGGAGGGGTTGATGGGGAGGGGAGAGGAGAGGGCAAAAAAGGATCAGAAAGGCTGAGGAAATGAAAAAGAGCCAAATCAAGAAAAAACAAGGCCCCATGCAACCGAGATACAACGGATTGCATGGGGGAGGAGAAACACATGTTTTAGATGCATCCGGAGCCAATATTGAGTATGGATGCACTTGGGAGTTGGTCGTTCCATTTTGTTTCAGTTTAAGGCATGTTGTGGGGCCATGAGGCTAGGAAAGAGGTCATTATGGCAGTCCGAGAGATAACGGACTGCATGGGGGTGCCTAGGCCAAAAGGAAAAGGGCCTAGTCTCACCCAAAACACTAGAAAAGAGTGTCATTGGCTTGGGCAAATAAAGACGGTAAAAGGGGGCCACGAGATGGTGGATCTCGTGACCTAGAATATTCGCGGTACTTGAGGCCCATGAGAAGAAGGGATTGGGGCTGTCGGGGACAAGGAAGCCCAGATAAAAATGGGACGTCACCGGGAATGATGTCGGGGACTAAATCGGCCCAAATAAAAATAGTTGAACTTTGGGACATGCGTCGGCGGGACCACCACTGGGACTAGAAAATGGAACTGGCATGGGAGAATGGCAGGGACTTGAGTAGTCCCAAGAGAACCATGAGTTAGCAAAGGAGGAGGAGTGTGCAAGCAAGTAGTGTCGTAAAGATCAAGATCTTAATGGTGAAAAATATTAGCCGCTGTGAGCGCAAAACTGAAAAGAGCTTAGGGAGAGGCTGCTAGGAGACAAAAAAAGAGAGAAAGGGTAAAGGAGGGACTGCCCAGCAGTTCGAGATATCTTGGACTAGCAAGGCACAAGAAAATAGAGCCTCAATGAGCTCTATGCAGAAAATACGCTGCCAAGGAAAAATCGGAGCACAAGGGAACTCAAAATTGAGAAAACGGAGGCAAACGGAAGCCCCCATGCTCTCATTATTGAAATCCAAGTTACAACGGTCAACTGTTGGCCATGAATCTGGCCATGAATGAGGTTCTAAGGCCTAGAAAAAAAGTTCACAACAGCTTGACACTTGTCACAACAGAAATAAAATAAAAAGGAGAGAAAAATGACAGAAAAAGGAGGGAGGATGAGACAAAAGGGGAGAAAAGAGTGGAGGAGAATGTGTCGGTCAGTTGGGACTGACATATCTTAATTTAAAGGGCAAAAATGAGTGAAAAAGCAAAAAGGAGTTGGCCGTTTTTCTTGTGAGTCATGAATCTGGAGAGAAGGTTAACAATAGTCGTATTTTTCATCACCACTTCATGACACCCTTCACCACTTCAGGATGCAGCCTGCCTAAACAAGTGGTTTTCAGGGTCTTCGGACCTTTCACCACTTTAGGACACCCTTCACCACTTCAGGATGCTACCTGCCTAAACAGGTGGTTTTCAGGGTCTTCCGACCTTTCATCACTTCAGGACCATTCAGGATTTTCAGACTGTCCAAAACTCTCACTTCACCACTTAAGGATGCAACCTGCCTAAACAGGTGGTTTTCAGGGTCTTCGGACCTTTCACCACTTCAGGACCATTCAGGATTTTCAGACTGCCAAAAACTCTCANATGCAACCTGCCTAAACAGGTGGTTTTCAGGGTCTTCGGACCTTTCACCACTTCAGGACCATTCAGGATTTTCAGACTGCCAAAAACTCTCACTTCAGAATTTTCATTCCTGAATTTTCAGCTACCCGTTAACCGCTTGTGTGAATCTGATATCAGATCTCATGGTTGAGAGCATATGGCCGTTTTTTGTGGGCCCAGCTCAAACGGCCAACTCCGAAAAAAGTTGGCAGCCCAAAATGGAAAGAAACAAAAGAAGGAAAATGCCGAAACTGTGCATTTGGTCCAAAAAGAAGGCCAGATGCACCAAGAACTAAAAAAGTGAGCATGGGCGCTCAAAATTGAAGCAAGGACCACTTGGGGGTAGCTCGAAATAATGCTGGTCTTGGATCTCAGCCAGATCCAAGGCTGAGATTGCTCCGAGACATGGAAAAATATCTCGGTCACCCAAATGGGGTAGGAACAACAAAAAGTGAGAAAAAGGCCCATAAGGCCGACCTTTTTCTTTCAAGTGAGGCTGGCCCTTGGACTTTTGGACTCAAGGGGGCAGCATCTGAAAAGGGAAAAGAGGCTTGAGGACGCCAAGAGGCAGTCCAAGTTGGTACCAGTCACTCGGACTGCATGTACTTGGCCAAAATGAGGCCCAGGTGCCCCCGGAGAGGCCTAGTGATGGAATTTGGCCTTGGGGATACCTCGGTTTACTTGGAGGCACATGGGGAGGCTCATGGGCTGGCCGGTATACCAGTTCCAACCTACATAAGCTGAGGAAGCAGTCCGCCACACTCACATTTGCATGAGGAGTGCCCATGCTGCCCAAGTGAGCTCTCTACTCACTTGGAGTGAGAGGAGGGGAACCGCTGCCAGTTGGGAGCCTTGGAGGAGGTTGTGGGCTAGTAGAGGCAGCCATAGGAGCTAGTGTGAGTGGTGGTGGTCCAAGGAGGTGGTCCGCCATAGCCCCCAGGCTGTGAGAGAGAGAGAGAGGTTTGGAGGAGCCCATTAAACCCTCCTAGAGGGGAGGACTCCATAGCCTTGGTAGTTGGAGTTTTCCATAGCCAGGGAGAGGCTAAAAGAGGAAGGAATTGAGGGTTGGAGGAAGAAGAGAGCCATAGCTAAGTGAGGTCTATGCAAAGGAAAAAGGAGCTTCATCAAGACTGATCTCCAACACCAAGAGAAGAAAGGAGAGGTGAGTGGGAACAAGGAGGAAAAGCTTCTTCTTCTTCTTCTTTTTCTTCTTCTTCTTCTTCTTCTTCTCTCCTTTTCTTCTTTATTATTTTCTCTTCATCCTCCTCCTTCCCTCTCTCCTTCTTCCTCATCATCTTCTACTCCTTCTTCAGGGAAGAAATAGAAAAATAGCTCCTCCATTAGTGGTGTCTCCATGATAGTCATTTTTTTCACTCCCTGGCACATCGCCACTTTGGGCTATGACATTTCTGGCTTGAGGGAGAGATTTACTCACTCTCACCTCAGGATCTCTCTCTCCCCCTACTGGCGGGTAAATCGTTACTTTGATCTTCACTCATGGAGGCACTTTGGCGATTCTAGACTCCCACATTGTCCATTTCTCCACCCTGTAATGATCCGATTCAATGTTGGATGCTTCCATGAGTGCTATGCAGGTACTTGAGCAAGTCTCCCTCACTCTTCTCTCACTTGGTGATGTGTCGGTTCTTTCCTAGTTACTCCATAGCTCATGTGTGTGTATGTTGTAGATTCATTTGTCCAAGTTTAGTCTTTCCTCACTTGGTGATGTGGTGGTGCTTTCCTGTTGCTCCATAGCTCATATGTGTGTGTGTTGAAGTCTCATTGGTGCAAGTTCAGTCTTTCTCTCACTTGGTGATGTACCGGTGTCGGGACAGAAACCCTGACAAGGGTATCTGCCCTGTATTTTCAATGTCGGACGATGTCCGAATTTTGAAGTAAGTTTTGTTTTGAAAAGATTGGGACTGATGAAATGAAAACGCTGCTGAGCTGTATTCCGACTCGTCGGCGATGAAGGAAATCTAATTTATGTAACTGTCTATCTGTCGACAAACATAACGACAAAGGTAGACGGTATAGTCGGACACTCTTACGTTGAAATAAGGCCGGAAAGAGAGAGACGACAATAAAAACACTAAAATAAATAACATTTTGACTAAAATTGTGTCATGCGGCTGTACAGTTGTGCGATTCAGGAATGAAAAGAAAAAAAAAAATTAGCCGCACCAGGGGTGCGGCGACGATGAGAATGGCTAACATGGTCAGAGTGCCGTATCTTTTCTAAAAAGACGGACGTCAGGGTTCCAAGGGCAAACCTATGACTAAAGGGGGATTGTCGGGCCTTCGAGATCAAACCTAGCCATTAGGATGGCGGGGCGACTGCCTTGGGAAGGGGTAGGCAAACTGCATCTGCCCTGACCAGGGGAAGGCAGCACTGCGCCTGCGTAGGCCAGGAAATAGGCGGCCTACTGGGTCGCAACCCTTCAAATAAGAAGGGCGGCGGTGATAGCTCTCGTGATAGGAGTTATCCCAGTAGGTATCGCATTGAACTTTCACCCAGCAGATGCTTGGATCGAGCCCAACGATATCTTGCTTGGGCTAGCTCCTTTTTGGAGATACCCGTCGAAAAGGCCTGAATCAGGTGGCCTACTAGCCTGCAGCCCTTCAAATAGAAGGGCGGGTAGTACAGCTCCCGTGATAGGAGCTAGTCCAGTAGGTACCACACTTAACTTCCACCCAGCAGATGCTGGGATCGAGCTGCATGATACTCTACCTGGGCTAGCTCCTTTTTGGAGTTGCCCACCATATATCTCTGAAGCGCGGTTATTTCCAGCCGCGAGATCTCGCGGCTCATCAGATCTCGCGGCCGAAACGGCCGCGCGGAGATCAGTATGGCCTCTGCATAAGGATGACACACATAAATCGAGAAGTGGTCCGAGATTTTTTTTTCGATTCCTTAGGGAATCGAACTCAGGTCTGTGCATCTGCAAAGAGTGAGGGAGGAAACGCCAAACCACCTGCAGCAGGCCCCACACGACGTCCAACGACAGGGTGAGCAAAACCGAATGAATCTGCCCCTGGGACAAGGGGAGATCCACTGCCACGGCCTGCTTTACTGAAGGTAGGGAAGGTAAGTTTGTTTTTCTGTTCGATTTTTTTGTTTTTTTTTTGTTTTTAGTTTTGTTTCCTTCCGTGGTCGTTGGGGAACGAAGAAGAAAAAAACGGGAGAGGTTGGGGTAACCAGCCTAAAACTAAAAAAAAAAAAAAAAAAAAAAAAAAAGGAGAAACGAAACAAAACAAAAAAATGAGGCAACAGCCTCGTGGGAACAACAGGAAGGAGAACTGCCTTTTCGGGCTGTATGGGAGCAAGCTCAACTCCCCACTCGGAACGGTATGAATAATCGTGACCGCGAGATGTAGTATCTCGCGGCCCACGATCCGCGCTTGAAGGAGTTGGATGGAGGAGGTTGGAGAGAGAGAGAGAAGGGACGTGGGGGTTGGGAAGAGGAGGTCCTACCTCTCCCAACCTGCCAACTGCCTTCCCCGTTTTCAGGGGAAGGCAGAGAAAATTGAGGAGGGGGTTGTTGCATGCAATAGCATGCACCTGGCTGAGGTAAGGGCCAGGTGCGGTATAGTTAGATTTACTTTTAATTTTTCTTTTTAGTTGTTTTTCTTTATTTGTGTGAGGACACTTGTCCTCACGAGGTGCTACGTTTGGCAGAAGCTGCCAGAGGAACTGCCAGGTTCCCGTTTTTAGAGGGAGTCTGAGATCTGAGGGGTCATAAAAGAAAAAGGCTAAGTAGAGTCTTTTCCCCAATGTATCGGCCCTAGAAAAAAAGGTCCAGATACATCAAACTGAAAGGGGTTGTATCTCTCCAACCCCTTATCAGAAAAATAAAAGAAAATCACTTTTGGAAATGGCAAAAGCCCAGCTACCTCGTGAAATTCCGAGATAGCTGGGAAAAAGAAAAGAAAAAGAAAATGAGGGCAGTTAAAGGAACTGCCCTTACTAAGGTTGTGGTTGTGATGCATCTACAGTTAGCCCTGGATCTTGGCAAGATCGAGGGCTCACTGTGAGCCCGCGATTTTGCCTGGGGGCCGGAGTGACGTTCAACCCTCCTCAACCACTATGACACAGGCAGCTGTCCTCGAGCTGCCACACAAAGCACTTGTGCTGCCAGTGTGTGACGAGCACACTTGAGTGTTGCTGGCTGCTGGAGGTGTTGCCCGAGGCAACGTGGGAGGAGGCTGGAGATCTGCAGAGGAGCGCAAGGAGAGGAGTTGGGCAGCCATAGCCAAGGCAGGGAGCACTTTGCTCCCCTCCCCTTTGGCTGGTGTTGGTCCCACGGGACTGACACAGGGACGTTGCGGGACTACGACAGTGCGGCACAGTGAAATTTGGACTTGGGGCCCAAATTTTACTAATTTTGGCTGGCCATTTTTCTCACTTTAGTGGGGAGATGCTGCCAAAATTTTACCACGGCGGGTAAGTGGCGGCAAGGTTGTTGATAGCGGTACCGGCGGACCAGGTCTACAACAAGCTCTTTTTCCACCTGTGTGGGGAGGTGCTGCCAAATTTTTACGGCGGTAAGCAGCAGGCGGCTAGGCTGTTGGCGGCGGCACCAGGCGGAACCAACCTGCGGCAAGTTATTTTCCCATTCCTGTGGGAAAGTGTTGCCGAATTTTTCTGGTGCCAACGACAATAATTTTGGCAGCGTTATGCTGTCGAAATTCATGGCCGTTAGGATAAACTAGGTGGAAGGGAAGTGCTGGCCGTCGACGGCGACGTCAGTAAGTACCGTTTTTTTAGTGAGAACCAGTAGGAAAGTGACCTTTATTTTTTTTCCTTGACGTCAGCAGAAGGCGGTGCGTCGTGCATTGTCCAGGTGGGACGAGTGGGGCAGTGGGGCACGTGAGTGAGTCAGGCGGTCCTTTAATTTTTGTGAGAACCAGGGGAGGTTGTATTGACTAGCGGCATCAATTGGAAGTGAAAAGGAAGGACGTGGGACTACCCGGGACCACCTGGCACTAGTGGACATTGCCGAGAACCACTTGGTACTAGTTGGTACCAACACGGATTACTTAGAATTATTTGACGCAGATGTGAGACCGCCTAGAGCTAAGTGGGACTAGTGGGACTTGCTGCCTTCTCGTCTGGGACTGCCACAAGAAAAATTAGTGAGCGGGGTGTCGACTGGGACTAGTAACTTGTGCAATTTATACCTGAAGCAGTGATTTCTTCGACAAGGCGCGTCGGTTACTTGAGTTATTTTACTCGCACGAGATCGCGGTCGGACTTTCTCTACTCAAGGTCAGTGGTTGGCATGGATCCCTCACACTTGTGTGCACCCTCACGCTGTATGACCCTTTTCTTTTTTTTTGGGTGCTTAGGGAAAGGCTGAAAGGAAAAACAAGTGTGACAGGGCACGCTTGTGTGGGACTCTGGGTCTGACTTGGATGATGCTTTCGTGGTTGAACTTGTTGAATGTTGACTTTGTCTTGCATGCAGGTGTGTGAAAAGGGAAAAGTACAGAGAAGAGAAATTCAAGTTTTACTGATTGAAATGGTGAAAACGTTGAATGTTTTCTTCTATTTTTTCTCTGTGGTGTTTTCACCTGTCTAATAAGGCAACAGTCAAATTTATGAATGGGGAAATTAACCTGGGTCGAAAAAGGAAGTGGAATAGAAAAGAACGGGAGTTAATAAACTTAGTTATCCCTGAGGTTTCCTTTTTATCCCGAATTACCCTCTTGACCTATTTCCTGTCCGAACGAGTCTCGACTTTGACTCCTTCCTCATCTGCATTTCTAATTCGTCTAAGTTGTTCCTTCGTGTAGAGGTCCAGGGTAGTCATTCTGATTCCGAGTTTGAGGGCTCTCTCACTCTAGGAAGAAATTTGGGGCGGGGGTTCGTTGCTTTAGGAGGCGGCCCTGTTACCGACCCGGAGTGGACCGTTTTAACGGGGGAGTGCTTTATCGATTCGGTGGAGACGACCCAACTTCTGAAATCTGAATCCTGGCTCGGGCGAGGAGGAAGAGTACTCCAGACCACTTCCTAGAGAGTGAGACGCGCGACGGTTAGGGATCTGAATCGACTTTTCTTTTGTACCTTTATACAGGGAAAAAACTGAAAATTAATATCATTTTGAGTGACCACCTTAGGTGTCACTAACGCATGGCTGGTGTCAAAAGAAACCCAGTTCATGTACCTACTAGTGTCTAAAGAAGTGGGAATAAGCACTACTCTTTCGTGGTTGGACCATGGCATAAGAATCATGGCTAAAAAAAAAGGGATAAGGGTGAAAGGGTTATGTTTCTCATAAAATTACTCTTACTTTCTCTTTTTCAAATGCCCACGGTAACCGTCACCATCATACTCTTTCCACGCAGGGAGGCTGCCGCAAGATACATAGTTCAGATAGGGAGGCGAGGGGTGATTTTAGAACGAGTCGATCGAATGGTCTATGACCCGATCGTCGTGTTTCCTCCACGACGGGAATTGCGGATGGATCTCGGCACGACAAGGAATCCATCGCGAACTTTCATATTTATCACCTCAACTTATCAGCAGATTCTCGAACAAAGCTTCGTTAGAATTCGATGATCTGGCTGGGACAACAAGCGCATAATATTTGGATACGAGGATAATGAGTTACACGTCCATTTCAATCATGAGATAAGATGGATGTTTTTGCGACTTATTTTGTATTACAATGCCCGCATAGGTCCATTTGACGAGATCGAGTTCAAGGAGCGAATTCGGGCTCATCGCTTTGAAAATTCAGGAATAGAAAGGTTTGACATAGCCACCTATTGGAGCCGGTTAGGTTACTTGCGACGACTCCTTGGCGCGTAAAATAAATCAATCGTATAAAGGAATAAAAAGACTTCAAATATTTTTGGTCGAGTTGCATTCCTTTCTAACGAAGTCTATTCAAACTTTACAGATCACGTGCGAGACGATGATAACAACTCTTTTTCATACCCGTGAGGAGGCAAGCGAATAAATATCAAACTCCGGAGACAACGGGATTGACTTAATACAGTCTGGACGACTAGTATACTATTCATTTATCGTTTTTCTTGAAAGAGATGGACCACGATTCTGGCGAGGGAGCTTGAGACGAACTTCAAGATGTTATCTAATTTGCACTGCTTTTGGATGGGACATTATTCGATATGGGTTCGCACCTCGACGAGACTTCGACGATATATATCTGATGGTTCGGCACAACGAAGGGTCGGGGCGATACGTCGAAAATATTCCCGAGATAAAATGGTTTTTCTTAATTATTTTGCTACATCTCAACGAGTTGTATGGACCATTCAATTTATGTTCATTATTATCGTCGGACTCCAGATGACAGATTTCGACGCTTCAGACGAATTATTTTCTCTGTGGCAGAATTCGAACGCGAGGAGCGCCGATTGTTTTAGCCGATCAACTTTTAATTGTGGTTCTCTTGTGACCAGATGGACAGCGGACGAAGAGATCTTATCTTGGCAAAATACCTTCTTGTTCGCGACGCATACGAGGATGATCTGATCAGAGGAGCGGAGCAACTGTTGCGGGTTAGAGATGACACTCCTACGCAGTGAATTGGTTTCATCGGGTTACTTCGAGATGGCGAGGGATTTTTCCCTAGTACTCGCGCTGATTTTGGACTCGTGAGGAATTTTACGGATATACCTTATATTTCCACCGCGTGAGTAACCTCCAATGCCTCTCTCGAGTCATTGTGAGTATTAGGATTACCTCGTCCGGTAGACGTTTCGACGTCGTTCGCATCCGGGACACAGAAATCCGACATTTATTTGGACTGAGTCGGCCTCTTCGAGTCATAATGTGGAGACTAGCCTCATGGATGACCTCCCTCTATGATACTCGAATTGTTAGAGTTATGAGAGGTGGACGGACGACGACCCTGGTATTCGACGACGACGAACTTGCGGGATTGGGTTTATTGGAGGCTCAGGTGCGCGGAGGACGACAGATTTACTAGGGTTAGACACCGTCTTCTGGAAATCCTACTCGGATTCCAGAAAACACCTCGTATAGACTAATCCCGTTGAGGAAGCCATATGACTTATGGCTTCATGAGGTAACCTCAAAAACAAAAACAAAAACTCTCCGTGTAGATAGGACCGCCGGATGGATAGTATTCGGACTACCCCGATGATTTCACTATCATGCCTTGGCATTGAGGGGTAAATACATAAGAGAGGAAAAGTAACAAAATGTTTTTCATCAGTCTTAAGTCACCCTTAAACATTTTGTAGATAACTAGTATGAAAAACTTCAAGTTGCATCTTACAGGGCAACCTTAAACATGACCCTGAAATCAGACTTAAAAAAAGTTTAACTATGAGCATTTGTTTAAAGGATTGAAAAAGTTTTCCTTGTGTATCTTGATAAGAAAACTTTATTTATTTTCCAGATTACATCGACGACGAGAAGGGATTACATTAGCATGATCTTTTCATCAGACCAAATCAACTATATTAAACATTGTGCTTTGTTTTCATAAGTAATGACTGTTGAGATGATTGATTGAAAAAACGACTTTGATGTATTGTTTTAGGCATGTGTGAGTTCGCTTTGATAAGTTATATCTATATATCTATATATATATATATGTATATATATATATATATATGACGATATATATATATATATATATATATCGTCACAAACAGAACTGCCATGTAAAACCGTAGGCAGAGAGAGAGAAGAGGACAACAAACGAGGGGCTGTGACAAACTGTTTCGTCGGAGTTTCACCGACTCAATATATATATATATATATATCGTCACAAATAGAACTGCCCGGTAAACCGTAGGCAGAGAGAGAGAAGAGGACAACAAACGAGAGACTGTGACAAACTGTTTCGTCAGAGTTTCACCGACTCATCGTATATATATATATATAAGTATGTGAGTGTTGCATGTAAGGGACTCGGGTTGAGTTGTGGGTTTCACTCATGGCTGAGACCTCCCTAGTCGACTGGCGTACGCTTCATCCTTAGGAGATCAGCGCCCTAAGTGGCGAACGACGTCCAGGTTCAATAGGCGTTTAATCGCATGTACCTATACTACAGCGAGCGAGCAAACTCCCTCGGCTAACTCTCTACGATTGCAGGTAAAGCTTTCGCACGTGCGTCGGTAACTCGGTGGGGATACACCCCTAAGGGTGGTGACAACCCTTTAGGGAAGAAAACTTATGCCCCGCGGGAGCCTATCCTGTCGTAGGGGACCGTGGGATGTACAGTTGGCGCACCCGGCTAGAGCGGCGAAGGGACGACGCAACCACGATCGCTTCTGTGGCTCGTGGGATTATTTATGTGTCGCCCCCAAGTTGCCTCTTCCTTATGTTTTGTTCAAACTCCTGCGTGACATGGTCGGGAGGGCTCCCACCCCTTTGCGATAAAAAAAGCGGGGGCCGATGCGCACGACACCGACTCTTTCCTAATTGCTCCTTAGCTCATATGTGTGTGTGTTGTGGTCTCATTGGGGCAAGTTCAGTCTTTCTCCCACTTGGTTATGTACCGGTTTCTTCCTAGTTGCTCCATAGCTCACATGTGTGTATGTTTTAGCTTCACTTGTGTAAGTTCAGTCTTTCTTCCACTTGGTGATGTACCGGTTCTTTCATAGTTGCTCCATAGCTCACATGTGTATGTTGTTGCTTCACTTGTGCAAGTTCAGTCTTTCTTCCACTTGGTGGTGTACCGGTTCTTTCATAGTTGCTCCATAGCTCATATATGTGTATGTTGTAGTCTCATTGATGCAAGTTTAGTCTTTCTCTCACTTGGTAATGTGGCGGTGCCCTCCTCGTTGCTCCATAGCTCATGTGTGTGTGTGTTGTAGTCTCATTGGTGCAAGTTCAGTTTTTTTCCCACTTGGTGATGTACCGGTTCCTTCCTAGTTGCTTCATAGCTCATGTGTGTATATGTTGTAGGTCCATTTGTCCAAGTTCAGTCTTTCTCTTACTTTGTGATGTGACGGTGTTTTCCTATTGCTCCATAGTTCATATGTGTGTGTGTTGTAGTTTTATTGGTGCAAGTTCAATTTTTTTCCCACTTGGTGATGCATCGGTTCCTTCCTAGTTGCTCCATAGCTCATATATGTGTGTGTTGTAGTCTCATTGGTGCAAGTTCAGTCCTTCTCTCACTTGGTGATGTGCCGGTTTCTTCCTAGTTGCTCCATAGCCTATATGTGTGTGTGTTGTAGTCTCATTGGTGCAAGTTCAGTCTTTCTCTCACTTGGTGATGTACTGGTTCCTTCCTAGTTGCTCTATAGCTCACATGTGTGTATGTTGCACTCTCACTTGTGCAAATTCAGTCTTCATCTCACTTGGTAATGTACCGGCTCTTTCCTAGTTCCTCCATAGCTCATATGTGTGTGTGCTTCAATTTCCATTGTGCAAGTTCAGTCTTTCTCTCACTTGCTTATGTACCGGTTTTCTCCTAGTTGCTCCATAGCTCATGTGTATGTATGTTGTATATTAATTTGTCCAAGTTCAACCTTTCTCTCACTTGGTGATGTGGCGGTGCTTTCCTTGTTGCTCCATAGCTCATGTGTGTGTGTGTGTTGTAGTCTCATTGGTGCAAGTCCAATCTCTTTCCCACTTGGTGATGTACCGGTTCCTTCCTAGTTGCTCCATAGCTCATGTGTGTGTATGTTGTAGGTCCATTTGTCCAAGTTCAGTCTTTCTCTCACTTGGTGATGTGGCGGCGCTTTCCTAGTTGCTTCGTAACTCGTATGTGTGTGCTGTAGTCTCATTGGTGCAAGTTCAGTCATTCTCTCACTAGGTGATGTACCGGTTCCTTCCTAGTTGCTCCATAGCTCAAATGTGTGTATACTGCACTCGCACTTGTTCAAGTTCAGTCTTCGTCTCACTTGGCAATGTATCGGTTTTTTCCTAGTTGCTCCATAGCTCATATGTGTGTGTGCTGCAAGTTTCATTGTGCAAGTTTTGTCTTTCTCTCACTTGGTGTACTGGTTTTCTCCTAGTTGCTCCATAGCTCATGTGTGTGTATGTTCTAGATTCATTTGTCCAAGTTCAGTCTTTCTCTCACTTCGTGATGTGGTGGTGCTTTCCTAGTTGCTCCACAGCTCATGTGTGTGTGTGTTGTAGTCTCATTGGTGCAAGTTCAATCTCTTTCTCACTTGGTGATGTACCGGTTCCTTCCTAGTTGCTCCATAGCTCATGTGTGTGTATGTTGTAGGTCCATTTGTCCAAGTTCAGTCTTTCTTTCACTTGGTGATGTGACAGTGTTTTCCTAGTTGCTCCATAGCTCATATGTGTGTGTGTTGTAGTCTCATTGGTGCAAGCTCAGTTTTTTTTCCCACTTGGTGATGTACCGGTTCCTTCCTAGTTGCTACGTAGCTCATGTGTGTGTATGTTGTAGGTCCATTTGTCCAAGTTCAGTCTTTCTCTCGCTTTGTGATGTGGCGGTGTTTTCCTAGTTGCTCCATAGCTCAAATTTGTGTGTGTTGTAATCTCATTGGTGCAAGCTCAGTCCTTCTCTCACTTGGTGATGTGCCGGTTTCTTCCTAGTTGCTCCATAGCCCATATGTGTGTGTGTTGTAGTATCACTTGTGCAAGTTCGATATTTCTTTACTTGGTGATGTACCGGTTCCTTCCTAGTTGCTCCATAACTCACATATGTGTATGTTGCACTCTCACTTGTGCAAGTTCAGTATGCTCTCACTTGGTGATGTACTGGTTTTCTCCTAGTTGCTCTGTAGCTCACATGTGTGTATATTGCACTCTCACTTGTGCAAGTTCAGTATTTCCTCACTTGGTGATGTACCGGTTCCTTCCTAGTTGCTCCATAACTCACATGCGTGTATGTTGCACTCTCAGTTGTGCAAGTTCAGTATTTCCTCACCTGGTGATGTATCGGTTCCTTCCTAGTTGCTCCATAACTCACATATGTGTATGTTGTAGATTCACTCGTGCAAGTTCAGCCTTTTTCTCACTTGGTGATGTACCGGTTCTTTCCTAGTTGTTCCATAGCTCACATATGTGTATGTAAGTTCAGTATTTTTCTCACTTGGTGATGCACCGGTTCTTTCCTAGTTGCTCTGTAGCGTACATGTGTGTATACTGCACTCTCAATTGTGAAGTTCAGCCCTTCTCTCACTTGGTGATGTACCGGTTCTTTCCTGGTTGCTCCATAGCTCACATATGTGTATGTTGCACTCTCACTTGTGAAGTTCAGTCGTTCTCCACTTGGTGATGTGCCGGTTCTTCCTAGTTGCTTCCATGGCTTCCCACATGTTTATGTTGCAGCCATACTTGTGTTGTTCAGTCCTTCTCTCACTTGGTGATGTGTCGGTTCTTCCTAATTTGCTTCCGTAGTTTCCCACATGTGTATGTTGTAGACACACTTATGTTGTTCAAGTCCTTCTCTCACTTGGTGATGTGTCGGTTCTTCCTAGTCGTTCTGATAGCTTCAGACATATGTATGCTGTAGTCTAACTTGTGAAGTTCAGTCTTTCCCCAGCTTGGTGATGTGTCGGTTCTTTCTAGTTGTTTCCATAATTTCCCGCATGTGTATGTTGTAGTCTGGCCTGTGAAGTTCAGTCTTTTCTCCACTTGGTGATGTGCAGGTTCCTAGTTGCTCCATAGCTCACATGTGTGTTTGCTGCATTCTCACTTGTGCAAGTTCAGTCTTTCATCCGCTTGGTGTTGTGCTGGTTCAACCCTGTTGCTCCTATGACTCTATATGCATGTATAGGATAGTCACACTTGTGCGGATTCAGTCTTCCCCTCGCCCGGTGATGAACCGGTTCAGATCTTGCTGCCTCTGTAGCTCTATGTGCGTGTGTAAGCCAGTTAAGCTCGTGTTGATTCAGTCTTTCCCTCGCCCGACGATGAACCGGTTCAGATCTTGCTACCTCCATAGCTCTATGTGCGTGTGTAAGCCAGTTAAGCTCGTGCTGATTCAGTCTTTTTTTTCTCACTTGATGATGTACCGGTTCAGATCTTGAACCGGGGGTGGTAGGCCGAGTAAGGACAAGGCTTGATTAGGGACTCTCTCTCTCTCTCTCTCTCTCTCTCTCTCTCTCTCTCTCTCTCTCTCTCTCTCTCTCTCTCTCTCTCTCCATTCCTTTATTGCGCTCTTTGATCCGCCTTCCTCTACCTCTTCCATAATCTAAGTGCGCTCTTTGATCCGCCTTCCTCTACCTCTCCCATAATCTAAGTTTAAACCCTTTCTCTCTTTCGACTTGGCATGCAACTAACCTCTCCCCCTCACTTGTTACATTGTCAGAGGACGAGTGGTGAAAGAAAGTTGACCTCACTTGGTGGAGAAAGAGGGCAAGGGAAGGATTGTCGATCCTTTGTGCCGCCAAGAAGGAAAGGAAGGGAACACTTGAGAATGGTAAACGGAAAACGCTGTGAGATCAGAAGCAGGCTAGTCCGAAGAGGACTAAAGGAAGAAATTGTTGTTTGAGAAGGAAGGTCAGTTGACTCAACAAGAACCCGAACTGCATGAATATGTGAGAAGGATGGATTGGACGAGTGAAGTAAAAGGAATGGTAGGAAGCCAAGGATAAAGAAAGAAAACATAGGCATGTGGGAGGGGCTATGTGTTGACCCCCAAGTGGGGAATTGTATCGGCCTTTGCTTTGTGTTGACTGTGCAGGTGAGTAGCATTGGGGTGACTTGAGCAGGATTGGGCTAGGGATGTGCCAGCAAAGGGAAGAGGAATGGATGAGCGAAGGGCTATGGGGCCCTAGCGTAAACTCCACCTGGGGATGGGGCCTTGGTATATGGAGTTTTGAGTGTGGACTGAGTGGGGAACGGAATCTTGATTGATTGAAATATGAAGTAACCTTTGTATGCGGATGAATGCCCTGAAAAGACTAAGAGGCAGACACCAATGACGATGGATGTAATGCTTGGAACATGGAAATACATAGGGGAGAAGGGGGAAGGCGGCACCGCCACCCCCCGATGATGCCATAGGATTGTTGCGTTAAGGAAATGGTGCGTGGCCTAAGGATGACACTTAGCCTATGCACGAAAGAAGAGAAGATCTCAAAGAACCCCTGGACTACATGAGTATTGGAAGGAGCAATTGCCTGTGAACACAATCAAGAATCAGAAAAACTACGCTTGCGAAAGGATCAGCGAGACTACCACTCGGCGTGAGGGCTGAGCTACATCCCCAATGTCGAAGTTGTCTCGCTCGATGGCCCACCCCCATCCATCTCAAAGCACTAGGTGGGGGTGACCCCGTGACGAATGGCCCGCGCCCTGAGCATGAGCGTGGGCGGGCCGAGCCATCTGGGACCCGCAGTGGGGTCGACGCAGGCTCGAAAGTCTAACGGGGTTTGACCCTACAGCGGGCAACCACTTGGTTTTCTTACGTTGTTCCTTGTGGGTCTGGGCATCTCTCTCTCTCTCTCTCTCTCTCTCTC
>BFEA01000829.1:81833-94430 GCA_003427395.1 Chara braunii | reverse complement strand
GACATGTGGCACTTCGCGCAACGGTACCGTATCGACGACGACAGGGCAGCTTTCCGACGGCGGGCAGCGGCGACGAGCTGGGAAACGGGCAGCGACGACGGGCAGCGGTGGCGGGCAGTGAAGACGGCCATCGACGACGGGCTTCTCGGCGAAGGCGGGCAGCAACGGGAAACTCTTCAGCGGGCAGCGACGAGACCACTTCAACGGGCAGCACGAACTCGACATTCGAATTCGAAGGCCGCCCGAAGGAATGTGCAGTCGGCGGAAGAATTTGCGCGGGGGGGCGGGGAGGCTCCCAAGCACGAAAAAACATCGAAAAAGGCCTCGCCCCCCCCCCGCGCAAAAATGCGCTGGGCCCGCCCGACGTAAAGCTGGGGCAGCCAACCGGCCGGGCCGCCCGGGACCCCTGCCGGGTGGAGGCTGGACGGCCGGGCGGCCCGGAGTTTAACTCAGAGTTTTTTAATTATCTTTCTCATTTCCTTCTGTGTTTTCTCGCATGAGCGGCAGTTCAGGGTAAAATCTGACACTCCTTTTCCAGGGAGTCTTAGGGTTGCAAGGCACAAGGCCTCGGTATGCCCTACTGGGCCCTGTTATCAGCAAGGTCGGCCGCCCTAAGTGAAGGCAACTGGGAAAAATTCAGGCAGTTGCGCAGCGCCAGTTGGTTGAAAGCGCCCAGGCCCAGGCTGCCTCTATTGTATGTAATTGAGGCAGATCCTGGGCCAGATACGCAACATGGACCGAACACAGGCTGCAGGCAGTTGGGCACGGGTAACCACTACAGGCCCTGGGCCTGATTCGTTTGGTCTGAGGCTCAGCCTCTCGGGGCCTACCGGAAGCTTCTGAACCGGGGCCCAGTGCAGCCGTGCCGCGCGCAGCAGGCAGGCCACTTCCATTTAGGAAAGGGCCTGCCTCCAGATTCGGCATTCGGGCACTGGCTGTATGCTGCGCAAGCGCTGCTGTGCTAATCGCTGGCCAGGCCCACGCGCTCACGGGTGAGCAGGGAAAGCAGGCAGCCATAGCCGAGCTGCGCTGCGCTGAGCTGGATGGGGCGCATGGTGGTCCTTGGGTGCATGTGGCATCTGTGAGTGGGGGATCGAGGTTGTGAGTGATACGAGAGACATACCTGGTGCTTGAGGCGAACGGCATTGTCCGAGATCTGCGCGTACTTCAGGGAGCTGTTGACGTCACCAGTGGCATTGTAGATAGGCTAGATAGGATCTGCCATTTGTAGTCTGGGCGCAGAGCGCCAGATAGGATGTTGACATTGGTTCTTTGTTGATGATGATGATGAGTCTATTCCAACATTGTCACTTATGAGCTTTTGCTGTGCTCTTATTTGGTGGAACTCGTGTTGCAATTCTGCTTTTGGTTCGAGGTCACGACTATCTGGTCTCATGTGTATGATGCTGCTTGGTTTCTGAAGTTCGCTATCGCTCATTTTCCTTGCAGGGTGATCTTTGCCAATTTTTTAGATCCCTCATTTCTACGGGCTTTTCAGGGTGTGAAGTCTATGGTTTGGAGGTGATTCATCTGTTTTGCAAAGTGCTCTTTTTTGGTTGATAGATTGATGACAACAAATATATAGGGATGATTTGCTTTCCCTATAAGTTGAGATATATGCCAAAATGCCCCTGAAAGATGTGAGTAGAGCGGAATACCCTTGTGGGTCGAATTCTTTGTGTTATGCCCCTGTCAGGTCGATGCACAAATCTGCAATGTGGACCTTGTCATTTGGGCCTGGGCATTTTGTAATCGGCCCTTGGAAAGGTTGGCAGGTACCAGGGCATTTTGCAAAGTTGGATGGTACCCGGTAGGGTATATTGCAAAGACGGAAAACATTTTTTTTGTCAGAGGGGCGTTTCGCTCTGTTCACATATTTCAGGGGCATTTTAGCATATATCTTAACTTATGGGGGATTTGGCAAATTATCCCATATATATATAATACATATATAGCCTCCTGATGAGTCGGTGAAACTCCGACGAAACAGTTTGTCACAGCCCCTCGTTTGTTGTCCTCTTCTCCCTCTCTGCCTACGGTTTACCGGGCAGTTCTATTTGACGATATATATATATACCAGGGGGAGTTAAAAGAAGAAAGGAAAAAATGAATGGTTTCAGTGTGCTTTTCGTGTTTGCCTTGTGTATTTTCATTGTTTGTTTCCCAAAGTGTGCTCTCTTAGTTCATGGATATGTGAGAATATATCGTCAAACAGAGCTGCCCGGTAAACCGTAGGCAGAGAGGGAGAAGAAGACAACAAACCAGGGGCTGTAACAGACTGTATATATAGGGTTCAGCCTCCTGATGAGTCGGTGAAACTCCGACGAAACAGTTTGTCACAGCTCCTCGTTTGTTGTCCTCTTCTCCCTCTCTGCCTACGGTTTACCGGGCAGTATATATCGTCACAAACAGAACTGCCCGGTAAACCGTAGGCAGAGAGAGAGAAGAGACAACAAACGAGGGGCTGTGACAAACTGTTTCGTCTGAGTTTCACCGACTCATCAGGAGGCTATATATATATATTATATGTATGTACCTATATATCATTTGTTTTGCAAAGTGCTATCTTAGTTCATAGATATGCGACCTTCTCCTTTGCATGGCTACCAACACTATTACGCTCGGCTGTAGTTGTCATCATCTCTGTCACAATCACGATACTGACATGATTTCTGCTCCCGTGTGTGTAGAGGACTTTGCCTCCTTTTCTGACCGCAGACACCCTCTGCACCCGGACAATGTGTCCATTTTGCGGCCGCGGGTGTTATACCGAGTGCATGGTCTTTGTGGTGCTCGTCCGTCCTTTGTGTTGCCCTGCCCCAGCATGCCATTTGGCGGGAGTATTTGGTGGGCATGCTCAATTCCAGCCGTCGTGGCAATTGTTCTACAAAGAATGCTTAGCTAGGTCTTCTACATACTCATTCATCTAATTCTTGCAATGGATGTGCTCTCTGACGTCAAGGACAGACTGATTCTTGAACCTTCGTTATCCTTTACTATGCTTTCATCTTCACTCCGCACTCCTTACTTTCCCATACTTTCCCCTTTTCTTTTTTCTGCAGAGCCTCCAGGTTCTGGCTCCTACCATTCTGGGGAGCGACAGTCCGGTTCCTTTCCCCCGGCAAGTCAATAATAGATACATAAGAAACTCACTCACGCTCCTCCCCATTATGGCTGGGAGGCCCAAGTAGACGGCCTTGGTTACTTAGGTAAGGAAGAATGTACCATCCCTCACCCCTGCCTAAGTTAGCCATAGTTTTTAGTCCTTTGACCATCCCTGTGATCCCAGTTGTACTCCTCTCAGTAATGTCACTGTCAGATAATTGTGTTTTAACTAGAGTAGTCCGGGACACCTATGGTTCAGTCCTTAACTTTCTCTCTCCCACAATTTCCTACTTCTTATATCAAGCCTATATTAACTGATTGTAATGGTGTCAGTGCAGGGGTCGTTGAATCTTCCGTCTCCTCATGTTGAACTCTGTGTTGGGTCCCTGCTATTCTCCAAACTAATCGTGGTGTATTACCTTGAATGCTTCCTAGCTTTCCTTCTCCCAGCCGTTCTCTTTTAAACTTGTCAACAATTTCCCATTGCTTTGTAGGATCTAGCCTTATGAGCTTCGATGCTTTGTTCCAGTCTGCTTGATATTCTTCTTGTAGGTGCAGGAGGATCTGCCACGCTTCAGGCTCAAATATAGACTGAGTTGTTATTGTCTCCTTGCACCTTCTTTTCCAGATTATCCATAGTGTGAGAGGTCGCAGTCTCCGTAGAAAGTCTTTTGCCACGCCACAGGGAAGTTTGGCTCATGCAGCCCAGTTAGCCTTGTAATGTTGTTGCCTGGTAGGGGTGTTTCTGTTAAAGAAAACCACAAGGCTTCTGATCTGATCCATATTTGTGTTGCCTTTGAACAATCGAGCAAGCAATGTAGCAGGTCTTCTGAGACACCCTCTTGACAAATAGCACATAAATCATCTGGTGATTGTCTGTCCATCTGTGAACGACGCCTGCTTAGCCACTTTTTGACGGGAAGCACATGATAATAGATGAGCCATTGCATGCTCCTGATGCGGGTGTTTCTAATTGCTAACGGGATTTGGCATGAGATCCTGAGTCCCGGCCCCTAGCCCCCCTGGAACATGCTTCTGCCATCTTGTTAATAGTGTATCACTTGTGTCGACTGCTCGCCTCCGAAGTCTGTATTCAAATCTGGTTGTGTAGTCAAGAACGCTTGTTCTGCGTTCCACCCTCGTTTGAGTAGAGTATCTTTTCCATGCCCACTCTGCTGGGTCAAATTCGAGATCTTGCAGCTCTTCTGTTGGTTCGAAGATTCTATAGTCCTCGTCCATGATTACTCTCACTTTCTTCATTATCGCCGTCTTTGCCGTTACTTTGGTTGTGGTCGTCTTAGAGACCCCGCTTATAGTCTGTCCCGGATGCTGTATATCATGAATTGACCACAACGCCTAATCTCTCGTCGGGCCTGTGCGTTTGATGAAAGAAAAGGCCATTGTCGGAATGGTTTCCCATCGTCCCATGGCCCACTCTCCTGCTATCCATGTGGAGGGGGATTGTAGCAGTTGAGGCCATTCTAGGGGAATAGATTGAAGGAGGGCAGTGAGATTATCGTGCAGATTGTGACAACCCTTAAGTGTATCTCGGAGTTCCGCACATGTTTTCAATCGATTATGTTGTTAGCTCCATAGATGACTGCTTTTCCAAACCCCTCGTTCCAACCACTTGATCCATCGTCCATCCTGGGAAGTTAATGTCCAGGGTTTATCATCCTAGTTTTTTAATCTATTGGTTGCATAATAGAGGTTGCCGTAATACCTCTTCCCTGTTCGTTGATCTCCGTGTTCTAGCCGGGAAGATCTCCCTCCAAGATTTGATAAGGTCCAATAATCTGAGTGAGAGTCTTGTTGTAGTTGTTGTTGAAGCTGTTGCAGTACTCTTCGACGGAGAGACCATGATTTGGACATTAGTCAGAAGTATCCTCGCATATTAGTCGGAGAAGATGCTCTTGAGAGTTGTCTGATCCTGTAGAGTGCCAATGAAGTCCATGGCAGTTTGTGGTTAGTGAGCAGCTTCACTATCCACTTAGTCTGCAATGCTTTGGTCTATGTGTGAGGGTCCAGAATTCCCAGACCTCCTTGTTCCTTTGGTTGTGTGAGGTAACCCCAAGCGACCTTGGGTATGAAGCTCTACGCAGACGGATTACCGGTCCACATATAAGTTGTAGAACGTGTTCTGAGATCGTTTGTCATACGCGCCTCGGGCGTCCAAATGGTTGTTGCGTACCAGAGCATGAAGAAGATGGACGCATTGAGTATCAACGCTCTTCCAAACACCGAAGTGTAGATACTAGACCAGTTATCTAATTTGCGAATCATACATGTAAGCATTTGAGGAGCCATAGCCTGATCTGGTCCTGCGTTTGTGAGATTGATACCAAGGAACCTCATCGGAGTCTTGGGTTCTTGCCATGAAAAGCCTTTGGGCGTGATCTCCTGTGTTGGTCTCTCTATGTCTGACAACCACCAGCCAGTAATCTTCTTCCAATTGACATTCATTTCGGATGTGAGCTGGAAGGTCTGCATAGTGCGTGTAAGAGCTTGAAAGGAGTCGTTGGAAACTCTGATCAAAACGGTGAGATCATCAGCAAAGAGAAGAGTAGTCGGTAAGCAGACGTGATGAAAGTGGTGAGATGGTTCAGCGATTAGACTCTCTATTATCGGGTCCTTTTTTAAGAATGAAGCTATTGCTTCCATGGTGAAGAGAAATAGGGGGGCTGCTAGCTGATCTCCTTAACGTACCGAGTGGCTCATTTTATAAGGCAGAGAAAAAAAGCCATTGAGTTGCACTTGTTTGTATGCGTCATTGTACAATACTCTTACCAATTTGCGAAAACTTGGGCCGACGCCCATCTTCTCCATACATTGTTGCTGAAAATTCCAGTTGACCTGATCGTAGGCCTTCTCGAAGTCAAAAAAGAGTATAGCAGCATTGAGTTTCTTGTCTGCAATGTATCGCGCAGACTCTGTTAGTGTCATAACGTTGTCCAGAATGAATCTCCCCGGGATGAATCCTGTCAGGTCTATGTGGAAGCAACTCCGAGTAATGTTACTAAGTCGATTGGCAATGAGTTTTGCCAGTATCTTATACACCACCATAAGTAGTGTTATCGGTTGATAATTTCTGATACTTGTAGGGTCTCCCTTCTTGTATAGCAATGTGACGACTCCTGTACTTATGTACTTGCCCAATCCTTCTTCTTGGTTGGCTGTGTTAAGAAAGTTGGTGTATTCATTCTGAAAGATTGGTCAGAAAGTCTGTCGAAACTCCCTCGATAGACCATCCCTTCCCGGGTTTTTATTCGGTTGCATGGAATGTAGTGCTAACTTGACTTCTTCTGATGTAATTGGTTTATTCAACTTTGTAGCCTGTTCTTGAGTCAGTGTTTTATCCAGGTGCGCGAGGAACTTTTGTCGTGCCTTCTGTACTTGTATTGGAGGGTACTGGTCTTCCCTTAAGGTGTAGAGATCCTTGTAGAAGTCCATTGCTATGGTCAACATTTCTTGTGGGTCTGACGTTGTAGTATCGCCTTCTCAATGAGCTTGTTGCGCCTGTTAGTTTTGATCTTCTGGAAGAATAATTTAGGCATATTTTTTCCTTGCTCTAGTTCATTAACTCTGGCTTGTAGTCTCATTCCGGCGTCCTTTCAGGCCTTCCAATTCGCTAGCTGGCGTTTCGCTGCGAAGAGTGCTTCTTCTAGGTGAGCCTGTCTTGGATGGGTGATCAAGTTGTGTTTTGCTATTTGCAGGATTGCTTCCAGTTCCTTCTCTTTCGCCTTCCTTTGTGCTGCCAAAATCCTAGAAGCTTTTGCTGATGCATTGGACAGACTTCCCACTAATTGTGGAAGAGTATTGATCCTTGTTCCGTATGCGGAACAAGTTTCAATGATGAATTCCTCCGTGACTCTCGGTGACAAGAGCGAGTTATTGACTTTGAAGAATCCGAGACCTCTTTTTAGTGTAGCGTCAAGAAGTAGATCTAGATATATGAATTTGTGATCTAACCCCGGGGCATAAGGTAGTTGACTGATGCCCGTTGCTTGGACTGCTCCTCTGAGGTGCTCTGAGATTAGAAAAAAGTCGATCCTGGAGGCTGAGACGTGTTGACTGCGATTGCACTTGAGATAAGTGAAAGCTTTGGTTAATGTATGCCTCATACGATATGGATCTATTAGTTGATGTTTCATCATGAGGTTGTATATAGATGTTGCACCGTTCCACAGTGCTCCCTCCGTTGCCGATGCTCCTCCGGACATTCTATTTATTCCCTGGTCTAGTGTTGCATTCCAATCCCCAACCATTATTAAATGAGTTTGAGTGGTGCAATGTGGAGAAAGAAAATTTATGAGTTCATCCTGGTCTAGTGTTGCATTCCAATCCCCAACCATTGGAGTGAGAGCCTCCTGAAATTGAGGTGCAAGTGTGCCATCCTGGATTTCCTGGTTCGTCACCGTGATGAGGGCCCCCGTCTTGTGTACTGCAATTTCCCAATCCCGGTGAGCAATGTTCCACCGGCATGGGATGAGATTGCGTAGATGTTCATTTTTCCTAGCTCCCACCCTTGCTGCTGCTTCGACTGCGGTCGTTTGGTCGTCCGCAATTTTCTGCAAAGTCTGATGTTTGTCTACGAAGTCTTTGTTTTTTGTTGACAGCAATGCCACATGGGCCTCCACGATGCGTTTCCTTCTTCGCAGGTCAGTCGTTGTTCCCTATTCCGTCAGCTGTGCAGTGTTCTGTTTGGTGGTGTCTTCCTGCTGACGCTTCGCCTGCAATTGTTTTCCCTTTTTTGCCTTTGTCGGATGCTCATCTCTGTCCACATAGGCCGCTGGCCACTGGAACTGTTTGTCATATGTTGGGTTGTCAAGATGAAGCTTGTCTCCTTCCACTCTCGTTTTGAGACCGTACCGGAGAGCCATAAATTATGCCATCTCCTCTTCCTTGTGCAATGCCTCAAACTTGTTGTTGTTCTGCAACCCGACTTTTTGTTTGGATGAGCCCACTCCCGCTTGTTGCACCTTGCGCCTGTATCGTTGGTGGGCCAGGTGCAACTTGAACTCTAGATCTCTTACTCGCTCTAGGTCCTTGATCGCTTGCTCAAGCCACTCTTGGTCCTTGTTGTTGTCCCATCCTTCGTAATCATCTTCTTCTGTGTGGTCTTGGTCTCCGTCTGTGGTCTCGTTGGTCAAGTCTTTGCCCTCATCCCTTTTTCTTTTTCGACTCTCTCCCTCCTGTGTATCTCTGCTTTCAATTTCCATTGCGCTATCTGAAGAGGTTGCTTGGTTTTCTGATCCAGAGCGTCCACGTCTGCGCTTGGGCTTGTCGGAGTGCATGAGTGAATAGAATGCCTTTTCAGCTAGCTCTCCGATTTTTGCGAGATCATCCATCGTTTGTAATTTCTACTTGTCCTCCTCGACTCCTTCCTTCTGCATCATTGCTAAAGTGACGTGCCCCGTAGCCTCCTGATCCATCTTTCTAGCTCCGGTCTGTCTCCATCTGCTATCGAAGGGTGGGCAGATGTCAGGTCTGTCCGTTGATTCTCCCACCAAAGTCCAAACCCACCGAGGTGTTTCAAGGTTGTCTTCAAAGATCCAACCTCGATAGTCCGGGTGATTAATGAACCATACTCCGGGCTTGGATTCACATTCCACCAGTTGTGTAGCGTTGGCCTCCTGTCTTCTTCCTGCTGCTCGATTGGCTGGGCAATTGGGGTCATTTCCCAAGTGCCCACGCCCTCTGCAACAGAAAAATGCCGGATTGGTTTTTGTGGAAACAAAAACCATGGCCCGTTGGCCGTTTTTCCTGAACAGCCACACCTCTGGAAAAACAGGTGGTTCTCTTGAAGGTACATTGAGGCAAGCGATTCTTGAATCATGATTAGGAGCAAGGAAATCTGGGTCAGCTTCCAACCAGGTGATGACTGGATTGTTGGGATGCCCCATCTCCAACCGCTTAAGGATCATGCTGTGCAGTCCCTCCAACAGATTATCAACCTGGACCCAAAAATGGTTGCGCAACATATTTTGTCTGTGCCTAGTCGCCTTTCCTTGAGGGGCTCTAGGTGTTTTCCACGCCCTGATCGTCACCACTGAGCCTTTACAATTAAGAGAATCCAGTGACTTGACATATTTTGCGTAGCTTTCTTCGACACAGAGCACCATAACAATATTCCTTCTTCTTTTGTGAAGAGAGATGAGGGGTTCAGTACCTGGGAGAGCTTGCAACGCCCTGAGGCGGTCTAGCACCCAGGCTAGAGACAACTCCTTACTTTTGTGTGAAAAGTTAAAGAGGACTGCATGTTTTTCGTACAGAGCGTTGACCTCCTCCAAATCTTCTTCGGGGTATTCCCACACTTCCACCTCCGTGTCTTCGGCTCGTTCTACTTGCAACTTCTCCTTGATGATTTTGACTTCTGACTTGATCCGAGTTCTGGCCATCAGAAAGCCCAGCGCCCTCTGACCCAACTTTGTCTGCGCCTGCTCGACCTCTTCCTCTCCTCCTTTCAATTGGGTCGTGTATATTCCTGTAGTAGCTGCATGGTGAGCGGTTTTTGTAGTCCTAAGAGCAGTTTTCTCAGCTCCCAGCTGTTGAGTCCCAACCACCTGTGCATAGGTGAGGTCCATGTTGGCTCTGGCTCCTTCCAAAGCTGCTGCCATGAGGCAAATGCGACTGTGGAGTATGATGATGTATATTAGTCAGAAACCAAATAACAGTGATATAATAATTTACCCCCACGATTCTTACTTGAATCTTCCTCCCGCTCACAAAATCTGCACTTCCCTTTGATGGAGACTGTGATGATGTGGAAGTTAAGGCAGATAGCTGGTGATGATCGTGGTGATATAGCTGCTGGTGACGATTGCTTGTAAAGGTCGCTGGTAATGATTGTCCTGACGTGGCTGACTTGGCTGATGAAGGCCCTATCACTGATGATGAGTGTGATGACCTGGATCTCTGATCGAACTGACGTGGCTGATAAATGCGCAATCTCTGCCTGAGCTGACGTGACTAATGAAGGTGGTGAATTAAACTGTTGGTGATCTTGCTGACTTGGCTGGTGAAGGCCCAAACTCTGATGGTGATCGAGATATCGTGGCACTCTGCACCTCTTTTTCACAGAATACAAGTCGGTCGTTACAGCACACAGGGATGCAAGCAGCTCACATTCAACGTGGGGAGCCTTGTACGTGAGAGGCACAATAAAGGGGGAGTTAAAAGAGAATGATTAAAATTAAAGATAAAGTTGATAAACATGCATGTTTCCAGTGTGCGCTTCATGTTTTATGTATTGTCACATATCTATGAACCAAAAGAGCGCACTTCGCGAAACAAATGATAAAAGTACACAAGATAAACACGAAGAGCGCTCTGAAACCATTCATTTTTATCATTCTTCTTTTTCAACTCCCCCTCTACTATGCCTCTCACGTATAAGGCTCGCCAAGTGATGTAGTTGAGCGCAAACTGCCCGCATCCCTGCAGTCTGGAGAGTTTTCTGTCTGGTGTGGGTGTGTGATAGTCTGCTTTGAATTTTGTCATACGTACCTTGAGGGCCCACCTCAGGGTATCAGTTGTCAGGCAGTCATTGATGCTTAACCACAACCTCACATGTGGTTAACCAGGGGTGTTATTATCGCCGAATTTTGCACCGAAACTGTCACATTGTGCTGATTTTTTGCTTTTTTCTTGTTTTTCTTTTTGTGTGACATATTTGTGCTTTAGGGCACGTCATGTGTCCACTTTTGACATGTTTGGATCAATAATGAAAAAGTTGGCATTTCGTTGAATTCGTTGGACGCTTCATTTTAACTCGGACAATGTTTTTGTGTTAGGGTTTTAAAGCGTTCTTTTGTTTTTGAAATCTTCGATGAATTTCTCACTGAAATTGCCGGCCAAAACGACGAATATTTGGCCTTCCGTTAACCATCTCTCATGAGCCGGTGAAACTCCGGTGAAACAGTCTGTCACAGCCTCTTGTTTGTTGTCCTCTTCTCCCTCTCTGCCTATGGTTTACCGGGCAGTTCTGTTTGACGATATATAATATTATATATTGTCACAGAGAACTGCCAGGTAAACCGTAGGCAGACAGGAAGAAGAGGACAACAAACGAGGGGCTGTGACAGACTGTTATGGATTTACGATGAATTACCTGCACACAAAAAGAGTCACCCCATGCTTCTGTTTGAATTCTGATCCCACTCTTTGCTGTGACCTTCTCCTGATCGCACTTCATAATGTCGTGGATGAGGCCAATGTCGGTTGCCCACTTTGCTGCAACAATGTGCCATGGGATGTTGCAGGCCTGCTTAAGGACTGAGAACGAATTGCAGAAGATGGTGGCAGAAAGAGATCGCCGAATAGCACACTTGAAGCATACATTGAAGGTGAGACACTACTAAAAGCTAACCGCGACTAGCTTAACAAAGGCCGGGGAATGTCCTAGAGTACACACCATGAAGGGGAGAGGGAGGAAGCGAAGAGCAAAAGGCATGGTACCTGTGGGGTCTCCTGGGTGCTGCTCGTTCTATCCTGGCTGCCTGCAAAAGGTCTGTGCTGAATGTGCTCTAGTTAGTATGCCTATGACTCTCTATCCAGGGATAATTCACGGGACTGGTGCCCTGCAAACTAGAAGGGTTTGTGTGCGTGTTTGTGTGAAGGGAAAGAAAAAAAAATGATAAACCAACAAGAGAAAAAGGGTGTGAATCTTACGAGGTGTGATGAGCACCTTGAACCTCACCCAGGCACACAGTTATTTTGACTCTTCTTTTTTTCCCCTCACAAGGTCCCTCCATCCCACGTCAACATTTTTTCCACATCACAACCCCTTCTCCGTCGTTCCTACCTCGAGTCTTGCACTAGGACCACCATCCTTAAGCCTAATCAGCGGAACAACCTGTTCCCCTCACGAGGTCCCTCCATCTCACCTCAACATTTTTTCCCCATCACAACCCCTTCTCCCTCAATCCTACCTAGAGGCTTCCACTACGACCACCACCCCTTAAGCCTAATCAGTCGAACAACCTGACCTGGCACCAGCGCTGGACAGGACAACCCCCGAGCCCTGGTTGAAGCACGAGCTGCATGAACCCTATCATATGGGCACTCGGATGCTGAGCGTGATCATTTCTACTACTGACCTTACGAGCGGACCATGATACCCCTCTAGGAACCTAGAGTATTCGTCCCCTGAGCTACCAAAGGAAGTGCCCAATGGCCAGGCCAAGGTCTAACCTATGGGTGAGTAGATCTAGAGCAAGAGGGAAGTGAAAGCACTAGCCACACCACAGTCAAACTCATCACATAGTAGAAAAAATGCAAGAAGAATGGCACGTTACTCGTTCCAAAAGCAACTGCTGTGAAACCGGATGACCAGGACTGGTAGTGCAGTATGAGTGTGGAATGTTCCAGTGGGCATTGCTGGTGTTGACCCTTGATGGGCTTCACAGTGTTCATAAAAGGCATCTCTCCAACACTATGATGCAAACGATTTCCACAGAGCCAACCATGTAACAATTGCATTTGCAGCATGTG
>BFEA01000829.1:68617-81718 GCA_003427395.1 Chara braunii | reverse complement strand
CATGTAACAATTGCATTTGCAGCATGTGGTTGAGAAGGAAGAACCCCTTTGACATAGGGAAAAACGAAAGCCCATTTGTCACATACAAGCAATGACTCTCCACTGTCTGCAGTCGACATCCTTAAACAGCCAGTACACAGCCCCAGCCTTGCTGAGAAAGATTCGTCGCCTACTCTGGAAATTTCGTGCGTCGGGCCTACCGGACCACAATGGCAAGTGGCGCCAGCCAAAAGACAAAAAAATCCACCGCTGGCGGTTTGGCAAAGTTTGGCGTGCAGTGGAGCGCCTCCAGGCCCGGGTGTACTGGTGATTTAAGATTGCAATGATAGAGAGAAGATTAGCATCACCCCTGTCAGCAGAAAGGTGAGTGGAGGAAGCAATAAGACTGACAATGAAAGCTATCACAATCCATAGTATAGAAGAGTGCATATGAGCCCTAAGGAGCGAGGACATAAAATCTGTAATTGTAGATCTTGATTGAATGACGTATTGGAGACATGCAGAAAAGGAAAGTAAGGCGAAGACGGGTTAGAGAGACCCGGAAGGCAAGGAGGAGGGAGCACCGCCGCTACATCTCCCCATGGAACAGAAATTGGTTGCCGTTGCAGACTGGCTGATGGCCAATCTGAAAGCAAAACACGGCCCCTTTACTGATGACTTCTGGGATAGGACATACCTGGAACTATTCCCGATGTTGGATACGAGCCCATCACTCAAAAATGTGTTGGAGAGGGGGCTGCAATCGGGGGTGAAGTGGACCGAAGCATGGCACAGACTGGCCACAATCTTATCTGCACATTTTCAGACACCACAGGCTGCAGCTATGAAGGAAGCCAATCAGGATGGACCCCAAGTGGTGATAGAGGAGAAGGCACAGGGAAGGCCCAAGACCCCCCGGTTAGGCAGCAATCAGCCCCGCCGCCGGGCCCGGACCCCCCGGACCCGGACGAGAACGCACCACTGGATCTGGTGTGAAGAAGGAAGCTGAGGCAGCTTAGTCGAGATGGGCTGTGATACCGCCCCTCTGTCGCAGGCGGTCGTGTTATTCATTCCCGTTCGGAAGAAAAATGGGAAATGGGAAGTGGGTCTGTCACCGGCAGAGAATGGGAGACAAGGGGGTGTCACGTTACAAGGCTGGTCATCGTTTTCGGCGAATCCACAAAACAGCTCGTCTGAGGCAGCGGCAGGAATTCTGCAAAATGCAGCTCGAATCCCATATTGCAGAAACCTTACTGCCAGGGGCACAAGCTACAACTTTGATTACAACAGGCCTCAGCAAGATCGCGCAGAGGGATGTATACATACGTTTTGACCCAACCACACAAACTAGCCTGAGATGGCACACCCACGGCCAGCTGCTGAACCTGCAAACGGTCAAGATCAGGCACAGTCACACCTGGATTGAGCACGATGTTCAGAGTAGCCTATGCGCACTTCTCAGGAGGGCAGGTACTGCAGACTGGGAATGGGAACAATTGTCGTGGATCCGTCTGTGACCATAATACGACTGCAAAACTAGCAGATGGACCCGGTCAAAGCAGTGTACGAGAAAGACCGCATCTGGAACCAATGCAGGAGAGTGGCCGATCTGGACTTGCGGTCACTAAATGTGAATGGCCTGGCCTCGTGCAAACCTGATCAACACAATGCAATATGGGATTTAATGAGAGGGGTGGGGGAAAGAAATGGGCCAGATATAGTGTGCGTACAGGAAACGCACCTGATGGACACCCCAGAGCACAACCGCATTCACAAAATGGTCTGGCCATACAAGGCCTTTAGGACCCATGCCCCAAAACCAGGGAGTGCAAGGGTGGCCATTTGGATCCCCCTTGAATCTCGGGCGGATCCAGTGCAGTGGGTAGTCGGCCAGGAGGGAGGTCGATGGGCGTCAATCCTGGTCATGTTGGAACTCAAAATTATATGTATATTATGCATCTACGCCCCCAGTACTGTCAGTGAACGGAGAACCTTCTTCGAGAATATCAAAGCGCAAATCCCGGACGGGGTCCCGGTCATTATAGTAGGGGATTGCAACGCAGCTCCTGACCGGTGGATGGATAGATGGCAGACTCCCTCCCCCACTCCGCGGTATGTGGAAGAAGATGAGTGAATAATCAATGATTTATGTGTATCACTGAAAGTATTCGACACATTTCGGAGGCTAAACCCGGATAGAAAATTTTACTCATGCCTACGAAAGACTGGAACAAACAACCAGACGAGATCCAAAATTGACTTAATCTTGACCTCGAACGACTTGGAAGGATCTCTGCTTCTCGCAGCGATCCTACCAGCCAGCCCCTACATGGGCCTGGATCACAAAATGTGCATGGTCATCTTATCCTTCCGAAAGAAACCGGACCGTGGTCCTGGCTTCTACAAACTTAATACCTCCATCCTACAACAGCAAACCTTTTAGAAATACATTATCGACTGCTGGGCGTTTTGACATACACGAAAACAACACATTCAACAGGAAATAGATTGATTTAATGATGGCCTGTTCTATTTGGGTAGAAAATGCCAAGCATATTCCAAACTTTTAGCAGCCAGGAAACATTAGCAAGAAATGGAAATTGACCAACAACTGCAACAACTCGAACACCAAGACCATCCCGATAGTTCACATAGTTCAGCAAAACAAACACTGGAGCAACAACTCCAGACCTTTGCCACACAACGCTAGGAGGGAACACGTATTAGAGGACGACTAGCACGACATCAAACAGAAGGAACCATGGACAATTTTTTTTTTAGCATGACCCGTGTACATACTCTAGGGGGTATTGTATGTTGCTGAGGGAGCAGGAGTGATTTAGGGGGTTGTTCTGAACTGGGGCTGGGAGGTGAGGGGGCACCTTCCAGTGGAGGTAGTGAAAGGGCAGGTGGTCGTTTTTTTTTTTGGGGGGGGGGGTAAGACGATTGGTTTCTTGTGAACCCTTTACATCCAGCAGAGACGTGAATAGGTGCAGGAATCTCCATGGGGAGATAAGTAGTTTCCTTCCGTCCTCTCTTCTTGTGGGAATAAAAGGGTTGAATCAGATTGCCTTATATGGCTATGATTCCTGCACGTTATCTGAGTCTCCTTATCTTTTGATTTTTGAGGTTCTAACCAAAAAAAATAAATATAAATGGGAAGGTGAAAGTTGGAAGTACGGTTTGGAGGGAATTTTGGGTGGGCGTGTGCAGCAGAGGAAGGGTTGCTTAGGGTGGTAAGTTTACTAGAACGGCGGGGTGGGGCGACATTGGTCGGTGTTGGAGCAGTGGCTCTGTGACCAAGAGGAGCTTCATGCCAGTGGAGTTATGCGGGGTGGAAGGCATAACCACCTCTTTCAACGTAGCTGATGCCGGGGCGGTGACCCTGTAACCCGGTAGGGGTTTGCAGCTAAGAAAGTTGTCGAGGGAGGAAGATACTTGTTGTCCGTCAAAAAACAGTTAGTTCGGTGCTGGGGCAGTTTGTGTTGCCTTGTAACCCTAGCAAGGGGCGTGTGAGAACTGGCGATTTCTGGTACGAGGACTGAAAGCCTGAGCGACGGTTTCTCGTCTGTAGCGAGGGTCTGAGTTGGATTGTTGGTGGCTCTATTTCTGATTTTCGTCTCTCTGTTTTTCATAGCCTTTGAATTCTCAATATCTTCTTGAATGGGATTGAATTTTCTGATTAAAAAATTCTTTATAAGTTTGCCCTGGTGGCTGGGGGTCGTGGTTGCGATGGTGGGGGATAAGGCGCTCTACGGCCATGGGGTTAACCTGCAGGGTGGAAATAGGGTACAGCAGCGGTGAAGATGGTGGCTTCATCGCAGTAAGACTTGCCAGAGTAGGGTTGTGAGGGATTTTATGTGGGATATCTGCAACCAGTGCTCGAAGGAGCTGAGTGATCGGAACTACAACTATGGTGTTGATTGGTGGCTTGTCTGGTATTTGCTGTAGTCTTGGGTCCCCGTGGGCTTGCAAATGGACGAGGCCAGAACGACGCTGGTCGGTGCTGGGGCTTGGTTGCGCTGCCCTGTAACTCTAGCTGTACGAGGGCAAGTGACCTGGTAGAGAGATCAGGGGAGTTGTTGAGGGTGGAAGGCGCTCTAGTGTCCTTTGGTAAGCTGGTACTTAGTCGACGCTGGTCGGAGCCGGGGCGGGTCGTTTTGCCCTGTAGCCTAGCAGGTGGGAGTCTTCTGGGGTGGGCCGTGCCACTCTGTAACCTAGTAGTTGGGGGCGTGAGGCCTAGTAGAGACAAAGTATCAGGATATAGGGATGAGGCAGGTAGGGGTGGGCTACTGAAAGGCTCCGAGGTAGGTATTTCTCGATTTGAATGCTCTTCTAAAAAAACAAAAAAAGATATATCCTCAAGGGTGTCCCTGCTCAGTTTATCCCCTGGTTCCGGCGCAATCAATGCTGGCAGGGGGAGATTTTCTTAATTTTTCTCAGAGGTGAGTGGGATAAGTAGATGGTTGGATATCTAGCGTCCTACTAGTGAAGGGGCTAGCTCGTAGGATGGAAATAGGGTACATCAGTAGCGGAGATGGTGGCTCTTCTGCAGTAAGTCTTGCCGGAGTGAGGTAAGGAGGATTGAGGGGGGGGTTCTGAGTCGTTTTCTGAAACTTTCAGAAACTTTGCCTATTTTTGAAGGTTGTTGTAGCAATTTCCTAAGTAGCTCCAATTTTTCTTAGCCACTGCCGGGTAATGGTCCCGATATCTTAAAATTTTTAAATTCTATGCGAATTCCATATGGGACACTGGGCCCGGTTCCCAGCATGTGCTGCTCCCCACTTGTTCCCATTAAAAAAAAAAAAAAAAAAAAAACCGTGCGCACAGAACAACCATAGAAGCGTTTTACGATCCACAGACCGGTCATCAGGATATTGTCGCCTCCACCCCCCACTGCGCAGATAGCAAGGTCCTCCTTTAAGGACCTGTTTACTTCTCGGTGCGCCCAAAGGGAGAAGGCATTGTCGGGCCAGCAGAAAATAACTCTAGATTGCCCCCTGTCCAAGGAGGAAATCTGGACGGCGATGATGCAGATGGACGAAGAGAAGATGTTGGGCATAAACGGGCTCCCGAAAGAGTTCTGGGAGACTTTCTGGACTCAAATGGCCACAGACCTGATGGACTTCTATAGTCAGGTGTGGGAAACAGGGCGGATGGGGGAGCTGGTGGGGCAAGGCATTCTCACTTTATTATACAAAAAGGGAGACAAAATGGACATTTTGCTCACGGTGGTGTACAAAATGTTAGCAAAAGCCCTGGCAAACCGCCTGATCCTTGTCCTGGACGATATTATCCACCCGACCCATACCAGGTTTGTCAAAGGGCGCATGATTCATGATAACATCCTATTAGTTAATGAACTCCTCAAACTAACAAGACAAGATAAACAAAATGCAGCGGTGGTCTTCATCGATTTTGAAAAAGCCTACGACCACGTGGACTGGCATTTCTTAGACAGATGCATGGAAAAAATGAACATTGGGCCTGTTTTCCGGCGTTGGACCGAAATACTGCATCGCAATGCCACTACGTGTGTCCAAATTAATGGAAGGATCGCGCCGGTCTTTCTCGCTGCAACGGTCGGTCAGACAGGAAAACCCTCTGACACCCTTCCTCTTTATAATTGTAATGGAGGCACTGGCAGCGAACCTTCGTGCCAATGAAGATCTGAGGAAATTGCAAATTTCGGCCATCCCAGAGGATGGGATCCCCATCTGTTCGATGTTTGCAGATGATTTAACAGTTATGGTGGATGCCACTGCAACAAACATGGATGAGATCAGAAGACTTTTTGACCGATTTATAGCGGTCTCAGACATGAATGTTAACTGGGGAAATAAAACTTTGGGTTGGTGGATCCATCATCAAGGGGTGCGCCCCCCGGAGCTGCCACGTGTCAAGTGGCTCCCAGAAGAAGCCCCGGCTAGGGTACTGGGAATCATGTTGACAACACTAGGTAAACCCGCATCGAATGATGAATGGATAAACCCGCGTTAGAAAAGCTAGCCCACTGGAAGGACCAACAAACCTCCCTAATCGGTAGGGGCGCTGGCGATTAACAGTGGGGTGTTGGCGGCCCTTTGGTATACATCCGCAATCTGGGCTCTCAGTAAGGAGGCCATCCGATCACTGAAACGACAGTTAACAGCCTTGTTGTGGAGAGGTAATGGTGAGCTCTCGAATGTCATCAGCAGGGTAGCTTGGTCATCGGTGGTCCAACCCAAGGACAAAGGGGGGGTGGGGATTTTGGACCCGGATACACAGGTCACAACCTTAATGGTTCAATGAGTCAAGAGACTGCTCTTTGCACATCATCTCCCATGGTATGCCCTTGCACTGGAACAGATAACCAGACTAGCTCCACAAGCACCACAGGATGTTAGCCCGTTGACCTGGTTAGAAGACCGTTTCTGGACCGTGCCACGCAACACTCGTGATAGTCAAGGATCGAACAGCGGAGCGATCCGTGCGGACTTGGCCAGGGACGACTTCTGGGCCAGGGTCTTAAGAGTTTGGCGCCAACTTCCACTTCCTGATAACCCCCCGCTGACGAGGTGGGAGGAAGTGATGCGTCAACCCCTCTTTGGAAATAGGAGGATTACGGACAGGTGCGGCGGAGTGTATTGCAGCTCAATCACCCCGTGGTGCAGCTGGGTCAAAAAAGGCATAATTAGAATAAAGGATATTTGAGACTCACAAAATGGGAACTGGAAAACGGTGCCGCAGCTGAAGGTCACATTAAAATATTGCCACAATGTTGAAGAGAACCTCGAATTGCTGATCTTCGCTATTCCCCTAGATTGGGTGCGCATCCTGCACAAAGGGCTGCGACTGGTAGAAGGGGACTGGGTAAATGTTATGGGGGACTCAAAAAGTGTAGGAAATGTGGTGGACGTACGAACGAATGAAACACTGATTAACCTCTTCCATAAAGGCAAAGATAATGTTCTCACTCGGTACAACCCTGAAGTGATGAGATGGGAAAAAAATACGGAACTACATAGGATTCACATGCTGCGGGACAAGGACGTCTGGATTGCATATCAGCCAAATACCCCATTGGCAAAACTCCCCTTAGACCCAGAGGACTGGCAGTGGGCACACCCAAGAAAATGCAGATCTCAGGGAAATGCGAAGTTGTATAATCTGACGGTGAAGGCAACATACCGGCTGCTGTGACCAAAAGTAAATATTAAAGAAAAGGTGAAGGACCGATGGAGGTCCCAACTAAACGTAGGGATTGAGGCTATCCGCCCTATCCGATGGTTCACTGCCACAAGTTCTAGGCCAGCAAAGATGGCCTCGCTTCAGTGGCAGATAGAACACCGTTGCCTTCCCACCAACGATTGGTTGATAGATCGAACCTCTTTAGAGCAGAAGGGGAGGGCATTACCATGGTGTAAATCGTGCCATACTGTCTTCCCCTCCTGCAAAATCCCGGAAACCATAGAGCACATCTTCATGCAGTGTCCGGGGGCAGTTCTTACATGGCGTTGGTGGGATAGGATCTGGTCCCAGTTGGGCACTGGGTCAAAGTGGCCTTGGGATTGGAAGGCCATATTATGCGAGACATGGACTTCCCCCCCAGGGAGGAGAGCGGTCATATGGACCCTGTGGATGAAATGTTGTATACATGCCATAGAGGGGCTCCGCATAGCAGAGGGAGAGGCGACAAATATGATAAAACAATATGTTCAACAAGAACTAACGGTACAGTGGCAAAAAGCTAAAAATCAATTGGATCTGTTTTATTCATCGAAAGATGTAACACAAGCAATTCAGCAATTCTCAGGTGACCGGTTTAGGAGTGAGAACGGGGGCTGGATTGCCTCCGTCAGTTGGGACAGCAGGCCTACCCAGGAATGCCACCAGGAAGAGTTCAAAAAGGATTACCGTAGTTGCTTCAAAGACTGGACATTCGTGGGCCAGGAGATCCCACTGCGACCATCCACAGAACTCCCCGATCCCTTCCCGCCCCACCAGTTGGCAATGGTAGATCTGCAACGGTATGGCACAGATTGAGGAGCAAGGACGGAGCACACAGAGCACACAGACGACGCCCAAAGCATAGTCCATTGCAACAAATCTAATACTAACTCTGTGCAGTCAATCCCCTGGAAACAGGGTAATCAATGCTGGCAGGCCTATAGACTGAAGGTGGGAGAAAGACAAGAGAATAAGGCTTAGGGTTTAAGAAATAGACAGTGGATACCACCTTCAGCAACAGATCATTGAATCATTCAGTATATGAAGCAGGCAACCATCTCCAGCATTTAAGTCTGGATCAGAGAGCAGAGTAGCTGAGAGGACCAAGCTGGCCAAGCCATCGTATACAAGTCCAGCACCCCATTCAGGGTACATAGAGATCAGCCTATTTACAACAGTCAGAACCTAAATCTAGTAGGCTAACTTAGGCAGGGTTGAGGGGTGGTATATCCTTCCCAAGGGAAGTAATCAATGTCGTCCACTCGGACCTCTCAACCGGAATGGGGAGGAGCGTGTGTGTGTGGTTATTGTATTCATCTTTGACTTGCCGGGGGAATAGGAACCAGACTGTCACTCCCCAGAATGGCAGGAGCCAGAACGGAGAGGTTCTGTTAAAAAAAAAAAAAACGCGAAGAGGGGTTGGGGTTTGGCCCTGTAAAGGACAGATCTCCAGTGGAAGGGTGTGATCCTCAGGAAATGCGGAGGTGTTCAGTGGTAACAATTGTCGTGAGGAACGACGGTAATGACGGGTTGATGCAGACAAGCAATGGATGCATTGCGCGAGGGAAGAAGTAGCATCACAAGTTTTAAACTTAGATGGCCATCATTGTGAGCGTTCCGACCCCCAAGGGATCAATATCATTGGATGGAGGTGTAGTATCCATTCTGGCAGAATGTCTTGGGTACAGGATGGCTGGTAAGTACAGATAGACGATTGCAAGAACGAGGCAGTGGAGGATGAGCGGTTTCGCTCCAATCTCTCTCTCAAAAGCACGGAGCCTCTCATAATTAAGACAGGTTTTGAACTTAGATCGGAGAGCCAAGCTCAGTTCACCATCTGAGACAATCGTGTTGTCCAGGGTGTCATGGAAAGAAAACTGTGTTGCCGTTTGGTGTGGACCTGTGACCAGTCATCATCTTAGTGATCTCCTCAAGGCGAAAAGAAACTGTGTTGTTGTATGCAACCCTACCGGCCTGGATCCCAGCCCAGGTAACTGCCTGGGCTGGGGCAATCTCTTTCTCACACCCCCTGGCATCGGGCTGTCAAAAAACATGAAAATGAGTGACATGTGTGAGTACCTTGGACAAAAACATGTGACAGGCTACACAGTGACTGGTGGACTGCTGGTTGGGCTGCCATACCTGCCCGCCCATCCCCACTGGGCCTGTCCATTGTGCCCGTGGTCTCGTGTGGGACACATTACACATGACCCGCCACGTGATTTAAGGATAAGAGAATAGAAAACAAACTGTGTTGTGATTTGCTGTGAGCCTGCAAATGGTAAGTCGTCATTTTATGTCACTCATGAATAGAACGAAACTGTGCTGCTGTTTGGTGCTGTTTGGTGTGAACCTGTGAGCAGTCATCAGCCTCTCCGCTCGTGAATGGCAAAGAGGGCGCTAGGGGCATGGATGTGGGCATCCACTCAGTTAACAAGTCTGAACGATGCGGCAGACAACACAAGGTGGGAGAGGTTTGTGAAGATGGCCGTGATGATGACAAGACCGATGCCAAGGCCACAAATAAGATGAAGAGTCCAGCAGCTGGTGGCAAAGTGGGCAGCGATGGTGTGAGCAGTCAACAAGAGTTGGCTAATTCTTTCACCAGTGACGGAAATGAGGACAGTGTGTTTGGAAAATATCTTCTGGGAATCGATGGGGAAGGAGGAGGGCTTATTAATGACAACCAGAGAAGCAACTGCTGCTCTGAGAGTGACATTCCAATGTATGGCTTCTCTGATGACAATGAGGGCATCGTTAGCAGCAGCGGAACTGGAAATGGTAGCAGTGTCAACAGAAATCGAGGTAAGAAGAATGTAACAGGAGGAGAGAATGGAGATGAGCAAGTTGATACAGGGAAAAAGGAGGAGGAGGAGGAGGGGGAAGGTGAAGATAAGGGATGGGGATGGGGTATGGGGGAAAGGGATAAGTCTCATGGAAGGCAATACGAGTTTGCAGAAGGAATTACATGGTCAAAATTGCTGCAGAGGCAGACCTCCAGGCTAACAAGTGGGGCCTGACAGGTATTGATAATGTTCTCGTTTTGTCACAATTTCTGTGAAAACTTTGTGTCTCTTTTCTTTTTTTTTTTGGGAGTTCAAGAATTCGAGTTCCATAAAACAGTGTCAAGTCTCAGTTGCACTACAGGGTTTGGGTCCTCGAAAAAGCCAAAAAGTTTTATCACAGTCATTTGAGAATGTTCTCAATCTTAAAAATGAATCCAAAAATTTTGCAAGGAAAATGAGCGAGAGCGATAGACGTAAAACCAAATTGCAACATCACATTGAAGACCAGATAGTCGTGTGCCAAGCAGAAACAAGAATGCACTGAGATACAAGCCAATAAAAGCAAGGCAATGAACTCAAATGTCAATGTCAGCCTCAACTTGCCACCATCAACAATGTATCGAATGCTGCGCTTCTTGATTGGCACTCAGCACCCAGCCTATCTCTACCCGGAACCTATACTAGCCTACCACTAATGACGATGCAACCAGCGATCACTTCCAGCCGAAGACCAATGTAAATGACCAAGTCGCCCGTGCAGAGTGGCGCATACACATCAGGTACGTGTCTCTTATCCCCCTCTCTCCTACACCTTGTCCTTCCCACAATGTGCACTTCCTACAAGAAGACCACTATTGCGAACACCAGCATCAGCAAGGTCAGCCTGGCTATGGCTGCCTTGCTCCCGCTGCCACCCAGCAGCACCTACCTCCAGCAGCGCCCGTGTGCACCCCAGCCTCGCAGCAGCTTACCAGCCCCCAAACTGGCAGTGTGGCTGCATGTTCATGCCAGGCATGAATGTTTCTCGACTGGGCGGGCAGTTCCCTACACTATTAAAATCGCTAGCATCACAAATCTAAGATCCGGACCGTCCTAGGTCCTACCGGTCCACGGCCCAGATCATGTGCAATGAACCCAGATCGTGAAGACAGTTATCAACAATGCAATTCCAGATGAATGTCAACAGCTGATGATTACCAATAATCAAGATCGTGTCCAGACAGAATGAGACGAGATAATCATACACAGATGAAGGAGAGAGGAAGGAGATTAGACAAAGGAGAGGAAATAATACAATGCCCACTCCTGCTTCGGGCTCCCTCCTCCAACACCACTTCAATAATCAACAGTCTGAACGAGTATCTGAAGTAACCTCAATGTGCCCACGTGGCACGTCTAGTTAGTCCCTCATCAGCACTGGAGCAATGTCAACATGAAGACAACCACGTACGTATTCACGATCTCTCCACAGTCCTGATCTTCCTCTTCCTCGCAACCAGTCACCTCATGTAGACAGTGTGGACAACGCCACGTCATAAATAAGACAGGTGGCGATGCCACATCATCAATGAAGACCAATAGCAGCGCCACATAGACCAGAAGCAGCGCCACATATACCAGAGGCAGCGCCACATAGACCAGAGGCAGCGCCACATCAGCATGCCATGTAGACCATAGGCAGCGCCACATATACCAGAGGCAGCACCACGTCAGCATGCCACGTAGACCATAGGCAGCGCCATGTCAGCATGCCACGTAGACCATAGGCAGCGCCACATATACCAGAGGCAGCGCCACATCAGCATGCCACGTAGACCATAGGCAGCGGCACATATACCAGAGGCAGCGCCACGTCAGCATGCCTGGCGTACAATGCCAGCATGCTGCCTCTCCCTCGTGTCGTCGTCTGCAGCTCTGATGCACAGCCAGCGTCTAGCCAGCGCCGCACTAGCATAATGCCAGCGTCAAGTCAAAGTCAAGCCAGCGTTGAACCAGCATAGCAAGACTGAATGCTGACCACCTTGAGGCCAGACTTTAAGTAGTGTTTGTCGAGGCTCTCTGGCCTCGAGTCTCCTCCCCTCAGTCGTCCAGATTGAGTCACAGCCGAAGGCCTGGATTGTACAGTTGCAGAATTCCCCCTTGGACTTGATGCTGTCTGGGTACCTGCATACAAACAAGTGTGTGTGCTTGACCGGTGGCCTGGACTGGGTACCTTTGGACTTTGACTGTTGGGATCGCGACAGTTGAGAAAAGTCAATTGTGGCACGCCCAGGCCCTGAATCCCTGTGTGGGGTCCCTTACCTCATTTTTGGCCTGACTGAGGGTGGCCAGGTCGGCCCTCAGATTTCTACGAGACATATGGCATGGGTTATTGCATTCTTGTCGTCCCAGTTTTCGAGTTCCGTCGCAGAAAATACAACAATTTCTATCCTAACCCACGTTCATATGCAGCAACAATGTTAGGAGTAATGGTTAAAAGTTCTTTCCTACTAAACCATCTAGCTTCAGATGGAGGTTGGGATTTGAACTTTACCTTGTACCGCTTCTGAGGTCGTCCTCTGCCACCTGTAGAGAAATAGGCATGTTCCATTATCTTCTCAACTTCGTAGTATCCGAACTTTACGTCATATTATGTTATCGTCCTCGATTTCCCGGTTGCGCCCAGATCCCATATCCATTCCTTTGGGTCGAATTCCAGCTCCTTAATGCTGAGTTCCGACTGGAAGATGATCCAGGGTTTCCTGTGAGAGACTCGAACCTTAAGTTCTGTGGTGTTCTGTTCAGGACCTCTAGTTCGTAAATGTTGTGTTTGATGATAGGGTAGGATATGAACTTGGCCTGGTAGTTGGTCGGGTTCGGTTTGGACACGAAGCGGTAGGCTCTTGTTGGTGGGGTCTGTGTGGTGAGCAGTCCCCAATCTCCTGATTTCCACGTGTGTGATTCTTTAAGGAGGGTCGTCCATGGGGGGGGAATGCTTTGGAGGATTTCTGATAGGTTGGTGGTCACTAGGTGGCATCCTTTTAAGGTTGTGTGGAGGTCCTGTACAATTAACCATTCTTGTTGGTCCTCACACCATAGATGTTGGTCAGTAGGTGGCATCCTTTTAAGGTTGTGCGGAGGTCCTGTA
>BFEA01000829.1:57119-68537 GCA_003427395.1 Chara braunii | reverse complement strand
ACCATAGATGTTGGTCAGTAGGTGGCATCCTTTTAAGGTTGTGCGGAGGTCCTGTACAATTAACCATTCTTGTTGGTCCTCACACCATAGATGTTTAACCTTTCATACTCCTCTCTCCACCCAAGACAACCATCTGCGGTCTTTGGCCCGGAGAGTCCATGGTTTGCCCTCTGTATCTTTAATCCAGGGATTGCAGAACAGGGGCTGTCTTAGGACTTCTTCTTTGTTGCTCGGGGACCCTTTCTTTTCTGGCATCAGTCGGTGTCAGGCCTTCAGGATCGGTGACCAGTAGGGGATGGGCGTAGTGAGGGGCTGATTGGGGGTCCCGTGGTTGGTACTCCTAGTGGGTCTTCCGGACCATTCCTTTGCCATGATCCAAAACAGTCCACTCATGTTTGGAGGGGATGCTACCGGTGCCAAATTTCTTATGTTGTCTATCGCCATCTTAGTCCACGGGAGGGCTTGTTTGGTTAGGACTTTGATTATCCATTTCATCTGGAGGGCGATCGCTTCTTTAGGGTCGATTATACCTAGCCCGCCTTCGTGTGGTTTCCTGATGACGGTTTGCCAATCCACCTTGTTTATGCAGGTGGTTCTGCTGGGGTCGCCAGTCCACAGGTAGCACCTGGCTCTAGCCTTCATCTTCTTCAGGTCGTCGTTGGGAGGGGACCATATGGAGGCCAAGTACCAAAGAGTGGAAAACATTGATGTGTTGATAATGAGGGCTCTCCCTAGCAGGGAGGCCTGGGCTTTGTTGCAGGTGGCTAGACGGGTTATTGTTCTGGCAATTAAAGTCTCTCCCATGCCTTGCCAAATTCCATCTCCGTTTACCATAATGCCCAGGTATCGGAGTGCTTGGTCGCCTATGGTCCATGACATTGGGGTGGTTGGGTCTGGAGGTTGGGGGGGGGTGCCTTCTGCAAGCCACCACCCTTCCGTTTTCGACCAGTTTACCTCCATTTCTGAGGCGAGTCTGAAGGCTTCCATAGCGTGGGCCAGGGCCTGGAAGGAGGAGTTACTGGCGCGAATGAGGACCGTGAGATCATCTGCGAACATCTGTGCGGTGGGGAGAACGAAGTCGTGGAGGGGGTTGTGGTTTTGTTCAGTGATGTGGCCTATGGATGGGTCCTTGCAGAGGAAATATCCAATGGTTTCCATTATGAACAGGAATATAGGGGGTGCGAGGGGGTCGCCTTGACGGACCGATCTTGATATCGGATAGGATTCTGACAGTATTCTGTTTATCTGCACCCTGCCCGTGGCATCCCCATAGAGTATTTTTACCCACTTTCTGAAGTTTGGGCCGACTCCCATCTTCTCCATGCAACTGTGTAGGAAGTCCCAATTGACTTGATTGTAGGCCTTTCCGAAATCGAAGAATAGGATCGCTGCGTGCATCCGTTTTTCTGTGATCTTCTTTGCAGCTTTGTTTAGAGCCATCACATAATCCAAAATATATAAACCCGGAATGAATCCTGCTTGGTCGATGTAAAAGCATTTGTCTGTTAGTTCTATGATTTTGTTTGCTAGTGCCTTTGCTAGGATTTTGTAGGGTGTTGTGAGAAGTGAGATTGGTCTGTAGTTCTTAAGTTCCTCCTTGTCGACCTTCTTGTATAATAGTGAGACTACGTTGGTGCTTAGATATTGACCTAGGACTGTTTTTTCCCTACTGTCATTAATAAAGTTCGGGAGGTCATTTCCCAGTGTGGGCCCGAACTGGATCCAAAATTCTTTGGACAGGCCTTTGATTCCTGGTGTTTGTCATTTCCCATCTGGGACAAGGCAGCGTGCAGTTCCCCTAGGGTGATTGGTTTGTCCAGGTCCTCCATTTGTTGCTGGTTGATTTTACTCTCTAGGTAGGTCATCATGCACTGACGGGCGTTGATGTTCGCTGCCTGGGGTAGGACGTTATGTTTTTTCTTGCTACCTTTTTTTCCTTTTTTTTTATTAATATAACGCCCGATAGTGGGCGGGTGCAAAGCAGGCGGGGACTCCCTAGGACCTCTCCCAACTGGCATGTGGGAGAGTATAAACCGGAAGGGCCCGACAACCAGGAGTCCTTTATCTTTGAGGTTGGATGTTGTCGAGCCATACCACAGCAGTCTGTGTTAGCCGCAAAAGACAATGAGGAAGGAAGCAAGGGGATGATGGAGGGGAGAAACTCGGAGGTGACGAAGAAGACGATGGAGAAGGTGAAGGTGTTAGGGGGAGAATAAAGTAACGCGCCCGATTCTTGCAGAATCAGGCAAACCAAAGGTTGAAGTCGGGGTTTTGGCAAGGCGCGAGCGCGATGGTGACGTCGGTTTCTGCCCCAAGATGTTAGTTGGGTCGGGGAAGGCGTTAGGCGCTGCGAGACGTTTGGGGAATCTGCTAGTAAGGGGAAAAATGTTGAGGGCAGAAACACAGGCAAGCACCGATGACAATACCTCAGAAACGACAAGCAAATCGCTTAAACGAAAGGCTGACCAGGCCTCCCCAACCCGGTCAACCAACAATCAAGCATCCAGTCAAATCAGCAGGGTGAACAGTTTGCGTGACACTTCCTCAACAGCGGACCAGATGGACTAGGACTCCAAGGAAGAGGAACACGAAGAAACAGGGAAAACGAAGGAGGGGAGCGAGGACAGTAGCCAAGCACCAATGGACGGTGATGGAAAGGAACAAAAGAGTAGAGAAGATCATAACCCAAAACCAAAAGAACACGTAGAGGGGGGAGCTGATGAGGGGATGTCCCAAGACTCGGAAGGAGAGAAACACAAGGACACAGAGTGACCAATCGGAAGAAGAGGAAGGAGGAGAAAACCAACTTGCTGAAATGGCTCGAAGGGAGAGGAACATGAAGAAACAAGGAAAACAAAGTAGGGGAACGAGGACAATAGCAAAGCACCAATGGACGATGATGGAAAGGAACGAGAGAGTGGAGAAGATCATAACCCCAAACCAAAAGAACATGTAGAGGGGGGAGCAGATAAGGGGATGTCCCAAGACTCGAAAGGAGAGAACATAGGGACGCAGAGTGACCCACCGGAAGAAGAGGAAGGAGGAGAAACTGACTCGCTGGAATGGCTGAATGAATATGTTAAGAAGCTAGAAAGGGAAAGAGTGGTGGAGTTAGAAGTCTGCGTAGCACACAAAAGACACATCTTGAACCTGAGGAACTTTAACTTCACTCAATCAGAAATCATCGGCCAAATCCCAATCCAAAACCAATTGGATATTTTGGAAAAGGAACACCAGCTTTCCGACTTCTTTGCGGAACGTTCGGTCACACACTGGACCAACCAGGGAAACACGCAGAAGGCTCACACAATTTAATCTAAATCAGACTAAATGCCTAAGTTGTACAACGAAGCAGAGAACATCCACCCCAACAAGAAGACAAAAGGTCCCAAAGGAAAGGAACAAAAGATCAATGTCGGCCACAAACAAAATGAAGGGCATGAAGAGGCAGGAAACCAACTCAACACACAGGAGGACCTGGACAGGCAAAAAGTGATGCTGTTGGCCCAGATTATAGTCCTCAGGGACCACACAGCAGACGACACAGTCAACCTACAAGGACTGTCACTAGGTCAAAACGCAGAAATATTCATAGCAACCAGATTGGAGGCCAAGGGCGGTTGCCAGAAAAGAGTGATCATGCCATACCATTGGAACCAGGAGCATGGAGACTGGGAAATTGCAATGAACAAATCCTGGTTTTGGCGCTTGCAGGCCCCTCCTGGCAGCCAACATCTCTAGGGATCCACCTATAGCAGCCCACATTCTGGGTTTAAGAGATGATTGGAGGGAGGAATGGATAGACGACGCAGGGAGGAATGGATAGACGACGCAGGTGAAACTAAGGTCGGCGACCTGAGACCCTACATGGTAAGGTACTCAATGGAGGCACAACTCGCAGACCCCTTGGTCTGGAGGCCACGGAAGGTGCTGCACGCCATCCCATACGGGCTCATGGGAGGAGAAATCCCCTCAGAAAGGGCCGCAGTTGAACATCGCTAGGTGAGGGGCATGCTGTGTTCGACGACAAAGATGACCATTTGAGTCAGGTTCTATTAGAAAAGGTTCGCCTGGCCAAGATTTGCTTGTCGTACTACATTGAGTCCCCTTACAACTGAAATCCTAGCGACCAAATGAGTAGGAAGCACCTGTGTTAGATAGTCCATGGCAGAACAACAACAGCCCTTGCACGCCCTTGGGGCGAACAGGCCCAAGCACCACACCTTGAAACCCAAGGAGCCTGAACTATCAGAGGTGTCATGGAATGTCCTGTTTGACTATCTTACTCTCACAGGGAGGACTTCTCTCCATGCCCTCAGACTTGTTCTTTATGGTCCATGACTTAAGATCTAGAAGGCACCCTCCATGTTCTCCGGTGTGTTGTAGAATGGTAGCTGTTGTAGACCTTCTAGAGCCAAGGATCTCCATGGTAGTTTGGGGCTGGTTAATAGTCCTAGGATCCACTTGGTTTGGAAAGCTTTTATTTGGGTGCTCGGGTCAAGGACACCTAGCCCCCCCTGGCTTTTTTTTCTTGTTACATAATGCCACGCCACCTTTGTGATCAAGCCCTGTCTCGCCATGTCGCCTGTCCGTAGACAGGTTGTCGCTTTCTTTTATAGGTCTTTTAAGGGCCTTTGGTGGCAGGTGGCCACCGATGCCTCTTTCGCATTCCCCACACTTGATGACAACCAGGCCCTGCCGAGGAACATAAAGGAGATCATTTCCACAGAGTTCCCATTGGGGGTATACGGGGCTCCTTCACGAGAACTAACAAGTGGAGAAAAGAGCTCAGATTCGTCGATCCTCACCCCGTTCAACCCCGTCCTGGTCAAGCTCGATGAAAAGGCAAAACTCGGCGAAGGCCTAACTTGGAGGGCATGGAACACGATAACAACACTCCCGTATAATGTGTTGAACGGGAGATCCGGTACGTTTGATATTATTGTGGATTCCCTAGCAGATATCATCATGACCCTCCTCTTGATCTCAAAAAGCTCACTGCAAGATGAGGCTACTCCCATAGAGGTAGACATGGGGGAGGAAGAAGACAACATGGAGGACGAAGATGAGGAGATGCTGGGATTGGGCGACAAGATCTCCCCAGGGGGAGACATCGAAGAACCACACATCACAACGAAGTGTACCACAGGAGAGTACAACATTGGTTCCTCTCCAGCGAGGGACGAGAGCAGGGAATCAGACACTGAGAGTGGACTGAAAAACGAGCCCCAAACACTAATTAAATCCTGTCCACACAAGTAAAACGTATTGCAGCATCCAAATCAAGAAGACAACCATGAAAAAGAAAAAAGAAAAAAGAACAAAGAGGGGGAGGATGAATCAGACAATGTCGAGGCTCACAAAAACTAGATATCAGGGCAACCCACCAAAGACCAGTTGGCATGCCAAGGGCCTCCAAATACTTCGTTGGAACGTCAGTGGTCAATGGAATGGCTTAGCCGAGGAAGATGAAATCAGGGACATTCGGCTCGATTTCATAGGAAAAGATCATCCCAAACTCGACGTGATACTACTTCAAGAGACCCACCTATCAAATCTTAACAACCACACCCGAATACAGAAAACCGTGGAAAAGACAGTAGGTGGGTGCGCCTTCGCTCGATGGTCCAACAAAGAGGGTCCGAGTATGAAAGGGACTGCAATCCTCATACCAAGGACATCCAAAGATTTTGACCGAAGGTCAATCTTGAACAGCAAGGGAGACATCGAGGAGGGTAGATGGCCATGGTTGGACATAAGATGGCAAGACGAAGAGCTAAGAATCCTCAACCTATACGCACCCAATGCATAACTCGGACGACTGATTTTCTTTGAGAACATCAAACCTCTTATCCCCAACCCGCAATCGGTTATCATCGCAGGGGACTGGAACATGACTCTGGACCCCAACTTGGACCGGATCTCTATGACAACATTGGGCGTTGCATCCGGACAAAAAAACTTTCTCCCGGATCAGGAAGAACCAAATCAATTGGACCTCATTGTCCAGGATCGATTACTCCTGATCTCTAGGAGCCTGCCAGGCGCAATCTAGGAAGCTGAAATACGTCCTTAGGCTGCCTTCAAAGGACTGGACCATAAGCCCATTCAACTGCTGCTCAATTTCAACTCACCAGTCGAAACAGGACAATTTTTTTTAAGGCTGAACAACTCCCGCCGAGCGACCGAGAGGTTGTCCATAGCGGTCAAAGAAAATTGGTCCATCCAAAAACAGCGAGAATTCAGACAGACGAACAGGCACCAACGGTTCATCGACAGTTACGCAGACCTAACACAAACAGTATCAGCAGAATCACGGGGCATACCGGGGGATCGCAAAAGGAGAAGGGAAGAACTCCAATTCGCCATCTCAGTCGCAGCAGGTAACCTAGCAGAGGATCCCTCCGAGTTTTACAAGGATCTACTAACTGATAGCAAAGAGGAACTAAACGAATGGAGAAGATGGGACTTGAGAGGACTGCAAATACGCGCCAAGATGACGAACTACACACTCAATGAAACCATGACTAAATTCTTCTTCTCCAGAATCAAAGCGAACGCCAGGAATAACATGATAGAGGCCCTCAAAGACCCAATAACTCAAGGAAATGTCAAAACAACAGGTACAGAGGTGGTCAGGTTAGCCAGGACATTCTATGCAGATCTATACGAGTCAAAGACGCCTTCGCCCCGACCACGACAAACCTAAAAGCCTGTCAACACATGATGTTGTACCTAGACAAAATGATCTCGACAGCTCAAGCGGAAGGCCTAGACAAGCCCCTAACCCTGGCTGAGCTACTCGTAGCCCTGGCCCAGATGGGAAATGACAAAGCTCCGGGCATCGACAACCTCTTGAAAAAATTTTGGAGCTACTTCTGGCCGACTCTAGGAGAGCACCTGCTCGAGTTCTTCAACGACAACAGGCTAAAGGGAGGCCTAGACAAGGAACTAAGCACCAGCGTGGTATCTCTGTTGCACAAAAAGGTAGACAAAGAGGACCTAAAAAACTATAGACCCATATCACTACTCATCATTTCCTACAAAATCCTCGCCCTTGCAAACGAAATTACAAAGCTAACAAACAAATGCTTTCATATCGACCAAGCAGGCTTTATCCCTGAACGATATATACTAGATAACGTGATGACACTAAATGAGGCAGCAAAGAAGATCTCGGAAAAACGAATGAAGGCAGCAATCCTGTTTTTTTACTTTAAAAAGGCCTACGATCAGGTCAATTGGGACTTCCTGCATGCCTGCATGGAGAAAATGGGGGTAGGTCCCAAATTTAGAGAATGGGTTAGAGTCCTCTATTCAGACGCAACAGGCAGAGTTGAGGTCAATAGAATTCTTTCAGAGACCTTCCCGATCTTGAGATCGGGTAGACAAGGCGACCCACTGACCCCGCCCATCTTCCTCTTCATTATGGAAGTCATAGCCTCCTTCCTTCGGAAAGACCCTTCCATTGATCGCCTTACGAAACACAACTTCAATCCTTTACACGACTTTGCCCTACCCACTGCGCTAATGTTCGTCGACGACCTCACTGTCCTCATTCGTGCCAACGACTGCTCATTCCAAGCCCTCATGAGAGCAATGGAAGCCTTCAGAATGGCATCGAAAATGAAGGTCAATTGAGGCAAATCTGAAGGATGGCGGCTAGCAAACGGGACCCCACCTCAACCGGCCGATACAGCCACATGCATCTCATGGTCTATAGGAGATCAGGCACTAAGATTCCTTGGTATCATGATAAACAAGGATGGAGTGTGGCCAGGCATGGGCCAAAACCTAGTCGCCAGGGCAATCACTCGCATGGCCCCGTGCAAAAGTGCCCAGGCCTCGTTAATCGGAAGAGCACTACTAATTAGCACGACAATCTTCTCCATACTGTAGTACATGGCATCCATCTGGTTCCCCCTCGATGATGACCTCAAAACGTTAAAAAACAGGGCCAGATGCTACTTATGGACCGGAGACCCCAACAGGACCATATGTATCAACAGGATAGCCTGGAACCACATCATCAGGAAACCGCAGGAGGGGGGACTGGGGCTAATTGATCCCAAACAGGAATCCATAGCCCTGCAGATGAAATGGATTATCGAGATCCTAATAAGACAATCCATTCCATGGACCCAAATGGCCCTGGACAGCATCAGAAATCTAGCACCTATCAACTCCCCTCCGAACATGAGAGGTCTCTTCTGGATAATGGCAAAGGACTGGACAATCAAATCAGGCAGACAGAGCAGAAGAAACCCAACAGGTCGTATTACAAGCCCTACTCCGACAACAAATCCATACTGGAAGCCAACCCTCAAAGTCGTGGCGAAGAATGATGTCGAACAAACACGGTGCACCAGGAAACAGAGAAGAGGTCCTGAGACAACCTTTGTTCTGCAATTCCTGGATCGTAGCCGAGTGGCTCACCCTGGACACTGCGCACAAAAGACAGGAGATGGCTATCCTGGGTGGAAAAAGGGGTGTGGTAGGTGAAACACATTTGGGAAGAAGATTGAAGACAATGGTTAACCGAACAGGAGCTCCGAAATGAACTAAAAGGCTGCCACACCCTCACAAAAATCTAACACAGATTCAGAAGAGCATCCCAACACAGTGGCTCTCCCTCTTAAGGGAGGACTTCTCGTGGAAATCCGGGGACTGGGCCATACTCATTTCCCAAACCCAGCCTCGCAGAGCTTACCGATTTGTTTCTCGAACTAATGCACCCAGCTACCTCTCCAAATTCTTCTCCTACCCGATCATTAATCACAACCTACAAGAGTTGGAAGTTATGAACAAAGAACCCCAGTGTGACATGCTAGAATCCTATTGATTGAGGAAAGTGAGGATCACGAAAGCCAAACCCTGGATAATCTTCCAACCTGATCTCTGCATCTCAGACCTCAAATTCGACCCGAAAGAGTGGATCTGGAAACAGGGGAAATCCGGGAGAACGAGAACAATATTTGAATACAGTGTAAAATCTGGTTATGACTTAGGTTAACAAACTACAAACCCGGATCCCAGACTCAAAGAAAAATGGAGGGAGATCTTGAACCAATAACCTACTGACCCCGTTTCCATCCCTGGATGATGTACCTGTCCATCAAACCGGTTAGGATCCGAAGCATGCAGTGGCTCGTAGCCCACGCATCCCTGCCCGTCAACCAATGGCTCCACAAGAGGAGGAAACATACGGATCCCGACAGCTCCGAATTATGTGTTATGTGCACAGACAACAGACCAGAAGACATACCCCACTGCCTCCTGTACTGCACTGAAGCAGCCTGGATATGGAACAAAGCCCGCGACCTATGGTCTCTCCTCTTCTCATCACCCCCTACCCCCACATCTCCTCAAAACATCCCCCTTCTATCCAACAGTACCAACAATCTCAAAGGCAGCAAGGAAATCTGGTTTCACCTTCTCAGGAAGCTGGCTCTGTGGGTGATCTGGAAAAGGAGGTGTACCAAGACTATCGAGAGAACTGAGGTGACAAGGGAAGAAATGTGGGCCCTACTGTTGAGTATGACGGAAACTGAGATTCGGTGCAGATGGAGGGAGGTTACATCAACAACGAAAGTCAGACCAGAAAGGCTAGCCACCAAGAGACGTTCTTTCATGAGAGACTGGCTCCTACAGGGAAAGATCGCAACAGTGGCAAATAATAATAGATTGATCTGGAAAAAATGGCACAGTGAAACCCCAGCGATGGGCAAACTGAGACCATAGTCTCAACAATACAGACAACTCTCCTCTTTTCTTGTTGCACACGAAATACATGACAGAATCAAAATGGATTCTGAGAGGAAAAGCAGTAGGACAAGCTGACAGTCAATCCTCCTACATAGGAGCAATCAATGCTGGTCAGGGTTCCTTCGGCCAGACGGAAGGAAGCGTGAGAGCGTTCACCATGTATTCCTATTCTCGACTTGCCGGTGGACAGGAACCGGACTGATGCTCCCCAGAATGGATATGGAGCCAGGACCATAAGGACCTGCTTTTATTTAAAAAAAAAAAAAAAAAAAGGGAAACATTTAGTTTGTATTACCCAACCCCTCGTGGCCTCAGGCCTCCGTGCATGCATACTTTTGAATTGATTCATCTTAAACCACTAGTACCTTTGCCGAGTGGGAAAATAGCGGTGCCTCAGGTGGACCTTCAACCTTTTAGGAGCCGAAACGAAACGACGGCCGCCGATGAGATTTATCAATGGCAGCCGTCATCGGGCCTGGCCTCCGACCAACATTGGCGGAGGTACTAGTGGGAAACATTTAGTTCATAATACCCAGCCCTTTGATCTGTTTTTTTTCCCTGAAGAATGAGGCGACAATGTGCATCGTACGGTCTTACCCCGCATGAGAACTCAAGGGAAGAAAAGCTGACATTGGAAGTGACCATTCCAATTCTTCTGATATAAGACTAAGGTCAATACAGTCTGAACTATCACCTCTTATGCATATATTCTTTCTTATTTAAGTATGTTTTCCTGTAGGAAATGTAAATGTCGAAAGACAGGCATAGATCGTTAATAATCCTCCCATCCACCTCAAACTACCAAGGGCAGGGAAATGGGTTCTTCCCAGTGCTAAATACCCGGTCCGACCGGGGGTTCCACCCCCAACCGGAACCGGGCCGGTGGGACCGGCCGGTCGACCGGTCCGGTTGCCCCCCGGCGGCCCACAGCGCATTATAGGAAAAAGGCCGAAACAAATTTGTTTTGGGCCAGGAGGCCCCCACACGGGTTGTGGGGGCCTCCTCCTGGCCCAAAAAAAATTCGGACCGGGTAGCGCAGGCCCGCCTATGTGCATCCAAAACGACGGCCTCTCCGGACCGCTGATCGAGGCAGATCGGCGGCCCAGATGAGGCCGCCGTTTTGAAAGTTGGAGGGAGGGGGGTCCTCCTCGGTTTCCCACCTTTCAGAGAGAGAGAGTGCCGTCCCTCCGCCACTTCGAGTTGCCCATCGCCGTCTCGAGTTGCCCGTCGCCGTCGTCGCTTGTGGCAGCTCCCGTCGTCGCCTCGTCGTCGTCCTCGTCGCCCGTGGCAGCTCCCGTCGCCGTCCTCCTCGTCTTCGTCGTCGCCCGTGGCCGTCGCCAGCAGCTCCCGTCGCGGGTCGCCCGTCGCCGTCCGTGGCCAGCAGCGCCCGTCGCAGAGGTAAGTGCCCATTCTTTTCTTCTTCTTCTTCTTCTTCTTCTTCTTCTTCTTCTTCTTCTTCTTCTTCTTCTTCTTCTTCTTCTCACCCAAGCTTACCACTTTATCGTCACAAACAGAATATATATACGATATACCGACAGTCTGTAGAGTTTTCCATCTGGTGTGGGTGAGTGACAGTCTACTTTGATTTTGGTTAAGGTAGATTATCATTTACAGTGTAATCAGTGAGGGGATTCTGCAGACTGTTGAGGGTTC
>BFEA01000829.1:45309-56662 GCA_003427395.1 Chara braunii | reverse complement strand
ATATAAAAAAATTGACCCATTTTTGGGCCCAACCGGAATTCCGGTTGGACCACCTGGGGTCCAACCGGCCCGGTTGGGACCGGGCCGGTCCCCCCCCAAAAAAAGAAAAGTTCTCTGATCAAAGTTTTCTTTGCAGATTCGGGGAGATCTCGGCGAGCGCAGTCCAACCATGATTTCAAAAAAAAAAGAAAAAATAAAATTACCCATTTTTGGGCCCAACCGGAATTCCGGTTGGACCACCGGGGGTCCAACCGGCCCGGTTGGGACCGGGCCGGTCCAACCGGCCGATTGCCGGCACAGCCCTGGTTCTTCCATCTACCCAGCCATCTGTAAGGGCAGCATTAGAATTTCCATCCATGATCAGTGATATATGTTTTGGAATTTGCGTTTTGAATGTTGACTGCCTTCCTCTTGTTCCATCACCCAGTTGAGAGGCTCTACCTTTGATTCCAGAGGGAGCCAGATTGCTACTTCAGCACTACCTTGTCCAGGTGCATGAGACTTCCCTCTGATTTTTCGGACATGTTCCCTCCACATGAGCTTTCTATGGTGGATCCACAGTGGTTTGGTTTGGTCCCTTAAGGGGGTCAGCCTACAACCGTTGTGTTCCAACACCTGGTGAGGTGTTCAACAATCAACCGGATCTAGATTCCAATCTAATACACGATTGGTCGGACGGACCATGCTCGTATCTCAGTTAAGGAAGATATGAAAGCCTGCAAGGAGTCATCCCTCTCCCTCTCAACTGTTTCCTACTAACGTGTTTATAGTTTTTGGGGATAGCCCAGTACTGCAGATCCTTAGCAGAAAAGGTGGAGCCCGACGACAAGCAGGTGTCTTGCAGGACTTCATTTGGCTTCTCTGCCGCCTTGGGGGATCACACTGAGCGTCCTTATTTGGAAAAAAAAAGTACGTCATCAAGGGATGCAGGACCTGTTTTCCAGCAGGTGCAGCTCCCCACCAGTAGACTGGAGACATCTCAAAAGGGGGTTCCCTCTAGTAGAGGTTGCTCTATCACCTCTTGTAGTCGGGGCCCCAGCAGGTCTTTCAAACAAAAGAAAGGAAAAAAAAAAATTAAAAATCGCGCTTGAAAAGAGTGAAAAGGACAGATCATTGTTTGAGCTCTACAGTGTTCCAGCTTTAGCGCTATCTAATCTTTACCTGTCTGTCTAATTTTATCTGTCTATCCAATCTTATCTATCGATCTATCTGATCAACATTTTGCACCTTTCGGAAATCAGAACTGACTGCCATTCTTTTCTTCTGATTCAACACCATGTAAATAGTACGACTGATTTTCTTCCTCTTCTGGTTTTATCTTCCCCTATGCTTCCCCACCCACTACCAACAACGCCCTCACAACCTCACGCACATGCCCTCTACAAACACACACACGCACATACAATCCCCCTGACAGCATCGATGGAGCGACGGAAGCTTCCTGGGACAACTAGAGGCAAGAGCGGGAGCATTGGTGGGAAGCGCCATATCTTGCTATTTCATTCGCCAACCAGGGGTGCACTTAGGAAGGTATGGTATTGCCAACCACCCAGATCGCCCTTATTCCAGTCATGTGAGTTTCTTTTACTTTGTAGAGACTGAAGTTTGCCACCTGGCTGTTCTTTGGACTGCTGCCATTCAGTTCTGTCATTCATTAACATGGCGAGCAAAAGCCTATGCAACGGCATTTTCAGAACATGGTACGAATGGGAAGCAGCAGAAAGTCTTCACCAGTGGCACGGACCATATACAAGATGTGTTTGTCATTGCCATCTGTTTCTTTTCTGAGAGAAAGGGAGGAAGGGTCCTCCTTTGGCCTGAGGGATACCTTCGTGGGGCATACTCAGGCTTTCGAGAATGTATCTGACAAAAGTAGCATGGCCAAATGCAATTGACATGGCCATCAGGTGGATATCCTCAGATTGCTAGGAGTTGCCTCATCTAGCAATAGAAGAAAAGGGTGTTCAAAGCTTAAAGTGCAAAATGGAAAAACAAGGCAGAGAGGAAGGAATGGCAAAAAAGGAGGAGCCCTGTTCTGTTTTAAGAAAAAATCAAAGCAAAATGAGACAAAAATTAAGCCACCAGTACTTTTGAAAGGATTTCACGCTGACAGTCCCGAGTCCCGGCCCTAGAGTCCCAGTTGGTCCCCTTCCCAGGATGTCTTGGGGTCCACAGGTCGAAGCATCATAGGTCGGTAGAAGTTGGGTACCAAAGTGTTGCAGGCCGGTAATTGTCTTCGGGTAACGGTAGAGGAAGTCAGGTCCCAAAGTCCAATTTTGCAGCAGCATCCCAAGAAACTCTGGAGACTTTCGGAACACAAAAACATGCAGCAGAGGCCGCAGGCGACCAGTACCAGCCCGAAGCAGGCAGAGCAAGTCAATTGCAACTATTAATAGTTGCTACAGTGCCAAGAGAAACAGATTGTTCATTCACAAAGTTGCAGAAGCGCTGCTGGTTACTTGTGCGATAGCGGGGGTTGGACAAAGGGCGGCGCTGGGGGAGCACCAAGAGCCGTGGCGAGGAAGAAGTCAACCATAGCTTAGGCTTAGGGAGGAGGACGAAGGCACCCATACCCGTGAGCTTCAGGGTAAGACATCGCAACTGTATTCAGAGTGCACCGGAAGACATACCTGCAAGACTGTGAAGACCAGCGAGGAGCGACTTCTTGAAGACCCAATTGAAGTGCTTGCCCTAAGCCCTGTTTACAATTGTTGTTGTTTTGTTTCTTGAACTTTCCACGTACTTTCTTGGTGACGGCTGCTGCAAATACGTTCTCTATTGCTGTCACTTGGTCACACGTCGACATTGTCAATTGGAGTCATCAATTGGTCTACTTATTGATTCGTGAGTCAGAGGACCAATCTCTCTTGGAGGAAATTGTCCTCCCTGGTTGGTGGTTGTTGGCCTACTTGGGGGCATGCGTACCCAATGGGACCCTAACCCCATGAGAGAGAAGAATCTTGTATGCTTTAGGTGGGTCTAGGGTAGGAACTCACCCGCTGGATGTATCATTTGACAAGTAGGAAACAGGAAGAAGGGAGGAGACAGGAAAGGCCGGGGACAGGCCGCTCAGGGGTTTGGAGGCAAGGGGGCTCCCAAGCGGGAGGTAGGGGCTATGGTACTCTGCAAGGTGTTCAGGGAACCCCCGCTTTCCAGGGTGGTGGAGGGGGCAATTATGCAGCAATTTATGCCCTCTCCAACAATAGTGGTTATGGATCTAGGGGGCAACGCACATATCCCCCCTATCCGGGACGCGAAGGAGGAGAGCCCTGGGTTGCCATGAAGATGCCGGAGTCCCTCTGGCAAAAGAGAATGAAGGAGGGGTGCTGTCTCAAATGTGGAGACCCAAACCATATCATTCCCTGGAAGAGGCCTCATGTCCTTCGGTCTCTAACCTTGGATGCTTTGTATACTAGGATTGTGCCCTCTTTATCCTGTACATATGATCCTCACTCTTTTATTCCTGTTTGATGGGGATGCCACCACCTCTCTATTACATCCCGGGCGGTCCCCGGATTCCTATCCCATGTCTATGAGCATGCCAGTGGGATGTAATTGGTCTCTAGTCCCTCCCTATTTTCTTTTAGTAAATTAGTAGCCTGTTGGTCAACAATTTTATTACATATCTTCCCTCTTCTCTTACTGTTGCTGCTTGTCCTACTGATTTTCAGTTACCATTGGTTACGTACAGTTTGTGGGGAAAAATTTCCCTTCTATTCCAGATCCATTAAGTCAGCCTCATCCTGTGCTGTCATCTGTCTGTCTGTGTCCCACCAGCCCATGAAGCTCAAGGTTCTTCCCGTTATGGTTGGTACTAATCCTTCTTTGAGCCAACCCCCTTCGAATTCAGTCTGGATGCTGGTCTTCTTCAGGTCATTGACTTCTTTTTTTTTCCCCTTTTTTGGAATATCCTTTTCCTCAGGATTTTGGAATACTAATGGTTGCTACTGATCCTTCTTTGCTACTGACCCTGAGTATCCTTTTGTCTATCATTTTTTTTTTTTTTAAACAGGGCCTTATGGTCCTGGCTCCTTCCATTCTGGGGAGCATCAGTCCGGTTCCTATTCCACCGGCAAGCCAGAGAATTATTACAATAAGAATCACGCACACTTCCTTCCGTCTGGCCGAAGGACCCCTGAGCAGCATTGATTGCTCCACCTTGGTGGAGGATTGACTGCCAGCGAGCCATGTCTCACTCTTCCCTCTCAGACCTAGTAACCAGATTTGCCAGATAGTTCCATGTCCACTAGAAGGAGCTCAACCCTTGACCAAGCTAGCCTCTATGTCCTCAGTTGCCCTTCTTGTCCATGGGCCGCAGTGATCTCTGCCCCACTTTTTCCTTCCCCTTGATTAAAAACACTAGAACCCTAACACCTAAGCCCTCATCAGGAAGCCATTAAACCTTGCTGACACCTTGCCTGTTTTCTTTAAGTGGAGGGTAACTGTCTTCCGTTGTAACCTTACTCTAGCATTCTCAGGTCCATACAACCTATCTGCCTGCAAAAGGGCTATGACGGCGCTTACCATTGAGGCTCATACTTCAAGGATTCTTTTTTATACGGAAGTATCGTCCTAAGCCCTAAACCCTAAACCCTCTCGTTGCAGTGCCCTATCTGGCCGCTCCACCGGTTCCATCTGTCCTCCAATCTTGTCCTTCCTTTCCTAACCCCCAGTCATTGGCTCTGAACGCAGAGATGGTATCATACCCTTAGCCCCCAATCCCTCTTGAGTTCGTGTCCTAGCTATGCTGCCCCCATACGTGTTCCCCTGTCTGTCTCTGACTCCGCCGCCTTCCTGACTCTTGGTGCTTGGTCACCCGTCTCTGAACTTGAACCAATCTTTTCCGCTTCCTGCCGAATCTCCGCACCCTTCCCCTCCAGCAGCCATAGCCTGTTAGGGGCTGACTGGCCCTTAGACCCTGAGTTCTTCCCTCTTCCTCGTAGAGTTCTGGTCGCGAGGAATTCTGACCACCCACTGTTATAGAACGTTGCCCCCTCTTGTCTGAAGTCGAGTTATGCCAGTCCTTCCAGTGAATGCAGTCTTCTCGTATCTCCGCCACTTTTCCGCTTACTAACCAGAGCCTGCTGAATCTCGTTCTCACCTTCTTTTGGTGGTCTTCGTCCTCCGGCCATGATTGTTTGGCTTTCTGCCATCTGCAGAGAATTTCGGCGTGTATCATCCTTTTTTGTCTCAGCCCATACCTTCTCTCGTGAGTTGGAAAGTCCTTCGATGGTTCTGCTGCATCTTTCCTTCCAGATAACCCACAAGGTCACCTTTCTGATAAGCCCAAACCACATCCTTTCTGTCTTCTGGAGCTGTTCAGGAATGTTAGTCAAGAGAAGAAGTTGGATGGGTTGTTCAGGGAAGGGGGCCGGGAATAGGGAGTCCCAGATGGCCGAAGCCCTCGCCCAGTAGTCCGTCGCCTCCCTGCAGTGTACTAGGCAGTGTATTATGTCCTCTATGGCACCCTCTGTGCAGACTGTGCATAAATCCGAACTGTTGGGGTCTGAACCCTGTGGCCTGATGTGTAACCATTGATTCACTGGAAGGGCTGCATAAGTAATGAGCCATTGGAGGCTCTTAATTTTGATTGGTCTGATTGGTCTGATAGATTTGAACTTCTTCCAAGGGATCTGTGTGAGCTTATCAGCCTCTTGGCCCAGTAACTTCTGCCATCTTTTTTAATGATGGGGTCGGGATCTTTGGTTTTCAAGAAAAGTCTACACCCCAATTTAACTGTGTATTTGTGAACTGGGACATTGGACCTGATGCTCTTGGTCTTATCCGGTGTCCAAACCCACTCCGCCGGGTCAAATTCTAAGTTTTGAACAGCCGTATCAGGTCTAAAGATTAACTTTGGCCCTGAGCCAAGGACTCTTACTTTTCTAAGTAGGAAGAAGTCCATAGTTTCCGATTCCACCTCACTATTGAGTATGCAAGGCATACTAAGAGCGGACGTAGAGATCAGAAAGGAAAGGAAGAATGCCTTGGCGGTCGAGCCCTGCAGCATGTGAGAAAATTGAAAAGCTCTAGAGGGGTTCTTTTCTTGCACCTTGAGTCCCCACTCTCCGGGCCTCCACGGCGCAGCTTCGACCAAGATATCTTTCCCTTTTTGTGGGATGATACTAATGATGTACTGGAGGTTGGGACCTCGTCTATGACACCCTTTCAGTTGTATGCTTAGTTCCTGTTCAGTCCTCCACTCCTTCCTCTCCTCGCTCCATAAGTGGGCAATTTTCCATATTCCATTCTTAACCCAGGAAACCCATCTGTGTTCGAGTTAGAGAGGATTGTTGCCCTCATTTGTCATCCATTGGTTACCAAAGAGTGGCTGCCTCATGACTTCATCCTTGGACCTAGGTCTATTAGTCTTACTAGGCATTATCTCCCTCCAGATCCGAAGCAGCGCTGACCAATACGGGGTGGGAGGTCTGCCTTCCTCTAATCTTTCGTCCCTTCTTCGATTCCTTCGTCCTGTACTCATGGCCCATTCCTTATGCATCACCCAAAATAGTCCTGACATGTCTTCTGGCGAGGTTACTGGGGCCAGGGTTCTGACACTGTCGAGGGCTAACGTGTTCCATGCACTGTCCGGATTCATCAAGAGATTGATAATCCATTTGATTTGAAGAGCTTTTGTTTCCAATCTAGGATCTGTAATCCCTAACCCCCCTTTTTGGGGCTTCCTAGTGATGTAATGCCATGCGATCTTAGGTATGCCACTCTCTTTATTGGGATCTCCTGTCCATAGGTAGGATCTTGCTTTGCGATTCAGTTCTTTAATAGAATTGTCCGGGACTGTCTAGATGGAGGCTATATACCACATCATTGAAAAAAACGATGTGTTAAGAACCAGAGCCCGACCAATAAGTGAGGTGAAGACATTGCCCCGTCTCCCTAGCTTATTAATTTGTTTGGCCAATATGTTCTGGCCCATTTGGGGTGCTAGACCGTCCTTTGTCATATAAGTATACCAAGGTACCGGGTAGGGGTGTCTGACATTTCCCAAGTCATGGCCGCTTCCTCGCCTTGTAGTCGAGGAGTTCTTCCCCAGTTGATATTCATTTCCGAGGCCAGTCTAAAAGCTTCCATTGCCTTAGCCAGTGTTCTGAAGGACGAGTCTGACGCTCTAATCAAGACTGTCAAATCGTCTGCGAACAGCATTGCCGAAGGAAAACTCATTTGGTGGGTTGAGCCCGCGTTGACCTCGGGCAGTCTATGGATCAACGGATCCTTGCGTAGGAATGATGCAATGGCTTCCATTACAAAGAGGAAGATTGACGGGGCCAACGAGTCCCCTTGGCGGACCGAACGGGATATCGGGTAACATTTCGATAATAGGCCGTTTACTTGGACACAACCAATTGCTTCTTTGTACAGGATATGAATCCACCTTCTGAAATTCGGCCCCACTCCCATTTTTTCCATACTCGCCTCCAAGAAGTCCCAATTTACTTGGTCGTAGGCTTTTTCGAAGTCGAAGAAGAGAATGGCAGTGTTTGTTCTCCTCTCCCTAACCTTCCTGACTGCTTCGTTTAGTGTAAGTACATTATCTAGAATGTACCGGTCTGGGATGAAGCCCGTTTGGTCTATATGGAAGCATTTATTTGTGATTTTGGTAATCCTGTTGGAAAGAGCCTTAGCCAGTATCTTGGAGCGAGATCGGTCTGTAATTCCTGATATCTTCTTTATTCCCTTTCTTGTGAAGTAGTGTAACCACACTATTACTGAGCATGTTCCCCAGTCCCCCTCTAGTCCAGCTGCCAGTGTAAGAACTTAATAGATCTGCTCCTAACAGAGGCCAAAATTTTTCCCAGAATTCTTTCGTTAGTCCATCAATTCCTGGTGACTTGGCGTTATTCATGTCTCTTAGAGCTTGGTGCAGTTCCTCCAACGTGATCGGTTTGTCTAGCACCTCAGCCTGTTCGGCTGTTATCGTTTGTTCCAAGCATTGGAGCATTTTCAGCCTTGCCTCCCTTATGCTGGACGATGCTGGTGTGGGGATCTTCGACTGGTAGAGATCTTTGTAGAAGTTTTTAGCTATCTCTAACATCCCTTCGCTGTCAATTTTTGTAATCCATGGGTCTAAAGTCGACTTCAAGCACTCTATCGTACTAGCCCTCGAGTTGGCCTTGATTCGAGCAAAGAATTGTTTCGTCATTGAGTCACTGAGATCGTGTTCGCACATTCTAGCTTTTATTTGCAGTCCTTTAAGATCTCACCACCTCCACAGTGCCAATTCTTCGCGCGCTTTCTCGAAGACATCATTGTACAGTGGTGGTGAAGGGTTATCAATCAGATTAGCCTCTGCTAGCTTCAGAGCAAATTTTAGAGACTGTCTCCTTTGCTTTCGTATGGATGCAAGCTTCCTAGAGATTTTGGCACCGGGTCTCCGTACTCAAGCTTCCTATGTGTTCGAAAGAATGGAATAACTCTTCTGGAACCATTGCCACCGGGTCTCTGTACTCAAGCGTGCGGACCTCTGACCCAGCGAGCAGTCGCATACCTCCTTTGGAAAAGTCTGACTGAGCAAAAGAGAATTATTTAGCTTGTGGAAGCTAGTCCCCATCCTAACGAATTGGTCGAAGCTTATTACCAATTCGATTGGCTTATGGTCCAACCCCGGGTATGGAGCCAATGGCAGGACCTCAGCACCCTTGACTGCTCCCATCATTGTGTCTGAAACCAAGAAGTAGTCTATTCGTGAGAAAGCGGTGTGTTGGGCATGATTTTTCTTGACCAGGGTAGACGTTCTTTTGGTGGGAATCCTTTTGTCTTTCTTTTCTTCCCTTTTTCGGAATATCCTTTTCCTCAGGCTTGGTATGTGGAGACAAATGTCCTTGTGTATGTTCCGGATCGTTTCCCAATTTGTCAAAGTGACCTTCGCTATTTTCTCACCTGATGTGTACCAACTCTTTCTCATGGGTCTTGATGTTGTATATCAGGAAGAGTATCTTCACCGCAAGTTGGAGAGAGCAAGGAAGGCCGAACAGGATCTCACGAGGCGAGTTCGTGACCTTGAGGATGACCACTGTGAGGCATGGGCTCTTGCATCTAGAGAGCTTTCCATTGACATCAACAGCAGTGCAGAAAGTGCGCCCCCAGGACAAGGGCCAACCATGGTCCTGTTGGTCCAAATTGTTGCTCAGGTACAGTTTGTTCACCTCCGGCCTCGCCACACTGCTCACAAAAAAGAAAAAAATATGAGTGCATCTTCCCGCAGAAGGTGGAAGGTTACCATTCCTAGTAACGGATGTATTTCCTGCAGGCTCCTTTTTTTATTTCTTTTTTTCAATCATCTGCAAGGGGCGTACTATGGGAGGTGATATGAGCATCCACCAATAGTCGGCTGCCCATTCCTAGCTGGCTCTGATCTGTTGGTGGGGATCTGCAAAGCTAGAAATCGGGTCCAGCATCCCTGTTAGCAATGCATAAAGAGGAGACCAGCGTCGATTACAACGTGATTGCTTGCCCTCCTTTGACCAAAATGTGGGTTCACCACCTAAATCCAAAAGTTCCACCATGGCCCCCCCCCACATGGAGGAATTCTGCCCACTACTGCCCTGTGATCCACAGCTGTTCTGTCTTATTCCACTGTTCGAAAGCCATCCCTAGCCCCCTTGCAAACCCAAAGAAACTTCCAACAGTGCAGTCTGATTTCATAGAATGCTGTTCTCCCACAGTCCACGTGCACTCACTTTTTTTTTTCCGTCTTGTGAGTAGTGTGGTGAAGCTCTTTGTTTTTCATTCTGTACAGTTCCCTGGGTAAGAGTTTCACGGACTGGTGCCAAGTGACAGTGGGAGTCTCATCAATCCATCATACCATTACAACTTCCATTTTTTCTTTCATTTTTTCTAAAAAGCATCTTTGAGGGGCAACTCAATGGAGGTGATATGAGCACCCTCAATGAGTTGCCTCCCCCTACACGACCGCTCCAATCTATTGGTGGACTTGGGTTCAGTGTCCCATGCATTTTTCAGCACATAGATTAGAGCTCACTATATACCTGACAAACAGCATTAATTGCCATCTGGGAGGGGATGAACCTCTTCTTGTAAAGAAAGCACTCCTGTACCATCAAAGATGTCTGATCCCCCCAAGAGGAGGGTTCAGTTGAATGAAGACTATCCCTTTCACATGTGTATGACTCTTGGTCCTCTGTAGTGTGCACTGTGCTCTAATTAGACTGCCCCAAGGCCGAACAGATATGGTGCCGCACTCAAGAGCTATGGCAAGGAGTCACAAGGACGATACTGCTGGAAGACCGCTTTTCTCTGCTCACGGTTTTCATACAGGAACCAGGTTTGACCACCTGGACCCGAAGGTTCTTCAGGAGACGCAGACCGCTGGTGCTGTGGGTGGTGTGGAAGACAATGCAAAGAGACCATAAACAAACAGGACGTTTCTCAGGAGCAGGCTTGGGATGACCTTAAATAAATGCTGGAAGTTGAATATCAGACTGACTGGCTTAGGATATGTCGCCGAATCAAGCAGGAACCGGAAAGGCGACAGGAGCTAGTGGCCAAATTCGATTGGGAAGTACTGGGCCATGGGGCATTGGGGGTTCTGGAGGGCAACATACTCAGGTGCACGTGGAGGCTAGGACAAGGGGGGAGTCAGCCCACGACCCCACTGTTGGAGGTCCGTTCGGCAGGCGAACGGACGGAAGAACAGGCTATTAGCATAGCAGAAGATTGAACAGGGAGAAGCTGTTTTGAGGCTAAAGGAAGAAGTAGTGTAAGGCTAGCTTAGGCAGGAGCGAGGGGTGGTATATCCTTCTGGACGGACGTAATCAATGCTGTCTAATCGGTCCTCTCAGCCATAATGGGGAGGAGCGTGGGTGTGTACAATGTTGTAACTCTTCTGACTTGCCGGTGTAATAGGAACCAGACTGATGCTCCCCAGAATGGAACGTAGCCGGAGCCGCTAGGCCCTCCTTTTTTCTTTTTTCTTTTTTGAAAGGACTGGAGTATATCTATCTCCTTTTACATCTGTATAACTTTGCTCCTCTGTGTTGTGCTGTCATTGGACTCAGCGGCTTCAGAACCCCATATCTGGGCCTTAATCGCCATTCACCCTGCCAGAGACTTTGATCGCTTCTATCTAGAACCAATTAGTCTTGGGGCTTTCCAGCTGAGGGGCAGAGGAGCACTCTGCTTGGTCGTTCTATGAGAAGAGCAGGTGCTTAGGGGGACCAAGCATAGGGTTGGCACGAGGGGCAGGAGGCATTTCAGGTTGTCTAGGCAGGGGTCCATGGGGGCCTGGGGGGGGGTTGTGCTTGGGGGAAAGGGGGTATTACCCAGGGTGGAGGCAATCAGGGAATGGGGGTATGTTTTCTTGATCCAAGGAAGC
>BFEA01000829.1:31044-41078 GCA_003427395.1 Chara braunii | reverse complement strand
ATCCCAGACGCACGCTTTCTCGATGCCCCACGTTGTACCCTCGTGTTCACAATGAGAACGTGACTTCCAGCGTACGAAGCCGGTGATCTAACCATGCCACCCACCTACCATCCGCTTCTTTCTTCTCTCTACGTTGTTTCACATCTTTCTGAGGTCGGAACCTCCTCATTCATGTACCATTCGACTTAGTGCTTGGCGATACGTGCAGTTGGCAGCGTTAGCAAGCACCTTTATCATCTCGATATCTCTATCTCCCTCTTCGCTTCCCGCTCCCTCCTCCTTTCCTTCCTGCTCCCTCCGCCCTCCTCTGGCTCCGACCCCCTTCCCCCTCTCCCTTCTCCCCCTCTCTTGCTTCAGGATAAAGAATCACGTTGGCATTGCACCATATGAGCGAGAGAGACCCGTCCGTGTTAGCATTACGCCACCCCATTCAAGGCCGTCCCCGCCCCTTTTTGCATTTATGTCCAGGATAGGCAGCTTATCTTCCAGGTGGAGATTGGTGATTGGTACTTGTGCCTATGACTGGGGCATGACGGGAGTTACGTGGGCAGATTTGGAAGGAGGAGGGAAGAAAGGAGGGGAAGGAGGAAAGGTGATCGAGGGGGCGATTTAAGGCGCATGACTTGGCAATGGTCCACCTGGGTTTTCGGGATCGTGGCTGTGGAAAAATCGATCAATTGATCTTAGCCAAGATCACCTTTTTGCAGCCACATCTCTATCATATCAGCAATGTCCTCTGCACCCTGATCTATGTACTTTCGTTATCTTGCAAGTCCAGCTCGGGTGCCTTGGCGATAATCTTTGATAGCTGGGTTATTTTAGGAGGGACTTGCAATTTCGCCTTCAAGACTGGGTTGCGGAGGACCGGAGGTGATCTATGAAGCAGTCTTGAGCAGCATTCTCTTCCCGTCCAGACTTATCCAAAGCTGTTTGAAATCTATCTACAAAGTCTGGCAACAGTTCCCCTGGTTCTTGAGGGCGTGTTTCTAGTACAAACCATGCAGCATCCTCACTTACCTCATCGAATCTTCCTAAGAAGGCGGTTTTAAATGTAGCCTAATCTACCCACCTATGGCGTTTAAACCAATCATGAGCGGTATTTCTTACAAGCAGTGTGATCACTCGAGGAAGATCAACCGCTTCATAGCCCTGAGCTTCCACAACTTTGGGCCATGCCTCAGGATGGGTGTGATTAGGATAGAATGGAAAGGTGGTTGGAACGCTTACCATTACCCGGGGAGCATGAACATTAGCGTTGGCCATGGCTGCCTCCGCTCTTGCCTCCACAGATCTATTTCGAATGACAGGAGGACTTCTTCGGTTTGAACGAGCCGGTGCTCGTCCTCTCGCCAGCTTGTCTCGATATTACCAGAACCGACATGTGTCGGCTTTAATACCAACCTCACGCCCTGTGCTGTCTTCCAGTCGAAGTGATTAAATATGTGGAACAGGCTTTGAAAGAACAAACAAAAATGGGGTGTGCCAAGGGTTTTTGGGAAAATTGAGTGTGGAGACCCCGACAAAACAGGAATCTCCCGTGTGGTCCCAGTTTTAGCGAGAAATGGTCATCGCCGCGCGGGAAAGAACAAGCGCCCGCGACTTTCAAACGTTCGTTTATTCCAAAAAATATCTATGAGCTTCCATGAAGGTTATTCAATGTCTTTTCGAACGGAAAGGCAGGGGTACGCACGTGGGATCTCATTTCCGAATCAAGTCCATTGTCGCTCACTGCAGAGCTCGGAATCTGACGTGGAAGGCCGCAGCCTGGTTGCTCTTTCGTTATGCTCGTCCTCACCATGTGTCCGGTAGTGGAAACCCCTTTCCCGATAACGCTCAGTTTGGCGACAATCGCTACAGAGAGTGGTGCGCCAATGGGGTGCCACCGCCGTCCACGGGATGACAATCAACTCTTTAAAAGGCAATAATAAGGGATATGACGGAAAATGAGTACCAACGATGACGAAACCTGCACCTACGAATCCTGAACACCTCGTTTTGAGAGGAAAATGATAATGTGCTCCAATCTTTGCGACAGCTTCTCATACGTCCCACTCACATACACGTGTCCTTTCCTCGTTATACGGGAACGGGCGCTGTGGGAATCCGGGAAGTTGGCGCCCAGTCGGATCGGTATAATTGGTCCACATGGCATAAGTGAGCTGATTGCGCTTGTTTACTAAATCCGTCATTTGATTGAAAACAAATCCAAAGAAATAAACAGAACACAAAGGAGAGAAGAAAAAACCTAGTAATCACTAGCATAACAGACAGACATAGGGTTCAGTGCTGACTGTGCATGTGTTTCAGGGCATATGACCACCCATGAAGTGACGAGGGGTGTGGAAGCAGTGTGTGTGTGTGTGTGTGTGTGTGTGTGTGTGTGTGTGTGTGTGTGTGTGTATGACCATGTTCATGCATGTGTGTGTGTGTATGACCATGTTCATGCNTGTGTGTATGACCATGTTCATGCATGTGTGTGTGTGTATGACCATGTTCATGCATGTGTGTGTGTATGTATGACCATGTTCATGCATGTGTGCATGTGTGTGTGTGTGTGTGTGTGTGTGTGTGTGTGTGTGTGTGTGTGTGTGACCATGTTTATGCATTTGTACATGTGTGTGTGTGTGTGGGTGAAAGGGTGTGTAGGTGTAGGTGTATGGGTGTGTGGGTGTGTGGATGTGGTGTGTGTGCATGCATTTGGGGTGGGTGTGTACGTGTGTATGTGTGTGTGTGTGCATGTGTGTATGTGCTCCTCTCCTCGTCCCACCTACCCCTATTGGACTCTTTGATCTCACTCTGTTCTCTCCCACCTCCGGTTCCCCTGCGCCCACCCCCATAGTGGTGCTTTTCCAGAAACCCCCTTTCCACCAACCTGTGAGGATTAGAAAATCCGAAAGATTTGATCCATTTTTTGGTTTTCTGTGCTGGCAGACCATCAATGACAGAGAAATGGCATTGAAGCAACAGATTGCGCAGTTGAGGTCATCAAGCACAAAGCCAGGTTCATGTCAAAAACTGCAAGGATCTCTCTCTCTAGTAAGTGTGAAGGAGAAAGACACAGACACTACGGAGGGCACAGGCAATATTGCTGTGCAAGGGAGGTTGGGCCCGAGTCAAGACCTCGTTGACTCTCAGAAGGCGGTCATCAAGGATCTCAGTGTCCGTGTCAATCAACTACTCAAGGTGGGTATATCCTTGCACACCCAAATCCTTCAATGCTAAATCAGAAAAGCTCTATCCCCTTTTTGAGGCTTGTCAGGCCTGGTAGCAGCCCCCAAAGTACCTGTCCTTCACCGACACTGAAAAGTAGCCCAGTAAGATATTGGTTGGACCAAAAAACAAAACAAAACAAAACAAAACAAAGTTACAAAACAAAACAAAACAAAACAACCAAAAGGATATTGGTTGGGCCTACCTGTAGTCCTAGTGTGTGCAATGAGAGAATCAGTGCTGCATAACCGGGTGGGCTTGAACAGAAACAAAGTCAGTCGCTGCCGACGCTGAAACCCAAGCTTCACACTTGAGCCTTCTCTGAGCCTCTTCACGCATTCTGCTTGCAGCAAACCATACCATCCTGAGTCCTGGTGACCACAGTCCACATCTGAGAAATCATGTTCAGTGGAGGTACTGGAGGCTTGGTTGAAAGATACAGTCACTACGATTTCTGGCTTCCTCCACTGCTGAAACCGAGCCTCACCCTAAGCGAAATGACAGTGCGGGTTTTGGTCTAAGGCTGTCCTGTGCGTTGCTGAATCTACTGTGACGTCCTGAGTATTTTCTGGATATGCATATATGCCCTTGCTTCAGGTTGCACCGTTGCATGCAATTTTCAATTTTGCACATTTGTTATATGTGTGTGCAAGCAGCGACAAACCTTGGGGAATCCATTGGCTGCTCTCAGACTAGGGGAGAGACTTGGCAGGGCATACGTGTCATGTGCCGATGACCCTGAAGAGGTAAAGTTTGGAGGGACGGACATGAAAATTACTGATCGAAGTTAGAGGACAGAAAACTGAGAAAAGTGAAATCTTTAGGGATGGACTTCGGAGAGCAACATGAGAGAGAAGGTCAAGTTTGGAGGGACGGACATGAAAATTGCTAATAGAAGGACAGAAAGGTAGTCTTTGGGGTCATAAATTAAAAGGGAAAACAAGTAATTCGTCAATGAGGTGAATTTGAGCAGATGGAGATGAAAATTGCAGATAGAAGGACAGAAAGGCAATGGTTTTGGGGCGTAACTTGGAAGGTAAAACATGTAACTTTTCAACAAGGTAAGGTGAACTCTTTGGGGTCTGACTTTGAAGGGCAGACACTGGGAAGGGAAAGTTTGTAGAAATGGACGTGAGAATTGCTGGTGAAAGGGCAGAAAGGTAAAGGTCTTTCGGGTCTGACTTGGAAGGGCAGACACAGAATTTGTCAAGAGGATAGAGAAGGTAAAGGTTGGACGGATAGACATGGACGTTGCTGGTTGAAGAAGACAAAGGTGAAGTCTTTGGCCCGTGAACGACCAGTATTGAGCTACCATGGGCCAAATATGAAGCCCACAAGCCTACAAAAATCCGCAGCATACAATGGCTGATTGCCTATGCTGCACCGCCAGTCAACCAATGGCTCCATGAGAAAAGGAAACACTCAGACCCTAATAGTACTGACATCTGCTCACTGTGCAACCACAACATCCCGGAGGACATAATTCACTGCCTGCTAATGTGTATGGAAGCGGTCTGGATCTGGGACAGGGTAAAGAGTGCATGGGCGACCCTCTTCTCCTCCCACCCTCCCTATACCCCTCTGACCTCCATCCTTTCGGCCATTAACCTCCCCATACCCCGCAAAGGTGGCAATAAAATCTGGTTCCTGTTACTAAGACAGGCGGCACTGTGGACAAGAAGGAAAAGAACATGTGCTCATACCAGTGAGGGAGACTCTACGACAAGGGAGGAAGCCTGGTTGTTACTGACCAGGACGATGGAAACCGAAATCTGCTGCAGATGGAGCACAATCAAACTCTCAGTTAAAACAAAGCGGAGAAACTCACGACTGGTCTCCCAGTACCTCTCCCAGGCAAACTTTGGTGATGAATTTGTCCACCATGGGATTTTCGGATGAACAGTGCTACTGGACCAAAATGTTTGGCGACGCCAGCCGAAACAAAACGAAAAGGTGCGAATGGCAGTTCGTTTTAGCAGTTCGTCTTTTTTTTTTTTTTTTTTTTGAAAAATCAGAACCTCTTGGTTCTGGCTCCTGCCATTCTGGGGAGCGACAGTCCGGTTCCTGTTCCCCCGGCAAGTCAATGAATAGTACAAGGTTGACTCACCCCATGCTCCTCCCCATTATGGTTGAGAGGCCCTGGTGGACGGCATTGATTACTTCCAGTAGGAAGGATGTACCACCCCTCACCCCTGCCTAAGTTAGCCTATTGTAGCTAGTCCTAGGTGTGTGTTTGCAGTCTTTGGTAGAGCTTTGTATTGAAATCACACTTCTGATTATTCAACTTGTCATGTATGCAAACAGCGAAACAGCAACTGGCGACATGCGCCCACACAATACTCAAGATATCGTAACCAGATATGAGTTCTCTTCAACTGGCTATGGCGACTGGGCGCCCACACAACTCACTGTTCGCACTCTGGATCACCCTGGATGTCCCACACGCAACACTCAGTATCATACTTCACACACCACACATGCTAGGCTACGGCTCTGGCAGCGCTAGCTGCCACTACCTATCGCTGCACTCTACTCCTCTGCCCACTTCGTCTTCGGGCACTCTGCAGACCTCCTTGCACAAGCTGCTAGGTAGCGCTTCCGCATGGCATCCGCAGGAATGAATGWATGAATGGACGCAGCCTCTTGATTTATACTTCTGTGCTGCATTGGTCTGCCTTGTGTCCCTGGCCCATGGTGCACACAGTTCCCCCGTTGGTACTTGCTGGACCGGACTGGTACTTTCTGGACTCTCTCCAACATGGGCTTGCTTTAGTCACACCACTTGCCCACTTGCCTGCACCACTTGACCACTTGCCTGCACCACTTGACCACTTGCCTGCACCATTTGACCACTTGCCTGCACCACTTGACCACTTGCCTGCACCTAACAGGGACTGACTCCGAAAGGCCACTTCTAGAACTCTCTAAGTTGTCCTTTCGGTACTGTAGCAGCTACGACTTTGCCCTTTCAGGTAAGTAGCAGCTACGACCTTGACTCTTCAGGCAGTCTTCAGCTACAACTCCGGAGCTGCCTAGACTTCTACCCTACAGGTCTACAGTTCGATTCCAGTCTATCCTGTGCCCTACGACCAATCTACCTACCACTGGCGGTTCTACAGGTCGCAGGTTCAACTCTTCGAGTTGACGTAGATATTATACACAGGTAAGTTGGGGAACTAGGGATCAAGCCCTGGGATCTGCCTCAGCTACCACGAATTGGTGAATACCGTTTCACTGCCTATTTCATCACTAATTGCTCCTCTCAGCTGTATAGCTGTCAATTTTGCATGTGTGTTTAGAGCAAACTGCAACTGTTGATCTCTGCTGATTTCGCTAAGACCCCAGAACTTGGGGGGTTCCTTCCTCCAGGAGTGTCTGCTGTCCGGGCTTGTGTGTGCTCCTGCCTTTTAGAGCCTTCAAAACTGTCCTCTATCCTGGGTCTGCCGGTTTCTGGCTTTTTAAGTCTGTTGCTGTGTCTTTTTGGTCTAAAACCCTAAACCCTCTATGGTGTCTTCCTCTCGGGTTTCTCTAGTCGTCTATTCTTTACTTTTCGGGTTTGATTGAAATTAGGCTCCTCCTCCACTGTTTTCTGCTATGGGGCTGTCTGTTTTACTTGGCTAGCTAGGGAAGTGCTGGTGTAGACTCCTGTTTTTCACTTTTTGCTCTGTAGGCTGTTACTCTGTCTTCCGTATCCTGTGCTTGGCTAGTTAGAGGTGGGAAAGGGTAATCTCTTCTTGCTCTCTAATGTCTAGGGTACATGTGTGTTCTTGTGAGATCTGGGAGTCCTCCCACAATGTGAATACGATTTCTTTCCCTTTTAGTTTTCCTATCCTTCCGTTGGCCAGTACTAGGTCTTCAAATCTTAATTTGTGTTCTATAATTCTATTGCTTTTGTCTTCCTCTCTTTCCATTTTCAGTTTGGTCCTTTTCCATTGTATGCGGTATTCTGTTTCTATCTGTGTTTGGATGGAGGGTCAAGCTTCTCTTGTGTGCATTGGTGTCTTGCCCAGGGTTTCTTGACACCGTTTTTTCCATAGTTCCATAAAAGGGCTTTTCGTAGGCTCCCACAGAGAAGGGATTCAGTGAGTGACCATGAGCCAGGCTCTCCCTGTCCCGTTTGCCAAAACAGGGGGTTGTCTGGGAATGCTTTGTTTGTGACTCTCTGCCAGACAGCTTCGGCCAGCTGCCATAATTGTTTTACTCTTTGGCAGCTCAGGAAGCAATGGAGAATGTCCTCTTTCTTTTCTTCCCTACAGTTGGCACATAGTTCCTTCAAGGCGTTTCTATCTTGCATTCTTCGTCTGGGATTGAGCCATACGTTTGTTGGGACCGCGAGATACCAGATTAGCCACTGGAGGCTTCTGAAGCCTGGTGGTCTGAGTGCTGCCAGCTTTCCCCATGGAATGTCTGTCAAGTGTTTGGGATCCACTTCTAGGTGTTTCCACCATCTTTCGGCTATTACTGATGGTTCCGACCTTTTCCTCAGTCTGTACCCTAGTCTCGTAGTATAGTCCAATAGGTTGGTTCTCCGACTCAGTCTTAGCCTTCCTTGTCTGAGATTCCAGGTCCATTCTGCTGGATCTACTTCTAGGTCCTGTAACGGGGTCAGCGGGTGGTAGATGGTTAGGGATTCTTGCTCCACTTTCTTGCTCCACTACTCTTATTTTCCTTAGCAGGTCTCTTTTAAATACTACTTGGGATTCTGGTTTGTTTGACAGGTTACAGAAGTCTGTTCCTGGATTCTTTATTTCGTGGGAAGAGAAGCGAAGCCAATTAGATCGGTCGTCCTCTATGTCCTCATAGTGGAAAGCTTGGAGTGGTATTTCGGAGTCATTGAGTACCGCCCATTCACCGGGGATCCATAGGAAGTCTTTCCGTAGTAACTCGGACCATTCGTGCGGTATCGAGTTATGTACTACTTGTAGGTTCCTTGTCAGGTTATGACAACGTTCTAGTTTCTGTCTTAGTTGTGCTTCTGTCATCCATTCTCTTGATGTGTCATTCCAGATGTGTTTGATTTGCCATACTCCTTTTTCGAGCCAGTTGCCTCATTTGGTATCCTTGGCGGTGAGGGTGAAGGGTACCCCTTCCGAGTTGACTATGTCCGGATTGCAGAAGAGGGGTTGTCTTAGTACTTCTTCTTTGTTGGTGGGTCTTCTGACCTTTGCCGGGAAGATTTCCTTCCATGCTTTATATTGTTCCTGCCAAAAGATTAAGCGTGAATTGAGTCTTGATGTTGAGCTCTCTGTTCTTGTTGTTTTCATGGCCCATGATTTACTCGTTAGCCAGAAGGAGCCTGCCATATTGTTTGGAGAGGTGAAGGCTGGTAGTTGTTTAAATCGTTCTAGGGCTAGTGGCCTCCATGGGAGGCTCGGGCGAGGGATTAGTTTAAGGATCCATTTCGCTTGTAAGGCCTTAATTTGCAGTGAAGGGTCAATGATTCCAAGACCTCCCTCGTGTTCCTTGGCTGTGACGTGTTGCCAGGCTGCTTTACAGATGAAGTTGGTTCTGGCCGGGTTTCTGCTCCACAGGTAGGTCGAAGCCTTCCTCTTCAGTACTTTAAGAGCACCTTCTTCTGGGGTCCGGAAGGCTGCTACGTACCACATCAGAGAAAAAATTGACGCGTCGAGTACTTGCGCTCTTCCATATAAGGAGGTGTGGACCTTCGTCCAGTCGCCTAGTATGTCTATCATTTTAGCTAGGAGGTTGGCTGCCATGTTGTTCGTTGTGCCTTGGTCAGACCTGTATGCCTAAAAAACGCAAGGGGTCGCTTAATTCAGCCCATAATAGGCCCTCAGGGGAGGAGGGTGGTTTATCGATTGTTCCCTCTGCCAGCCACCAACCTATCGTCTTTTGCCAATTGACTTTCATTTTCGATGCTAACTAAAATGCCTGCATGGTTCTTGCGAGGGCTTCAAAGGATGAGTTAGATGCTCTGACTAATATGGTCAAGTCATTTGCAAATAGGATTGTGGTGGGTATTAGTGGGTGTTGGTTTCCTCCTGGGTGCTCTTCTGAGAGTCTGTGTATGGATGGGTCTTTTCTTAGAAAGGATGCAATTGCCTCCATTATGAAAAGAAAGATGGGGGCTGCAAACGGGTCTCCTTGTCTGACAGATCTGGACGTACGATATGTATTGGAGATGTGGCCGTTAACTCATACCGCTCCATGTGCGTCGTTGTAGAGGACTCTGACCCATCTGCGGAACATCAGACCTACTCCCATTTTTTCCATACATTGTTGTAGGAAGTCCCAATTCACCTGATCATATGCTTTCTCGAAGTCAAAGAAGAGAATGGCTGCGTTCATTTTTTTGTCTTTGATGGTTCTTACCGATTCTGCTAGAGTCATTACATTGTCTAACATGAATCTTCCTGGTATGAACCCCGTTTGATCTATGTGGAAACACTTTTTAGTGATTGTGTTGATCCTGTTCGCTAGTAGTTTTGCTAGTATCTTGTATGCTACTATTAAGAGGGTAATGGGTCTATAGTTTGTTATATACGTTGGGTCGCCCTTTTTGTATAATAGGGATACTATTCCCGTGCTGAGATATTTTCCCATACTTTCCTCTTGCCACGCTTTCTCAAGGAAATTTGTATATTCTACTCCTAGTATGTCCCAATATTGTATCCAAAATTCCTTTGATAAATTGATAGTTCGTCTTGGCCCGGCGTTTTTCCTGGTTTCATGGATTTGAGAGCTTGTAGGACCTCTTCCGATTGTATTGGTCTGTCCAGATAGTCTGCCCATTCTTTGATAATAGTCTTGTCTAAGTGTTTCGTGAAGGATTCTCTTGCGTCTTTGACTCTCGTTGGGGTTGG
>BFEA01000829.1:14265-30144 GCA_003427395.1 Chara braunii | reverse complement strand
TATTTTGGCATGCGGTGGAAATCTCCCACGGAAAAAAGAGGCTTGGAGGTCGTGTTGGCTAAGGCGTTTAGGACGCTAAGCATCACTCAGATAGTTCTTCAGGCATGAACTTGTCAGCTCGCTTCATCGTTTGGTTACTGAAAGAAGAATTTATATGGAAATCAGGCGAATGGGGAATCCAGACCCAAGACACGGTGCCAACAAGGGCCTATCAATTTTCTCACAGAATGGAAGGATCAGATTTCCTAGGTGTCAACGCCGCATTTCCGATAAGCTCAGTCAACTCCAAGTTCCCCTCCATTCAGAATATAGACCCACAGAGGATAGTCCTTAACGCATTTACAGTGTGTAAAATACGAGTCTTGGGCCTTTGGCCAAAACCTATCTTCCAAGTGGACACAGCAATTCAAGAATTGGAGTTTGATCCGGGTGAGTGGGCCTGGCCCCCAGGAAAGGAGAAAACCATAAAAAATCATATCCAGATTATAGGCTACACTGTCAAAATGGGATATAGACTTGCTATTACAGACTGGGGACCCTGAGCCAGCAAAAAAAGATAGATGGAAGAGACTAATCGGCCCATAAGCGGAGCAATTCACTAAGATACCATGGAAGAAATACAATTTATATGCCAGTTAAAATAAGAAGTATCCAATGGCTCATTACCAACGCCGCACTCCTGGTGAACAGCTGGATGCATATCAGAAGAAGAAAAAATGAGCCAAACAGCTCCGATATCTGCGCGGTGTGGTCAGACAATTTGTAAGGTGACACCCTGGGTCATGTGGAAGGGAAAATGCCGCAAGACTTTGGACAGCTCCGATACTCCATGCGAGAAAGGATGGGATACAACCAACTCACTAATGGAGGTGGAGATTTTGTGTCAATGGAAGAAAGTCAGGATCCAAATTCAAAGCAATCCGGATAAGCAGCTGGAACTTCTAGCCAAATTCACGAGAAGGTGGTCGGTTGGGGGAAAAGTATCGGACTTCATGGACTTCATCTCAGATGGAAGGACTGGCACAACTCCAATCCAACTCAGGGACTAAGGGGTACTCAGCAGCCAGAGCCACAAGACTCCAAAAGAACCACATAACGTTGTCACAGGCCTCTAGGGAAGCGCTTATTTGCTACCCGACCAACGAAGAGGAAGAAAGGAGTACTTCAGTTGAATTTCGTCTTCTTTTTTTTTTTTTTTTTTTTTAACAAATAGCATGTTTCATTATATAAAGAGCAAAAGGAGGCCTGGAATCCCTCCACATCTCAACCCGAAAGACTGGGCCATTACCCAGATTAGGCTCGTATTGCAGGGTGGTTTCTGTGCTCCTGCCTTCTATCTGTTCACATGTTATTCCTGAATGAAAACGAAACTGGATTAACAACAAACAATTGGCAGTAAAGGAAGAAAAGTTCTGTCTAAATCCCCGTTTACCCTTTGAATAGCCACTAAGCCCTAAGTCTTTCTCTACCCTCCTCTGTCTTACTCCTCCTTTCCCTCATTCTTTCCTCCTAATCCTCGCCTTAAACCCTAAACCTTATTGTTGCTACTCCTCATTCCCTTTGCTTCGGCTTTCTCATCCTTTCTGTCTCCACGAAAATACGAGGCCTGTGGCCCGGATAGTTTCTACTTTGCCATTCCCCAGGATTCCGCGGTCGAATCTGTCTTTCAGATCCTATGCTTGGTCTGGTTGCTGTCTCATCTGCCGCTGTATTCTTTTCCACTGTGCCCAAACCTCCGTTTCCATTACGTTTAGGAGGACCTCCCCTGCTTCTTGTTCGTGCATCGGCCTCTTCCCTATTGTGATCTGGCAGCGTCTTTTCCAAATTGTTCATACTGTGTACTATCTTATGAGTTGAAATAGCTGCTTCTCGAAGGCTGGCCAGTCTCTGGGGCAGTTGTGTCCCAGCAGCAGAGTCTTTTTTTCTTGCGGAAAAGGCTTTTGCGTCATCTGCTTCCAGAGGATTCTGGCTATTTCCCATAGGCTCTCTGCCTTTGGGCACGCCAGCAGGTCGTGTTCCACTAAACCCTGATGGCAAACTGAACACAAGGCGTTGGAGGGGTCCCTTCTTGCTCGACTTTTCTTTTCGTTTAGCCAAGCGTTTACCGGCAGGGCGATGTGGGCAATTAGCCACTGCAAGTTTCTGGCCCGGCCAAGTCTTATCCTATTGATCATTGTCCATGGTATTGTTGGTAATTGCTCTGGAAGACTCCCACTCTGTTTTCCCACTGCTTCGTGAGTACGGCTTGCAAAGGGTGGTGACGTCTTTGTAGTCAATAGCCAATTCATGTTGTGTACTTTAGTATGCTGATTCTTCTGAAAATTCTCAACCTCCCTCCTATGAGATTCCACGCCCATTCCGCCGGGTCAATTTCTAGATCTTTTATTGGAGTAGTTGGGCTAAATATCATGAAGTCCTTCGTCTCCACTACTCTTACTTTTCATACTTGTTGCGCTTGGATGGTGACCGGGGTCTTGGAGTCCGGGTCCAAGAGGCTGGTGGTACTTCCTGGGTTCATAATGTTGTACATGTTTGTGGTCAACCACTCCTTCCTTGCTGGTTCTTAACTCCAGATGCGGAATGCTTCGGCAGGTTCCCCTTCTTGTTTCCATGTAACCCAGTCACCTAGTCCCCATTGAGTATTATTTTTCAACATAGTTGTCCACTCCTGAGGTATGGATATGAGTATGCCGTTGAGATTCTTGGTTAGTCTGTGGCATCCTTTCAATTATGTTCTGAGCTCCCTGACCGTCTTCCATTGCTGCTTATCTTTTGCCCAAAGATGTTTGATCTTCCAGAATCCGTGTTTTACCCATGTGCCCCACTTTGTATCCTTTTGTGTGAGAGTGAGGGGCTTACCCTGCGTGTCCTTTATAACTGGGTTACAGAATAGGGGTTGGCGAAGAACCTCCTCTCGAGTACGCGGCTCTCTGACTTTGGCAGGGAAAATTTCCTTCCATAATTTCAGCAGCTGCTTCCACTAGGAGTCTGTCTTGGTTCCGCCCTCGTTACTTGTCTGCTCCCGTCCTGGTTCCGCCCTCATTACTTGTCTGCTCCCTTGGGCCTCTCCCTACTTTGGCCCAGTTGTTGCACATTAACCAGAAGAGCCTTGACATGTTGGCTGGTGCAGTGTACTTCACCAATTGTCTGATTCTGTCGAGGGCAAGTGGCACCCACGGCAGCTTTTGATGGTGATCAATTTGACTACCCATTTTTTTTGCAGAGCTTTGAGCTGCTGGTATGGATCTATTATGCCTAGGCCTCCTTGTTCCTTCGGCTTCGTAACATGCTTCCATGCCAGGTCCACAGGTATGCTGAAGCTTTTCTTCGTAGTGTTGGTGTCGTTTGAGCTAGGGGACTCCAGATTGTCCCTACGTACCACATTATTGAAAAGATGGATGCGTTTAAGATGAGCGCTCTCCCGAACACCGAGGTGTAGATCGCTGACCATGCCCCCAGTTTTGCTAGGATCCTGGTCATCAGTTCTGCTGCCATGGAATGATGCGGGTCTATTTCCGTTATCTTAACTCCCAAGTAGCTTAGCGAGTTTGTATTGTCATCCATGAGACACTCGTTTATATGTCATGCTACTACTCTGGGGCTCTGCAAGAGGGTTATGGCTGAGTTCCGAGTATTACATGGCTATGATTTTATCGTTTGTATTCGACCGAAACCAACCTAGTATGTAGTACGTACTAGTGAGAAATTCAACGAAAATGGAATAGTGGTGGCCATTTAATGACGCATAGCAAGTTAACGGAATTTATTTATTTATGTAATATGTGCAAGGAAAATGAGTTAGAGTGATAGACAGAAAACCAAAAAATTGCAACATCACATTGAAGACCAGATAGTTCCAAGTAGAAAGCAAAATGCTATGAGATACAAGACAAATAAGAGCAATACAACGAACTCATTGCCACCATCCACATTGTATCCAATGTCGCCCTTCTTGTTTGACACTCAGCGCCCAGCCTACCACTACTTCAGAAAAGAGCAATACAACGAACTCATCGCCACCATCCACATTGTATCCAATGTCGCCCTTCTTGTTTTACACTCAACGTCCAGCCTACCACTACTTCAGAACCCATATTAGGCTACAACTAAGTGACTGAGCAACCAGGAACACTTCCAGTAGAACACCAATGCACGTGAAGAAGTCGCCAATGCAGACTGCCGCATACACATCAGGTACATGTCTCTTGTCTCTCTCTCCTCTCATCTCCTTCTCCTCCACAGTGTGCGCATCCTATCCGAAGACCACCATTGCCCACACCAGCAACAGCAAGGCAAGCCCGGCTATGACTGCCTCGCTCGCTGCCTCCCATCAGCGCCACCACCTCCACCGCTAGCGCCCGCGTGCGCCCTCTGGCCAGCGCCCCAGCAGCCTTCTCGCCGCAATCCAGCAGCATGGCCGCCAGGTTGCTTGCATCCAGAATGAATGGCTGGGCGCTGGGCACTTTCCTATATGGAAAGTGCCGCGCCCTCCAAGCAGCCTGGGCCTGGAGGCCGAGTACCCAGTAGGAAGGCTCGTGATGTCGTGCTCACATAGGTGGGGTCCCAACTGGTGCGAGGTAACTGTCTGGCGCCCAGGCCCGTCTTCACTTAGGGAGGGCATGATGCTTGGTGGGGACCCCTCTGGTGTCGGCTGCTGTGGCCTTGTGAGGGGATAATTCCTCGCATGTGTATTATTGATTTATTTATGAATTTTATGTATTTAATATTTATTTATTTATTTACTTTCGCAAAGACATGGCTCCTTTCTATTGGTGGGGCGCATCACCTGCTGGTAAGTTTGATGTCTTTATTGATTCCATAGCTACGCCGGACCGGACCCCGGACCTCCCGGGCCCATCCGGACTTCCGGAAAACTGGAATATTCTGGAATATCCCGACCGGTCCGGATCCCTGGTCCAGATCCCCTATATTGTCCCAAAAAAAAAAAAAGCACGCCTCTACTCCTACTCGTTGTCATGAACACCGCCTCCTATCTCGTCCTCCTCTAGTTCTCATCCTACTCCCCCTCCTCCTCCTTGTCCTTCTCAACTCGGGACTCATTTTCTTTCTCATCCTCCTCCTCTTCCTTTTTTGGGACTGTTTCTCAATTTGTGTGTGTCATCCATGTGCAGGGGTCATGCTAATCTTCTCCTTCCAATTTTAACAAATGTCCCAAAGGCAAGATTAGCATGGCCCCTGCGCCAAGATGACACACATTAATCGGGATATGGACCAAATAAAAAATAAATAACCCAAAAAGGAGGAGGAGGAGGAGGAGGAGGAGGAGGGGGAGGAGATGAGGAGGAAGACAAGGAGAGGAGGAGGAGGAGACGAGGAGGAAGACAAGGAGAGGAGGAGGAGGAGGACAGAGGAGGCCGAAGTTGGCGAGGAGGAGGAGGAGGAGGAGGAGGAGGACGGCAACGATGACGACAATGACGGGAAAACAGGGTGGAGTTGACACGATCAAGGAGGAGGAGGAAGAAGAGGAGGAGGAGAATGGCAGTGACAGAAAGGATGGCGGAGTAGACAACGACGGTGAGGAGGACAGGGAGAAAGAAAAGGACAGTGGGGTTGACAAGGAGGAGGAGGAGGATGAGGATGATGAGAAGTGTGTGTGTGTGTGTGTGTGTGTGTGTGTGTGTAGGAGGAGGAGGAGGAGGAGGACGGCGAAAGTAGCGGCCTCGAACTCCCCCCCCCCCAACAGTTAAAAAAAAAAAAAAAAAAAAAAAAAAAAAAAACCTCGTAGACTTTCCCGGCCTTCCGGATCGTTGGTGAGGGCAGTAAAAAATGAGGCACCGTTTTTTTCGGGCAGCCCAGGGCGTGAACAAACACCCTGGACCGCCCAAAAAACATTTGCCCGTTGGGCTGGGGCCCACACATCCGGACCGAGATCCGGACCCCGGGGACCCCGGACCACGGACAGTCCGGATCCCTGTCCGGTGGTCCGGATCGTAGCCATGGTTGATTCTAAGAGAGAGGAGCTTTTGATTTTGGAGGGTTTGTGGCCAGCAGGGATTTGATTCATGTTTCTTTTCTTTTCTGTTTTTATTTTCAATTAATATCTTCATTGCTCTCGAGCCTATGATTCACCCCCCCCCCCGCCTCCTTGCCTCCATGTATCTCTCCATTTCCTCTTCTGAATATCATTGCGTTGTATTTGTGCTGAGTGGGAATAGGGGCATGATGACAAGATGGTCGTGGAGGTGATGAACATAGCGGAACTGGCGTCGAAGTCAGATGATTGGGAACATGTGTGTTGTAGGTGGTCCGACATTTCTTCCTTTCCTGCACCACCTTTGTCTCCTAGTCAATATGCCATGATGATTGAACTGAGTCATCTTTCTTCCGAGAGGTCTGGGTCTCCCATCCTATCTATGGCTGAGATTCTACTAGCAAAGTTTAAGAGACGCTGACATTAGACGATGAAGATAGAAGGCAAGAATGATTGCAGAATTCCTTAATCTATGCAAGTGGAATCTCAGCCTATCCGCAATAATGAATGCTCAACTGCCTGGAGGCTAGCTTTGCAAAAGCTGACATCATGATTTGTGCATCATCTCAGCTTATCGTGATGTTTCCTTGCTGTTAAGATATTTTCCGTTACGATTTGAGAGAGGCGATTTTTCTACAAGGAAAATGCGGTATAGAGAAATGACAGAATTCCAGAATGCAATTTCACATTGAAAGCCAGAAAGTCCAACACTGTCCAGAAAGCAGAAATGCACTGATATTCCACCAACGGAGAACCAAAGCACCAAATCCGAATGTCAATGAGAGCATAATTTCCCCACCACCAACATATGTATCCAGAGCCCTTTCTCCTACTTGGCGCTCAGCGTCCAGACTACTTCTACACAGCTACTAGCAGCCTACAAATTGACAATGCATTCCGTTGACATCAGCAGCAGCAACCGCAGTGCATGAAGATGTCGACCTTGTAGACCATCGCCACAACCAGGTACGTGCCCTCACATATCAACCTCATCTCTCTATCTCTCTCACCCTTATCTTCATCACCCACGTCTTCCTTCCCATACACGAAGACCACCACCAGCCGCTGACTGTGTCCAAGCCCCAGCCTGGCTATGAAGGCTGGGCTATGGCGCTGCCCTCAGCAGTGCCATGTATCCTCTCGACGCCCGCGTGCGCCCGCACCTCGTGCTAGCGCAGCAAGCAGCCCGCGAGTCTAAGCTCCAGCAGCGCTGCCGCCTGCAAGTGCAAGTGCCCGAATGCCCAGCCCTGCACCCTGAGGCGGGCACTTGCCTTTGCTACGCCCAGGCGAGACCGACTTTCCAGTAGCTTCAGTCTCGGCCAAAGTGTCTGCACCCAGGCCCGATTTAGACAGTGGCCTGGGACCGAATTGGTTAGGCATGCCCAACCACCCAGGCACAAACGTGCCAATGCTCCCTGCTTCAACCACGTTGCTGGAAGAGCCTGGAAGGCTCACAAATATTTTGGATTCTTACGAACAAGGCGGATTGTAACCAACTGGTGCGTGGCAACTGTCTGGCACCGACCAAGATTTGCAAAAATTGAGGAGTTCAGGGCGCATTGAGATTCAGGGGCCCCGCCTTCACTTAGGGTGGGCACGTGCCTGCTGCAGGGCCCTATGTCGAGGCATAAACCCTTGCATGTCCCAAATGTAGTCTGAATTTCTCTGAAACTGGGAAAGACTTGTCTGAGGACTGAGCAGCTAGCTTCTTCTAGGCGTAATATTATTACTAATATAATGTGCAAATCATCCGTTGTCTCCTTGCTTTTTTTCAAAAAAAAAAAAAAAAAAAAGAAAAGAGAGAACGTTATAGCTCTGGCTCCATGTCCATTCTGGAAAGCATCAGTCCGGTTCCTATTCCACCATCAAGTCAAAGGAATACAACATTTACTCACTCTACGTTCCTCCCCATTAAGGCTGGAAGGCCCGAGTGGACGGCATTGATTACTTCATTGATTACTTCCCGGCGTTCCCGCAGGAAGGATATGCCACCCCTCACGCCTGCCTAAGTTATCCTCATTGACTTACCCTAAACTTGCATGACTCCAGGGTCCTTAGTTCTACTGGTCTTATGTCTGTGACGCCAATTGGTGAGTCTGTCTTGTAGTTGCTCCTCTCAGCTACTAGCCTGTCACGTGGGCTCGGAAGGCTAGAGAAGTACCATGATTTAGCCTTTAACTCTGTAGGCTTGCTTGTCTATAGACTCCTTCCTATAAACCTGCTCACTGTTTCCTCAGAGGCCCTTGTACTAAATATGTCCCTTATCCTTCTCGAGTGCTCGGGGGCTCCTATCTGGTGCCCATAGAGTCGTAGACATACTTGTGCGGTGAGTTTTTTTTTTTTTTTTTTCAACGGGTCCTTATGGGCCTGGTTCCATATCCATTCTTGGGGACATCAGTCCGGCTTCTATCCACAGAAGAGATTACAAGAAATACTCACACATGCTCCTCCCCATTATGGTTGAGAGGCCCGAGTGGACGGCATTGATTACTTCCCGAACGAAGGATGTACCACCCCTCACCCCTGCCTTAGTTAGCCTGATGGTGTACTTTTGACATTTGATGGCAGACTGACGTCCTCTGTATCTATCTGCAGACTGTGGTGCACCGATGAGATCCTTGACTGCCGTCTTCACCCAAATAACTCTCTCTCAATGAAAAAAGAAAGTGGGTGATAAAGAGGCCCAGAGGACTCGAGCACATCCCAGGCATGGAACCGGAGGTGTCATATCACAAAAGGGGAAGATTTATGGTAATGATAGTTTGTGTTGATCCAGCGTACGCGCAGTTTTTATTATCCCTCGGTTCTCTCAAATGTCATGGGTCTGTGGTAACTATTCAAGGATGAAAGCCTCTGCAGCCACCATCGGCGGAAGCATCGAGACACAGGCAGTATATGCTTAGAGATCATTTTTGGGTACAATTTGACAACCTGTCGGAGGGTATGCATAGCTTTGTACAACAACGTCTGACGGAGGAATTTCCAAATAATCCAATCATAGAGTGGCTCCCTGCTAATCCGGACTTTTTAGCTCTGAATCATGATTCATGGGTGGTATATTTGGAGGTTAAGTCGGGAGCTCCGCCAAAGTTCCCAGAGGTCTGGATTTTTTCGCAGACGGACATAAAGAATTATTGTCTTTATATCCACAAAAACTAATCCGTTTTGCTTTAAGTGCAGAGGCAGGGGACACTTGGGGATGCATTGTCCGCAGTCTGGGTCGGGGTCAGGAGGTAGTCTGCCACAATTAAAACAATCAATGCTTGTCGAATCAGACAACAAACCTTTTTTTTTTTTTTTTTTTTTTTTTTTTTTTTTAAACGGGCCCAGTGCCCGAGGCTGATATAACCAATATAAAGATTGAGGCCGGGGTCCTCACAGTCTACCCGGAAGTAACCTAAAGGAACCTGTTGAGAACAAAATATGAGCCAACAAATCTAGCTTAGTGCCTCTTCACCCTTAATGGGCGCCAAATAATCTTGACTACCAAGCACATTACCAGTTATCTCCATCGAGCCTATATCAAATAACTCTCCCCCTTACAACTCTGGAGATGTCTATCCAAACCAAGCAACAGGCACGAGACAATTACTTGGGGGGGGAAAGAAATCAGGAAATTCAGACATGGGCTTTAGAGGGATAGAGGGATCAACAGTAGTCCAATCATTAAAGACAAGCCGGTAATTTCTTTTAAAAGGTTCCCGAGCATTTGCGTGAAAATCAGACAACAAACCAGGAGTATGGTTCATCAATTCAGCACAATACAGGGGCTGGATCTTCGATGACAACTTGGACATTCCACGATGGGTGCGGGTTCTTCGCAGCGCACCAATGGTGAAACCGGACATCTACCCTCCATATGACAGTAGATGGAGGCAAACAGGTGCAAAGAGGACGGTGGACAGAGAGGTGGGCTTTATCAATAAGCCCATGATAGATGGCGCCTCATTGCTGGATGACAGGCAGAGACTACAGACCATGGCAGAGCTACACAAGGTGGGCCAAGCAGCGGAGCTGGCCTTCTTGGAAAATAAAAGAGCAAGAGAGGAGGCACAAAAGTCAGAAGCAGAGGGAAGTTTAGAGGAAAGGAGGGACGATGGTGTGCAGCGAAGTAAGAATGGTTCAAAGAGTAAGGGAACGACAGAGGAAGAGACGAAAGCAGATGATGAAGACAGGGTCACTGAAGGGGAAGGGAAGGGGGGAGAATCATCAGCTTCTCTTAAGAGGAAAATCAGTGACAAGGAATCAGTGAAAGGAGATAGCTCATACCGAGGACCTAAGCGGGCACATTCAGGGAAGGGATCAGATGAAGCTTCCACACAGGGGGAACAGGAGCACAAGGAAGATATCGAGGAAGAAGGCAAAGGGGAGCAAGGATCTCAAGGGGAAGAAATGGAAATTACAGCCTCTTCAGATGACACGTCAACATCAGCTTCAACGGATCACCGAACAGAACATGGGCCCTCAACAGACCGAACTAGCTCTACAAATAGATCACCTTTTGGTGATATGGAAAACACAACAGAGGACTCGGGGGGGGAGGAGGATGAAGGAGCAGGGAAAACATCACAGGATTCAGATACAGATTTGGATGGGGACAACGATAAGGGGGAGGAGGAATGGGAGGAGGAAGAAGAGGAGGATCCGGAGACACTAGCACAGTGGATTAAGCACGTTCTCAAGCATGATAGGGAAGAATGGGAAGACATGGCGGGTACAACACACATGGTGGACTATAGGCCAGTCATGATCAAGCTGCAGGAAAAGGCAGTACTGGCTGAGGGATTGATCTGGATGTCATGGCAAGTGGTGGAGACGATTCCGTATGGACTGCTGGGGGGTCAGAGGCGGCAGAATGGGTGGCAAGGTGAGCGGCCATAGTCACCAAAAGTGATGTGTTTGCATGGCAGCCGGACGACATCGATGGAAAGATAGAGATCCTGGCTACAACAGTAGACTGGACCCGGGTAGGATCCTGAGTAGGAAATTCGAAAAGGGTCAAAAAGGACATCATAGATGATGGAGGGGAGATTGAGAGAGGGAGTGTATAAACGTAGAAGAACAGGGGATACTTCAAAACGTAGGGAGCCAGACCTTAGGATCATGTCTTGGAACATCAATGGGATGGTACTGATTTTGGAAAACAAAGACAAGTGGGACAATGTAATGAGGTACTCAAACTGGTTTGGGAAGACACCTCCAGAATTCTTACGCCTGCAGGAAACTCACCTTACGGATTCGTCAGAGCATCAGAACATTCAACAATTTATAGTGAGACAACTAAGGTGGGTTAAGACAAACTTTTGGGCGGTAGCGGGCAGGTCACATTCAGTGAGAGTAGTAGTTTTACTCAATAAAAGATCGCAGGTTGCAGATAGAATAATAGTACAGGATGTCATTCTAGATGAAGACGCAGGTAGATGGATAAAGCTCAATTTTACCTATCAGAATGAGCAGTTCACGCTCATTACAGTCTATTGTCCTAACGGAGGACATCAGCGGTTGGAGATAATAGATATGCTAAAAAACAATATAGACCCGTCAAGACATCTCATATTGTCAGGGCATTGGAATGCTACTTTAGATCCTAGTAGGGACAGGCTGCTAGGTGGAAGGTCAGGGGTAGGGGAAGGAGTGATGTGGGACGAAGCTTTACCTATTCATAACCTTATGACGTCTAGAGATCTGGTAGACCCACTTAGACTTCAACAGCCGAAAGGGAAACAGTTCACGTATTACAAAAGGAATCGTAGTCAACATATCTCAGCATCAAGGATAGACTACTTCCTCATATCACAAGACATAGTAGGAACAATACACCCGGTGGGAGTAGGAGACTTACCATATTGTTCGTGCCTAGATCATAAACCCATATTTCTTAACTTCATTATGGGATAGACTACTTCCTCATATCACAAGATACAGTGGGAACAATACACCCGGTGGGAGTAGGAGGCTTACCATACTGTTCGTGCCTAGATCATAAACCCATATTTCTTAACTTCATTATGGACAAACATGTTAACATAGGAAGAAGTTTCTATAAGGTTAATAATTCGTTATTAAGAACTAAGGAGTCGAGAGAAGCTATTCTGCAAGTGTGCCTAACACACAATCCGGATACAAAATCATTCGTGGACCTTATAGAAGCCTTGTCAGCAACAACGTCAGCAGTAACCAGACAATTGGCAGCAAGACGGGAGGCAAGAAAAATCGAACTGCAAGGGGCATTACATATAGCAGGAAGGAATTTAATTAATAACCCAGGATCAGAGATATACGAGAGAATAATAGAGGTAGCAAGAAACGAATAGGGTGACTGGGAGAGATGGAGGGCTAGGGGTCTGCAAATGAGGGCGAGAGTGAAAGAATGGGAGGAGGGAGAAAGAATGACAAAGTAGTTCTTTCAAAAGATCAAAGCAAGAGGAAGAAACAAGCTAATAGAACAGTTGGAAGGCCCGCAAGAATTGGTTTCGAATCCGGAAGGGATGCTTTCGGTGGCATATGACTTCTACAGTGCATTATACACTTCAAGGGAAGGTGACCATACGTCTCATCAGCTGAAGAAAGTCAGAAACAAGTTTCTATCATACTTAGATCGTACGGTCAAGAGGGAGCAAGCGAAAAAATTGGACGCCCCTCTTTCTAAGGAGGAATTAAGGGAAGCCCTTTACTCTATGCCTCCTAACAAGTCGCCGGGTAAGGATGGATTGAGCAAGGAATTTTTGGTGGAGTATTGGCCTATCTTAGGAGAAGAGTACGATTTTTTTCTCAATCAAGCCGGACAGAGAGAGGGCTTGGGGGTAGAGTCAGCGACTGGCATCGTTACTCTGCAATATAAGAAGGGAGACCCTAGGGATATCAAAAATTACAGACCAATTACACTGTTGACCCTCACTCACAAGATAGTGGCTAAGGCACTGGCTAATCGCCTCAGGAAGGTTATAGAAGGTTGTTTCCACCTAGATCAAACAAGTTTCATTCCGGGAAGATTTATATTAGATAATGTCATGACTTTATCACAATCAGTAAGGTACATTACAAATAAGAGGATAAACGCAGCGATCCTCTTCTTTGACTTCGAAAAAGCGTACGATCAAGTCAACTGGAGCTTTCTACAGCAATGTATGGAGAAGATGGGAGTGGGCCCTAACTTCTGTAAATGGATTCGTGTACTTTATAATGATGCACACGGACAAGTCCAAGTTAATGGCCACTTGTCAGATAGGTATAAAATGACGAGGGCGGCCAGGCAAGGGGACCCTTTAGCGGCTCCAATTTTCTTGTTTATAATGGAAGTTATTGCCTCGTTCCTTTGGAAAAACCCTTCAATAGACCGTCTGATTGCTGAACCGGATCAGCAGGGACGTGTCACACATTTGCCAACAACAATATTATTTGCGGATGATCTGACGGTACTAATCAGAGCAACGGACTCTTCATTTCAAGCCCTTACGAGAGCAATGGCGGCATTCCAGTTGGCATCGGAGATGAGAATCAATTGGCCGAAGACGTTGGGGTGGTGGCTATCATATGATGACCAACAACCACAATATCAGCCACAAAATTATGGGGGGATGACTTGGTTACCGCCAGATCAGACAATGAAATACTTAGGGATCAGAATGGCGGACACGGGTCCCCATCACTCCATGGCACCTGAACACATGACAAAAATGCTATTCAAGATGGCGGCGTGGTCAGAAATAAATATCTCACTGTTCGGAAGGGCACTAGTCATAAATGCTTCAATCTTCTCTATGTTATGGTATGTTGGAACAATATGGTCACCACCTGCATATATACTACAAAAACTGAGGAAGGTGGCGACAACATATTTGTGGACAGCAAATCCAACAAGACCCAACTTTATATCAAGGGTATCATGGAACCAAGTTATTCAACCAAGAGACAGGGGAGGGCTGGGAGTCTTGGATCCGGGACAGCAGATAAGATTACTCCAAACTAAGTGGATCATTAAGTTGTTAACACAACCTCACTGACATCCATTGGTACTTGACCACATACGACAAATGGCCAAATATAAAACGCCTTCCAATATGAAGGGTACATTCTGGCTATTCTGCAAGGGTTGGACCAAAAAGGATAGAACTGGGGAACAATTAGCAGAGGATTATGCAACTAGAGGTACATACTGGGCTCAATTGCTCAAAATCTGGGCAGAGGTCTTCCCGACAAGAGTCAGACAACCTCAGACGAAGGATGAAGTGCTTAGACAGCCGTTATTTTGTAATCCATGGTTGAAAGACTCTCAAGGAAGACCTAGAACATTAACAGCGAAGGACGCCAAGCGGGGGAAGTGGTTAGAGCATGGAGTATGGCAAGGGGGAGATGGAAAACAGGTAGGGAACTGAGGGAGGAAATGAAGGGCTGTCATAGACTTATTGAAAATTTGAATGACATTCTTCTCTCCATCTCGGATGAGTGGACAAGAACATTGAAGGAACCAGACAAATGGTGATGTGGGGATTGGGCAACAATAGTCACTACTAATGAGCCAGAGGCAGCCTTTCGCATAAGACAGGAGGTCGGACCTTCTAAATAGTGGTTGGAAGCAGATATAATCACAATACTATCTCTAGGAGTCACGGTCAGTATGTTGGATAAAGATTCCAGAGTTCCGATCGCCATTAAGAAAACCATCTTAAGAAAGGTCAGAGTGGTTGAGAATGAAGATTTTACGATATTTGAGTCACTGACATCTATTCGGGACCTGGAAATTGATCCAGCAGAGTGGGCATGGAGCATCAGGGGAAGCTCGTCCAAAGTAAGCAGGAGAATCAATAAACTTCATTACACCACTAAATTGGGCTACCGTCTGAGGGTGAGATCATGCCATTTGGAGCAGACTTTGTCGATAAGATGGGAAAAGAGACTGAATATACCAAGGGAACAAGTAGAAAGGTTACCATGGTCATCTTTGCACAGTATCAGATTGGCCAAGGTCAGGAGCATGCAGTGGCTCATCTATCATGTAGCACTCCCAGTCAATGTCTGGCTGTTCGATAAGCGAAGCAGGCTCAATAGGAATGAGTTAGATCAAGACTGTGTTATGTGTATGACATGCGTTCAGGAAACTCTGATCCATTGTTTGCTCCATTGCCCGGAAGCAGATCATCTCTGGTTCATAGCTCGTTCATTGTGGACACATACTACGGACGTCCCCTTCCCGCGAAACAGGAAATTAATATTGATAGGAAGCGAGGTGCCTAAGGAATGGCGGGCTGGCCATAAATTTATCTTTCGACTACTGAGACAGTACACTTTATGGACAATATGGAAGCGAAGATGTGAGTAGGTGGTGGGCAAGATTCTGATGACTAGAGTGGAAGCCAAGGCAACTCTCTATAGCCTGTTGGAGACAGAGATTAGGGTGTTATGGATTAGGACAAAGAAGCAAGTGGCTCTTAACCCAGAAAAGGCAAAGGATATTCTAACCAAATTCCAGAAAAGGCTACAAGCCCAAGGCAAAGTCGCGACCGTAGAAGGAGAGAGACTTATCTTCCATTGGTTTAAAGAAGAGCGATAGGAGGACACTATGGATGATCATCTGTTGACACAGGAACTTAGGATTCCATAAGAATTAAAGTGAGGCAAGGCAAGGAAGGATAAGTGAAGGGAATTGTAGGGTTCAAGGAAATAGGATACGGATAGTAAGATACGAACTGGGTTTATATGTTTTGGCAAACGGAGATAGTGCAGGTTAACTTAGGCAGGGGTGAGGGGTGGTAAAACCTTCCTCAAGGAAGTATTCAATGACGTCACTTGGGCCTCCTAGCCATAATGGGGGGGAGCGTGCGTGTGTTTCCTATGTATCCACTATTGACTTGCCGGGGGAAAGGAACCGGACTGTTGCCCCCCCCCCC
>BFEA01000828.1:553496-559362 GCA_003427395.1 Chara braunii | reverse complement strand
TCTCTCTCTCTCTCTCTCTCTCTCTCTCTCTCTCTCTCTCTCTCTCTCTCTCTTTCACTTCGTGTGTCTTGATGTATGCAGGTACACCCTGCTTCGTCGCAGCAGCTATGGCGGACCTTCTTCTTCACCGCGCTATGGTCTTCTTCCTCACGCGGCTAYGWACATGGCAGCGGGTACCAGCTCCGATACCAATGAAATCAGTCTTGCAAATTCACACTCAAACATGCATGCAACAGGTGAGAATAACTTGGCGCTGTGCGCCCAACTCAAACTCGGAGATGTGGCAGCTTGCAACTCAACTCAAATCCAAGTTTACATYAGYTGACTGTGGCGCTGGGCGCCCACACACTTACACACCCRACTCAGAGTTCACACGCAACTCGACTCCGGATCACCCTGGATACCATGCACGCCAACCTCTGCACACACACATACACACTCACTAACTATCTATGGCTATGGCGCATGGCCACTAACGGCTAACTAGCCTATCACTAACTTCTGCCCACTTCGTCTTCAGKCCATYTGCAGACCTCCCTTGCACAAGACGCCCGAGCAGCGCTTCCGCAGAGSTTCCGCAGGAATGAATGAATGGCTGGACGCAGCCTCTTGATTTATACTTCTGCGCAGCTYCGATTTGGYCTGTATTCYCTGGCCCCGGTACCYTTAGCCCCATATGGTACTTGCTGGACYGGACAGGGACTTTCTGGACACTTCCTCGACTGCACTACGACTCACCTACGACTCACTGCAGTCCTACTGAGGTCCTACCAGTTGACTTCGACAGATGTCACAGTCYTACGGCGCRAGTAGACKTAGCTACACCACTTGCCCACTGGTCGACCTTCTAGAAGACCTCTGGACCCTACTTCGATTTTTGCCCTACAGGTCTGTGGTTCGAATCCCTTACTTCTCTGGTGCCTACRATGACCTACCTGCAAGTGGCTATCCTACAGGTCASAGGTTCAAGTCCTACAACTACACAGGTATTGTACACAGGTAAGTTGGGGAACTAGGGATCGAGCCCTGGGACCTACATCAGCTACTTCGAACTGGGGAATACCGTTTCACTCCCGCCGGCCTAAATTCGAGGTCCTCCGAGAAAATTTCAGTCCAAGGCAGGATCTTTACCCTTCTGTTGTCTTTCGTAGGCCCGGACTATGTCGGGAGCTGTCTGTAGAAGTTCAGATCTTGTAAACCAGCGGTCGTCCTCCGGTTCCTGATAGCTAAAGTGAACTTATCTACAGTCAAGGAAGTGAAATATATGTGAACACAGGGATCATACTGTCCAAATAGTAATGTGGTATAGTTTCATTTTCTATGGTCGATAGGTGCATATTAATTCTTGCACAATCGATGCGTTTAGCGACAAAGTAGGAGGCACCTACCGATCTTTCCTACGTGACTCCTATTTTGGAAACGCTGACCTTATTTTGAAAAGTTATGTGTGTGTGTGTGTGTGTGTTTCACTTAAATTGTATCATTGTTTTATGTCATTGTCCCAGATACATATATACACATAAAAACTTGGAAAATGAAATGCGGCTTACGTGCGTTGTATATGTGTGTGCCCGCGCAGGGGATTGGAGGTGCGACCTATCCACAGTCATTGAAAAAAAATGTATGTACATGAAGATTACACTAAAGAAATAGTAATCTGTTAATTTTATTTTTCTTTTGGTCGGTAGGTGCATATTAATTTTTTACAATCTATATGTCTAGCGTTAATGTAGTATGCACCTACCGGCCTTCCCTGCGGAACACATGTTTAGAAACGCTGACTTCATTTTGAAAGGTTTTGTTATTTGGATGTTTGTTTGTCACAAATATATAAACATACACTAACATGTACAATTAAATAAGTGTTTGATAGATTATCCGAAATGAAGGACTATTTTTCAATAGGTTCATACTAATATCGCCGCACTTGATGCATCCAACCTTAAATTCGTATATTCGTCTCGACTCTCTCTCACTAATATTGTTTTTCATTGTCTAAGTGTAGATTATATAGTGTATTAAAGATATGATATCAACGAGAAAGAAAAACGAGTAGCGGTGTTGACGTTGTTCATTTTCATTGGTGTCTCGTTTTGTTTTGCTATGAAATGTGCATGTTATTTCTGCAGGACGACGAGACTGCAAAACAAGAAGTTAAACGGGGACCTTCTCAGGCATGCAAATGTTCTTGGTTCCACCCCCAACAAGCCTCTTACCCACCCTAAGTGAAGGCGGGTCTGTACATCCACGAGAGACCTATTTTTGACATTTTTCGTATGTGGGGTATCAGACAGTTGTCGCACACCGGTTGGTTACAGAACAACGTGAGACTTTTGTGGCTCATTTCAGAAGCAACAACTGCGTTGTACAATTGAGCCCAGGGCTTAGTTGGTTGCACCCTCTGCACACGTAGTGGGAGGCCGACACAACACTTAGTCACAGTGGACCAATGGCAATGCAACATTATCGTCACACATCTTCCACGGGCTAACGAAAATGCGGCAAACACTTGGAGCCTGGAAGGCTACCTGAACATGCCCAACTGCACAAAGCCCGGACCAGTGTTTTGAAACTAGGCCTGAGCCGCAGACACTTTGGGCCAACTTGAAGCTACTGGGCCCCACACCAGGCACAGGCAGGCCAGCGGTAAGGTGCATTTTCCATATAAGAAAGTGTGAGCTCAGGGGCACGACATTCTGGCCTGAGCAGGCATTGCCACGCTGCTGCTTTGCTGCGCGACACTCCGTTAAGCAGACAGGTTGGGGCGCACGTGGGCGCAAGAGGTGCAAGGGCGCTGCAGTGGCAGTGGGCGCACGCCGCACGACGCCCATAGCCGGGCTGTACGTGGGGGTAGCAGGTGATGGCGATGGTGGTCTTCCGATACGAGGCGCATGCAGAGGGGAGGAAAGAGAACGTACCTAATGTTTGTTAACGTTTGGCATTTTGATGACGTCGCGTACATTGGTCTTCAGCTTCGATGCGATCTGGTTGCAAGAACGTAGGCAGACGTAGATAGGCTGAGTAGAGTAGGCTGGGCGTTGGGAAGAAATCAGTAGGAGTAACAACCAATACCGTGTTGGTAAGGCCAGAGAGAGTTGACATTGACATACGAATTCATTGTATTGCTCTGAGTTGGATGGTATCTTGGTGCATTGTGCTCTCTACAAGCACATAAGTATCTAGACTACTTCCCGATTCCACTCCCGATTATTTGGATGGTATCTTATATGGCCGGGTGCATGGGTGGGTATGCTTCAGACTACAGACATATCGATAATTATTCATAATAACGCCAAAACCTTCATGGTTTTTTATGTACATAAGCGAAAGTTTACAAAACCGAAGTTTTCATAGGAGAGACAGAGAGAGAGAGTCTGGTATAAATTTAATGTTGTTTTCCTAAGGTTGCACAACAAACAAAGTGGTGGTCGGTAGGTGCATGCAAATTTGTCTTCGTAAATATTGATTGCCTTTGTTTTACTATGCACCTACCGGCCACTTTCCATTTTCTTATTCAAAGACATCTATAAATTCAATGTTGCTTTTCTAAGATCGCACAACAAACAAAGTGGTGGTCGGTAGGTGCATACGAATTTGCCTTTGGAGATATTGATTGTCTTTGTTTTACAATGCACCTACCGACACTTCCAATTTTCTTATTCAAAGACATCTCCTGTTTTTTTCTTGTAAGATATATGAGTCTCCTGATGAGTAGGTGAAACTCGCACGAAATAATGACCCCACTTTCGCCCCTACCCGTTTGTTGTCATTTTCCCCCTCTCTGCCTCCAACCCAGGACAACTCTGGGAGCCTGTTTCATTGTGGCGCACGCCTCTGGGATCAGGATGTGCGTGGCTCTGGGCGATAGGCATTGAGGAGTTCAGTACTACTATGACTTTCTTCACAGCCATAAGGAGTTTTCGTGTGTCACTGTTGAAAATGAAAGTCCCTGCCTATCATTCGTACTCTGACCGACAACCCTCCTCTGAGAGAGAGAGAGAGAGAGAGAGAGAGAGAGAGAGAGAGAGGAAAAAAAAAACAAACTCGTACTCGCGAGCATATGTTCTAACGAGGGAGGAGGTTAACCTCAATGCAGCGGTCCTGATTGCACATGGACGACTGATCATCCAGGTGCAACGGTGTACATCCGGACCAGTCCACTTGAGGCCACAGACTTTAGGGTTGGAGCGTTAGTTCGGCGTCACGCTGCTAGAGCAGTGCCCTCTTGCGAACAGCTGCGAAAGAGCAGCGCTGGAGGAGTAGACTAGTACTTCTCTCCCCTTAACACCTTTTCTCCCCTCCCCACTTTCTCTCCGGTCTCCACCTGCATAGCCTTGCATCCGGTCGGCTATTGGCAATGACTAGTCCTTCCTTACACGGTGGTCGGCAGGAGCGTCATTCTCTTTTGTACAACCTTGTTATTGTACGTCAAAAGACAGGGCATCTGCCGACCCGGGTAAGCTTCTAAGGAAAGTGGGTCCATTTACCCTCAAGTATCAGGTCTGGCGGAGACCTTTCTTCTGTGTATGAGTCCCCTTTTTTCTGTGTGGCATGTGTTATGATAATCGTGTGCCAGTCTAAATCTGTTGTGTCATGTCCTATCTTTGAGTGTGGAGGTGCACTAAATAACATTACATCGTTGTCAGTGTCTTCCATTTGAGGCCACGCAGGCGGCTATTGCCTATTCCTCGCAGGGAGAAGGAGTCGACAGCCAAAGGCAGACAAAAGATCGACGGGACGTCTTTAACGCCGAGACGAAATATAAGTCGGCCAGAGGAGGGAACAGTGACGCCAAGCGCACCACGGGAGACGAAAAGATTGCGTCAGAATAGTGAGAATGACGATGACATCATTGGCTACCCACAGAGAGTTAAAATCGTGCAAGGCAGGGAGAAAATAAGCCAAGGGAGAGAGAAAGGAGGGAGGCGTGTTGAAAAGAAGACCACAAGAGCAGCTGGTAGAGGTTCAGCGAGAAATAGATTTGCAATACATGAGAACAGCAGTGTGAGAAAAGGGGAACGAACAAATACAACAATCAGTTCGGTCGAGAAGAACACGATGAATTTGTTGAGTCGGAGCAGGTGGAGGAATGTACAGATAAAAAAGAAGATCAGTAAGAAGACACACATTCAAAGTCGGAATCACAAACAAGTTCGACGTACAGATAAAAAAGAAGATCGGTAAGAAGACACACATTCAAAGTCGGAATCACAAACAAGTTCGACGCACGGTCGATAATATGACAATGAGAAAGACGTATCTGCAGGAGATGGAAAGCAAGACTGCAGAGAAGAAATGGATGATGCAAATGAGCAAGATAACGACAACTGTCACGAAACGACGAACCTTCGCACAGATAAAACAGGTAATTATCTTTGCTTCGAAGGCGTGAGCAGCGTCAAAATTGATGTATTTCCTTTGCATCTCAATTCCGCCGGCAAAGTTATACGCTGCAAAAGAAAAAGTACATTCCTCCTTCTTTCATGTTCTCATCAAGGTTTTGTAATTCTGATGTTTATTATTCCTTTATATGTTTCAGTAAATGTAGGAAAAGTGGAGAGCAAAAGACCGGTACATATTTGGAAGAGTGACACGAAGAGGACGAGCAATGTTGCAGAAGAGCTACAGCTCACAGAGATGACAAAAAAAATGAAGGACAGGATGTTTCGGTCAATTGCAAAGGCGTACATGTATATGTCTGCTCGAGACTCCACATTCTACCCGACGGAGGAACAGTTTTTCAAGTCATTAACAATAATGGCAGAACATATAGAACAATGCGCATCCGTAGGGTTAACAAGGTATGCGGAGGAGCGCGGTATACGGCATGTCTTCATGGAATGTAACAGGATCATGACGACCATTA
>BFEA01000828.1:535996-550996 GCA_003427395.1 Chara braunii | reverse complement strand
CAGCTGAATGTAGTACAAATCATACTAAAATTTTGCATGTTCCGAAGCTGCATTTTTTATGTTGTTGGGGATGAGGCCACGAGCAGAGGGGTTTCGAATAGGGAAGGGTATTACTTGCAGCTCAATCGGGCAAAGGAGCTCCACAGTGAGATATGTTAATGATCAAACCTCCAGAAAAATTATTCTTTGCACAATGCATGTAAGGAATGTTGGACCCGGTTTCGAACAAATGTCGCTCCCCACCAATAGATAGAGCAGCGCGTCAGTCAAACCCTCAAATTTTGTGGCTCTCTCATCACCACTAGGAAAGAGGGCATGCACAAGAGCTATCGTTCGAAACTTGTTTTCAAAAGGAATTTCCATACCGGTTTCCCATACCGACAGAGGATCCCATTGCCCGACGACCTGGAAAACATGGGTTGCTGCATAGTTTTCCAGATCCTACTGGCGTGGAAAACCCATATGGAAGGTCCTCCTAAAAGGAAATTTTGAACTCCACCGTGTGTGGAGGGAGGTTGCCGAAATGTTGACGGGGCGTTTCTATACGATCGGTCGTTGGGAAATTCACCCTGAAGTTTTTCTAGACATTTTCCAAACAGGGCATCAAACCGAGTAAAGGAGGGGGGGAGAGGGGGAGGGGGGGAGGGGTATTTCCTCCGATGGCATCGGAGGGCTAGAGGTGCAAAGTATTGTTTCGTGATGGACAATCCTTACTGAACTTACCTATTCGACAGGGACTCTTTACGATTTTCGAGAAAGTGACACCTTTTCCAGTGTCCGTTTTACAGTCATTTCGTTCAAATTGGCATTTTGAACTACATTCACGAAATTAACCGTACAAAAAAAAACAGTATTTCTAAACATTTTTTTGTCCTCACATCATCAAATCATTGACGGTCAAGACGCCGCACCATTTGATCCACCTTGAATTTTTTATATTTTCTTAGACCCTCAGATGTATGTTGACGGACGACATCGTCAAGACTCAAGACCATCAATGATCCGACGTCGTGGCCTCAAAAAATGTTACAAAATGCAAAAAAAATACTGATTTGTTTTGATCGGGCAATTTAATAAAATTAGTAAAAAATATGAATTTTAAGGAAAGTAAGTCGTGTGGTGCCCATGGGTCTCGCTCCACTACTCTAGACTCAAGAAAAATCTTGAGTACGGCACCGTTCAACTTACACTAGAATTCTGTCGTGCAAATTTTCTAGTCAAAAGATACTCAAGAAAACGTATTGAGTGAAGTGTGGCTCCACTATCTCTAGAATGGATCTCTAGAAAATCGTTTCAAATTGCTAGAAGTTGATGATAGTGAGCTGGAGAGGAATAAAGCAACAACTCAAGAATAAAAAAAATTATTATATAAATTACTTTCTCGTATGGAGTATCGATGACAAGGTATGAGGGTTCGAGGCAAAATTAGAAAACAGCATGCAGAGGGAACCATAGATACAAAATGTTTTGCTATGGCAAAAAACCTGCACTGAGAGGACAATCATAAAGGCGTTGTTCCATTCCCAACATCAGAATGGTTCACTTGTCACTTCTACGACTGAGTGTACTAAAATTGCAAGGGACTTTTTCAAGGATTTTTTTTCTATATGAGAATGGTGATATTCCATTAAATCAACGTAGTTCGGAGATAGACGATTTCCTAACACCTATGACCAGAGCCCTATCAACAGATCAGAGCGAATAATTAGACTCCCCCTTAACAAAAAATGAAGCATGGACCGCACTTATCCTTATGGAGGAAGACATTGATGGTTTACCAAAAGAACTTTGGGAGTCTTTGTGGGACTTTATTTTCCAATATCTTATGGATTTCTATCAAGCAGTATGGGTGTCAAGCCAGATGAGAGAGATTGTTAAACAATGTGTTTTGACATAAAAAGGTGATAAATGTAATATTAGGAATTATCGCCTCATTACATTGCTAACGGTAGTGTATAAACTGATCTCTAACGTTCATACTAATCGCACGAATAAGTACATTGCAGACATAATTCACCCTTGCCAAACTTGGTTCATTCAAGGAAGGAATATTTAGGACAATATCCTACTCATTAATGAAGTCATCAAGCTCTCTCTACGGTCCAAACATAATGCAACCTTTATTTTTATTGAGTTTGAAAAAACTTATGATCATTTTGATTGATTCTTTTTAGATAAATGTTTAAAGAATTTCAATTTTGGTCCATATTTTAGGAGATGGATTAAAATTTTGCATAGAAACGATACAACAATGGTTATGATTAATCGCAATGTGACACCTCCCATTGTACTTCAGAGATCAGTTAGACATGGCAACCTATGTATCACCTGCGGTCATGACCGTGGACCCGCTTACCGAATGCGTTTAGGATAATGGCCGTGGAGGCTAAGTGCGATCGCAACCCCGAAATTTTTTATTAGGCTAAAAAAAAAAATAAACATATGGGGTTGTAGGGTTTAAAAAACCTTATATCCCCATATTTTTTGTTTTTTTTTATATATTTTGTGATTTTTTAAAATAAAAAACGAAAAAAATAAGTATTAAGATCAAAAGAAACATAATAAAAAAAAAAAACTTTTTTTTGTTCGTTTTTTTTTAATTGCAGGAAATATAATCATGATGCACATGTTTCGTTAATTTTTATTTTCTATCTACATATACAAATATGTAAGGAAAAAAAAGGAAAAAAAAACCACAAAAATAATAAAATCAAAAATCAAAACCATTTTTTTTCCCTTTTCTTTTTTCGTTTTTGCTGGACACACACTAATTGATTGATTGATTGATTGATTGTGTGTGCGTGTGTGTGTGTGTGTTTTTGTGTGTGTGTGTGTGTGTCACAAGCGGGTATCGGATAGCTGAAAATTTAGGAATGAAAATTCTGAAGTGAGAGTTTTGAGCAGTTTGAAAATCCTGAATGGTCCTGAAGTGATGAAAGGTCCGAAGACCCTGAAAACCACCTCTTTAGGCAGGCTACATCCTGAAGTGGTGAAGGGTGTCTTTAAGTGGTCAACTGAGAGTTTTGGGCACTCTGAAAATACTGAATGATCTTGAAGTGGTGAAAGGTCCGAAGACCATGAAAACCACCCTTCACCACGTGAGGATGCAGCCTGCTTAAACAAGTGGTTTTTAGGGTCTTCGAAGATTTCACCACTTCAGAACTATTCAGGATTTTTAGACCAGAATGATCCTGAAGTGGTGAAAGATCCGAAGACCCCGAAAACGACCTGTTTAGGCAGGCTGCATCATGAAGTGGTGAAGGGTGTCCTGAAGTGGTGATGAAAAATACGACTATTATTAACCTTCTCTCGTGTGTGTGTGTGGGTGGGTGTGTGTGTGTGTGGGTGTGTGTGTGTGTATGTGTGTGTGCGCAACACTACGCACGTGTGTGTATGTGTGCGCGCACACGGGGGGGGGGGTGTGTATATGTTGTGTGTGCCGGGGGGTTTGTGTACGTAACACAGCTATCCCAGAGAATGTGGGAAACAGGACTCGACTCAAGATCGTCCATTAGTGTGGTGTTATATAGCAATTCAGCTATAGAGGATGTATGTTGCAAAGGTGGAAAGAGTGTGAAGGTGGGGGTCTACATTATTGCAGGAGCTATGATTAGGTTGTTAATGTTAGAGTGTTAGAAATTAAAAACGGCAAAGCCCAGCCATTGGGGAAGTGCACGCCTTGAAGCGCGTTTTTCGCCGCTTAGCACCCATAGCAGCTCATCAGAGGGATTAGTCGTTAGCAAGGCTCCAATTAGCACAACGGGTGGTGGGGAGTTGTGGTCAGGGGGGTTATGGGAATACACAACATAGGCGATTAGGGGTAAGGGTACAAAGGATCCGTACCTGAGGAGTCATGTCTAGAGAAGCGGCATAGTCAGTCGTTGTCGTAGATGCCATAGCTGTCGACCTTCGACGCAGCGATGGATCAGAAGCTCCGCTCGTCGAAGCACAAATTGGTGGGCGCAAGAAGGTGCCTTGCCAACCGCAAACAGACGGTTAGCTCGCCTGGTTGCGTAGTATGAGGGGGATGAGGAGAGGCAGGTGGGAGAAGATAGTGGAATGAGGAGGTTTTTCGCATGCTTAGCAAGTATGAGTCGAAATGCTCTGTAGCGTCGTTGTAGTCATAGGCAAGCTGCTGTAGATAGTAATGCAGGCAGGCTCCATTATATCTTTTAATGTGAGGTTTGTAATGAGCATGGTCGCGTTCGTGGTATAAAATAGCTTAAACGTTATTGGTTTTTTTTTTTTCTAATTATTTCAATTAAACTATTTAGGTCGCCGAAAGGTGATATTTGTTCTGGTTTGGTAAAACAGGGGGCGCATTTAGAAGATTTATGGATCTCGGTAGGTGTACGGGTTATGCTTGTGTCTGATCGGTTGTAGTACAATTTACGGGGTCAAGCAGTAGGTGGGGTGATTATAGTTTTGAATTTTAGTGACATATTTGCATTGCTTTGTAGTTCCCGCGTAATGTTATTGTCTTCTTCTTTCGCGCCGATCAACTTCAGAGCTTAGGAATGGTCAATATTTTGGATGGGTTGCAGTGTAATTAGCTCTTTAAAGAACGTGGCATATTTCTTTTGTCGAGTTTTTCTTGTCATGGTTCTCAGATGCCGACCTTCATGGGGATGCTTCACGAGTTTTTGTATTTTTGTGTGTCTTTCCTTACGGGGTGTTGGTTTGCCGTTTCATTTATTGTTGTCGTATCTGTTTTCTTTTTTCTTCGTTTTCGTGTCTTTGCATGTGTTCGGGTTTCTATTATTCTTCATGTCCCTAAGTTTTTCTTGAAAGAAATGTTTGCCTTATGTAGCACCATCGGATGGGTGGTATTATCTTCATCAGGGGTTTGTACTTGCGGGTGATCGTATCGATGTACGAGTGGGGGTGTATGTGTATTAGGTTCTTATGTGTAGGTCAGTGTTCAGTGAATTGCTGTGTATGTTTTTTCAGGGGGGGGGTAATGAATTTGACGATGAGCGGTTCTGAAGTTTTGTATTATTCTTCAGTTCTAATTGGTTTTTCTTAGTGTAAACCGCATCGTGTTTTTCGATTAGTATGTTGTTTTAAATGTAAGTGTACTTAGTGGTGTGTTATACGTTACTCTTAGGGTTTTGTTTAGGTGTTTTTTGTGGGGTACAACTCGTAGCACAGTTGCTTCTTTACTAGTCAGTCGACATCTGTAATTAATTTTTTTTTGTGCAGTATATATACGTAATATTTTTATTCGTATATAGTTCTCATAACCTTTTTGCTTTGCGAGAGTTGAATATTCATATTCTTGAAACGTTGTTGCTTACTAGACGGTTTTGCGAAAGAATATGTGTTTTTATCCAATATTTATTTTTGCTCTTAGTTAACATTTTCTTAAGTTTAATTTTTTGTTTTTATTCATTTATTTTAATTTTTTATATTTTCTCATTTATTTTTTTGTTTTATTATTATTATTTTTTTAAATTTTTTCTTTTATTTATTTTTTGATTTATATATATATATATATATATATATATATATATATACAGGGTAGCCAGCGTTCGGGACGGGCCGAAAGCCCGAACCCGAACGCCCGAACGTATGGGACCCCTTGGGGATGCGTCCGACCGTTCTGGCTGAACGCGAAAAAAATAATAATAATAACAAAATAATAAAAAATTAAAAAATCTGAAAAAAAGATAAGTTATGCAGAAAAATAAATTAAACAATATTTGCTTGAGCATAACATTCAAATTCCTTACCAAATTTAAAATAAAAATAAAATACTAAAAACAAATACCAAAAAAAAATAAAGAATAATAATAATCAGGGTAACCAGCGTTCAGGACGGGCCGAACGCCCGAACCCGAACGCCCGAACGTATGGGACCCCTTCAGGATGCGTTCGGCCGTTCGAGCCGAACACAGACCCAAAAAAAAAAAAAAAAAAAAAAAAAGTCATCAAAAACATCTGAAAAAAATATATGTTATGGAGAACAATAAACTAAACAAGATTTGCCTGAGCGTTATATCCGAATTCCTTACCAAATTTGAAATAAAAATAAAATACGGAAAATAAATACTAATAATAAGAAGAAATAAAAATAAAAAGAGAATAAAATTTAGTGAGTGCGAGAGCATGTTTTCGACACGGCCATCTTTGGCGATTTTTCATTTCTGTTTGGCTTAGCGAAATGACCTGAAAATTATCATATGTGTACTGTAAATAATACAAAACACACTAAAAAAGTTTAAAAAAAAAAAAAAATTGTTGAGACTCCGAACTACAGTGAAAACAAAAAGTCAAAAGTGAAAAACTACGTGGGCGAGCACGTTTCGACACTGCCATATTTGGCGATTTTTAATTCTTATCTGGCTTAGGCAAATAACTTGAAAATTTACAGGCATGTACCTAACGTCATAGAGAACTGACAAAACAAAATGCAGAAAAAAATAATTATTGTTAGGCCATGAAATATTTTTTTACAAGGGCCGAACGCCGTCGGGTTCGGACCCAATACAGGACACCAAACGCCCGTACGTACGGAGGTCTGCCCGGGGACCTCCCTACGTACGGGCAGGTGACCCTAATAATAATAATAATAAATTTAGTGAGTGCACGAGCACATTTTCGACACCGCCATCTTTGGCRATTTTTCTTTTTTTTTTGGTATAGCTAAATGACATGAAAATTTACAAATGTGTACGTTACACAATGCAAAACCCACTTAAAAAATTTAAAAAATAATAAAATTGTTTAGACACCGAACTAAAGTGAAAACAATAAGTAAAAAGTGAAAAATAATATGGGCGAGCACGTTTTGACACTGCCATCTTTGACAATTTTTAATTCTTATCTGGCTGAGCTAAATGACTTGAAAATTTACAGGCATGTACCTGACGTGATAGAGTACTCACAAAACAAAAATCATAAAAAAAGATAAATTTTGAGGCCCCGAAATAATTTTTGGCGGGGGCCGAACGCCGTCGGGTTCGGACCCCATACGGGACCTTGAACGCCTGTACGTACGGAGGTCTGTCCGGAGACGTTCGTACATAAGGGTTGGTGACCCTGTATATATATATATTTATAATTTGTTTAATTTTTATTTATTGTTATTTTTTTCATATTTTTATATTTTTATATTTTATTATTTTATTACTTTATTATGTTATTATTTTATTCGTTTATTATTAAAAAATATATATATATTTTAATTTCTTCTTTCTAATTTTTAATTTGTTATTAAGCTTTTATTATTTTATTATTTTATTATTCGATTATTTTATTTTTTATTTTAGTTACAATTTTACGATTTTTATATTTTTTTATTATTTTTATTTTATTATTTTTATTTTTAATTCTTATTTTTAGTTTTTAATTTGTTATTAAGCTTTCGTGATTTTATATGCTTGTGTGTGTGTGTGTGTGTGTGTGTCCCTCCCCGTTTCCTCGTGATGAAGTTTCTAGAGGGGTAGGTCCTTAAATGTCGGACCTACCCTATCCATCCGAACCTAACCATGTTTTTTTTGGCTTTCACACACCACACGTCCTGATTTCCAGGCTGTATGCCATGTTGGTTGAAAACTTAAGTTAGGTTAATTTGCTTCTAGTGTGAATGGTCGTCCTATAGTAGCTCGAGTACACGCAAGGAGCTACAATGGAATGGTTGATAAGCCATGGGGTTCTGCATAATTCTTATTGCGATACCTCGTAGTCTGTGCTGGCGGAATTCGTTCTGCACCGAAGATTGTATGGTCTGTTTTATTTCTTCGGCAGCGTGTTCTGGTTCTGATTCAATTGTCATGATTGTGATGATTTGCGGTATCAGCAGGTTGATGGATTGTTTTATTGACCTATTAGACTCAGCTTGAATGAAAGCGTGTGATCGGGAAGTTGAGTTCTTTTCTTTTATCATACTTAATAGTTTTGTATGCACCTGTGCATATGTTACTGACCTCTCTCTTGGTGTTCAGAAAGTTTATTTTTTTGCCAATTGCAGATTCATTAACTTTTATTTGTTTTGATGTTTGTTCGTTAAGTAGCATGAGGGTAACTGCCAATTGCAGATTCATTAACGCCAGAAGAGTAGGAAATTCATTTACCACGGATCTATCAAGGATATTGTTGGTGATCTATGGGCGCTTGCTGTGGGGCTTTGGAATGAGGGCTCTGTCATTTTTCATATCGCATTGGGTACTGCGGTTGTCATGGGTTATCGAGCATGTAAATAAAGAGCATATGATATTGCTAAGGTTACCTATACGGCTTAGAAGGAGAGGGAATGGAAGAGCTGCCTGAATCAGTTCGTGGAAAGTATGTAAAACAATGCGTGTAGGAATGCGTGAAATAATGCGTGAAATTATGCGTGAAGATGTGTGAACGAATGTGTGAAAAAGAGCGTGAAAATTGCGTACACAATGTGTGGAGAATTCGTGAAGAAAGCGTGAAAAATGAGTGAAGATGAGTAAAAAATGCGTGAAGAAAATGCATGAAAAATGCGTGAAACTTATTGTATTACGTAAAGAATAGTTGCTAAAGTTTCCTAAAAATTTTCAACACACAACACTTTGTAGTCTTCCTCTTACCGATTAAAGCTCATCCTAGTATGAAAATTTATGATTATGGTGTCAATCTAACATTACCACTGTAACACCAAATCGCACCATTCGTATTTACCGCAAGTTTTCCGCAGAACAAAGGCAAGAAAGATGTGTAGGGTTTCATTTACTAGGATCCAGGGATCTAACTAGGATATTGAAGGTAAAGTATGGGTATTTGAAGTGGGTTTTTCTGGAATTGTTGACACAAATATTTTTCATATCTTCAGTGGGTATTGTGGTTATCATGGGTTTTCGAGCGTGTAAGTATAGTTACCGATGTGGTTTAGAAAGAGAGGGAAGGGAAGTGTGTGAAGAGTGTGTAAAAAAGTATATGAAAGAATGCGTGAAACAATGTGTGAAAATGCGTGAAAGAATGCGTGAAAAAATGCATAAAAAATGCGTGAACAAAATGCGTAAAAAAATGCGTGGAAAATTCGTGAAAAGTGCGTGAAAAATGCGTAAAAAAATGTGTGAACTTTGAGAAAAATGTGTAAAACAATGCGTGGAAAATTCGTGAAAAGTGCGTGAAAAATGCGTGAAAAAATGTGTGAACTTTGAGAAAAATGTGTAAAACAATGCGTGGAAAAATACGTGATAATAACTTTATTACGTAAGAAACGATACTGGACTCTTTCAAGGGCATCCTCAGTGGAACTACAACATCTAAACCCCCCAGATAGACATGCAGCCAGAAGCGACCTTTGCAGGGACCTCTTTTGGACCACATTGATGAAAAACTAGAGGAAATTGCCCCTTCCAGATAAAGTACCCTCTGCGAGATCAGAGGAGGTATGCCAACAACCCTTATTTAAGAATACGTTTGTTAGAGATTCTTAAGGGTGTGTTCTCCACTGCACGGATGCCCCTTGGGAACGATGGATTAGGAAATGAATTATACGAATTAAGGATTTATGGAATCATGAGATTAGAGATTGGTTATCATTCTAAGATCTTCAGGAGCGCCTGCGTTATTGTCATCATGAAAGGTTTATTGTAGATCAAATAATTGATATAATGCCCTTGGATTGGGTCAGGATTATAAGAAAAGGTCCTTAGCTTCTCCCTGGCAACTGGTGGGAATCTGAAACCAAAAGGGGATAGTGGGGAATATAATTGAGACTCTTAATTCATAGGATATCCTCATATGTATCTTAGATATACAAGAGGATGAATTCCTTAATCTTGATATTGAGCGGTGTAAGGCTGACCAGCTTTTCCAAACTAGAGTGTTAAAAGTTAATGAGAAATGACTTTCCTTTAAACCAGATACACTAATTTCTCACCTTTTATTCGACCAGCAGAACTGGACCTGGTCTTGCCCAAGGAAACAGGGGAATTATATTCTAGATCCTTACACACTCTATCAGTTGAGTCCACTTACAAAATGTTCCGTCCTGGGGTTAATTTAAGAGACCGAATTGAAGATCGTTGGATGAAGAACATTAATATAAGCAAAGATGATTGAGAGGGGTCAAATGGTTTCAAACCTGTAAATTTAAGCCAGCAAAGATAACATCCTTATCGTGGCAAATCGCTCACCGTTGTCTCCCTACGAATGATTGGATTATTGGCAGAACCTCATTAGAACGAAAAGATATCGCTCAACCTTAGTGCAAGTTTTGTAGATCAGCCTTCCCATCCAAGCTCATACCTTAAACAATTGAGCACATTTTTTTCCATTGCCTAGGGTCGGCCTGGCTTTGGCGGTGGTGGGATAGGATTTGGGATCAATTGGGAACCACCCTCACCTGACGCTGGAATGGAAAACTCTCCTCCTGGAATTCTCGTACCCGGATCAAGTGGATGAGTTCACAGTTAACTTGTTCACAATCGGTAGAAGAATAATCATTTGAGCAATCTGGTTAAGAATGTGTACCTATGAAATAGAAGGTGCTCACTTGGATGGCCCAGATTTCACTGAAATTATCAAACAACATATTCAAACATACCTTACTATTAAATGGGAGAATTTAAAAGAAAGAATCCTTCATCTATCATTACAAAATGAGATCTGACACGATATCAACCTGTTCAATAGAAGCTGGCTTTGGGGAGACCAGGGAGGGAGGTTGGGGCAGGTGTTGTGGAAAGCAACACATGAGAGTTCATAAGGGTCCTTCAAAGGAATTAGCATTTGGTCTTTAATGATTGGAGTGCTGTTGATTCTGCTATACCTCTAAGACCATTAACTGATTTTTCTGATCCCTTTCACCTACCAGGATTTTTTTGGTTTCCTCTTCGTGGTATGGGTAAGTTTAAAGGAATGTCCGTTTCGGTTCATAATGGCAAGGGGTATCGTTCTATGCTTTGTTGTCAAGAATTTTTGGCGCATAGGGTGGGTGAAGAGGCCCTAAGTTACTATTCTCGGTAGTTTCATCTCTTTCATCAGTAGAATTCATTAGGGGCGCTGCGCCTGTTTCAATTGTACCTGAAGGGACACTAGACTCGCTTTCCAGCATGTGTAGCTCCCCACCAATAGACCTGAGCACCCCGTAAGATAGGTAGGAGTGTATACTATACATTACTCCTAACTGTTGAAAGCGGCAAGATCCTTAAATAATAATAATAATAATAATAATAATGATAATAATAATAATAATAATAATAATAATAATAATCAGGGTCACCAACCCGTACATACGGAGGTCCCCTAACAGACCTCCGTACATACGGGCGTTCGGGGTCCCGGACGGGGTCCGAACCCGACGGCATTTGGCCCCCGCCAAAAATTATTTCGGGGCCTAAGAGTTATTATTTCGTTCTGAATTTTGTTAAGTAAGTTCTCTATGACGTGAGGTACGTGCCTGTAAATTTTCAAGTCATTTGGCTGAGCCAAATAAAAATTAAAAATCGCTAAAGATGGCGGTGTCAAAACGTGCTCGCCCACGTAATTTTTCACTTTTCACTTTTTGTTTTAACTTTAGTTCGGGGTCTAGACAATTTAATTATTTTTTTTAACTTTTTGAATGGGTTTTATATTATGTGAAGTACGCATCTGTAAATTTTCAGGGCATTTAGCTTGGCCAAAACAAAATGAAAAATCGCCAAAGATGGCGGTGTCGAAAACATGCTCGCGCACTCACTAAATTTAATTCTCTTTTTATTTTTATTTATTTTTCTTATCAGTATTTGTTTTCCATATTTTATTTTTATTTCAAATTTGGTAAGGAATTCGGATGTAATGCTCAGGCAAATCTTGTTTAATTGATTTTTCTCAATAACATATCCTTTTTTCAGATTTTTTTGATGACTTGTTTTTTTTTTTTTTTTTTTTTTTTGGGTGCGTGTTGGCCCGAACGGCCGAACGCATCCCCAAGGGGTCCCATACGTTCGGGCGTTCGGCACGTACCGAACGCCGGTTACCCTGATAATAATAATATATTATTATTCTTATTATTATTATTAAAAAAAAAAAGAGTAACCCACCGTTGCACACTCTAGATCGCTGTAGAGTGCCCGACTGTAACGGTGGTTTTTTCAAGTGTGGTCGCCAGTACCCTTGATGCCGCCTTGAAAATCACGAGTAGGCCTCGTGTCTGGGCCCACAACCACCTGTACCGTGACAACACAAAGCTTGTGTCTTCTTCTTCTTCTCCTTCTTCTGTTTTTTTTTTTTTTTTTTTTTTTTAATTGCTCCAATCTATTCGTGGGGAGCAGCACGTGATGGGAACAGGGCCCAGTGTCCCTTATAATGCAAATACATTGATGATTGATGATCATTGATGATAAAAAAATTGGGATGATTGAGGATCATTTAGGATGATTTAGGATGATTCAGGGTGATAGAGTGGATGATTGAGGTCATGAAATAGAGATAGATGATGATCAATCAGAATGATTGTCTACTCAGCACTCAAATACTATCCTATCCCCAATTTCCTGTATTCATTCCAACCAACCAATCACAACTAAGGCTGTGCTGTGCACCAATCAGGCCTCTTCCCCGTCTCACACCCCAATCTGGCTCGGTTACAGGGCAGGGCTACCCACCCCAGCTCTGACCATGGTCGGCCAGTTGCAGCCATTAGTCAAGTTCACAGATTGCCTTCCTTCTCTGTTACTAAAAAAAGAAAACAAAAAAAAAGCGGAAACAACGCAGGAGTCATAAAAATGAGTTATAATTGCACTATGGGCCAATATACAGTTTCAAATTGCAGTTCGGGTAATGTATACAACCCAGCTTTCTGGCCAGGTAGGGTGCCTGAAGCACAATTGCAACCTGCATCTTGCCACATAGTGCCATTATATCTCGTTTTTGTGACTCTACTGCAAGAAAAGTTCCTGTGGTCTATTTCTAGAGTTGGGTCGTCTAGAGTTAGGGCATACGCACACCAGTGGTCTTTTTCGCAAAATCACAAAATGTGCTACTCTATTGCAGTCACACAAGGCCCCCTGCCCCCAGCAAAATCGCAAATTGTGTAGTATATGTCAGCGGCCTGCCGGGCGTTTGCATTTGCTTTTCGGGACTAAAAAAACAGACAAACCTCTGTGTGCAAGAAAACACCATTGCTTTGATTTTTTTTTGTATGAAACATAATTGCTTGCGTACTACAGTCCAAAAAAAATGGTCGTCACCATCTGCTATCAGCTGTGTGACCATGCAGATGCAGATCGAGCAATTTTCAGTGCCATTCAAAAGGGCCACCGTGTGTGAATATGACGCACGCCTGATTGACAAAATCGTGGAAGCGAAATTGCAGATTTTGCAATTTCGCTCACTGTGTGAGAGTAAGATGACACCTTATTTGGGGCCTGGCTCCACTACTCTAGACTATAGACTTTTCGTGAGTGACGCCTCCTTCCACTTACTCAAGACACCAACTCAGGAAAACACCCTTCGATAGCTGTCAGAAAGCACTCTCAAGGGCACTCAAGAAGCATCTAGAGTGGGCTGCCTGCAACACTTTGGATTTCTTGCGTCTTCCTTCCTACCCCCTGTGCTGCTTTTCTTTTTCACGAGTGTGCCTGGTGTCCCTTTTGTCAGGACGGGCTGGCGCTGTCTCGTAGCGCACTAGAAACGAAAGAAAAACGCTCACGAAATTTGGGAGTGCTTCGAGAGTGTGGCCATATAAAGTAACTGGAGTGAAGCTTTTTCTTTTGAGAGGTCTGACAGGTCTAGAAGCACTCACGACGTTTTTTGCCAGTCTAGACTAGTGGAGTGAGGCCCTTGCTCTACTCTGGACTATCACCACTCTGGAGTCTAGATCAACTCTAGAAACATTTTTTGGAGTCTAGAGTAGTGGAGCTAGACCCAATTTGTATCCAAACTCCTTTGCCCGTCTTTTGCCGCCGTCCAGAAAGGACAAAGTCACGACCCTAACACTTTGCACTCAGGACAAGTGCGCCCAGTCACACGGGAGAGGACCAAACAAAAAGATGGAATTTGTTTTCTTTTTTTTTTCACACCAGTATAATGCCTGCGCCTTCGCTACAACATAAATGTTTCTGCTTGCACTTCCAGTTGTTTGGCAGGCTGTCTTTGTCTACGATTTTCTTCAATAGCAAGCCCTCAGGACATGCTGACACTAGGACTTTCTTAGTTATTTCGGGACTGAAGTGTGGCCAGATGCATCCAGGTGGGGCAGTAAAGCGGTGAAATACATTTAGGAGATTGCTAATTGCGAGTAGCCCCGCAGGGCGTGAGTATGCCCTCACTGACAAGGTCTTGTTGCAGTGGATCCCGAGCTGTTGCAAAACATGCCCCTCTCTCTCTCTCTCTCTCTCTCTCTCTCTCTCTCTCTCTCTCTCTCTCTCTCTCTCTCCTGTTGCTGCCCACTACCCCACCTAGTCACTCTGCCGCCCTCTCTCTCTCTCTCTCTCTCTCTCTCTCTCTCTCTCTCTCTCTCTCTCTCTCTCTCTCTCTCTCGCCTCCCACCCCCCCCTCCTTCCCTCCCTACCTCCCTCCCGCTCCCTGGCACTGCCCCCGCGGGGCCTCGGCCCCGTGTAGTGCCTGAAAACTACACGGTGTGACAGCGGAGAGCGGGAAACGTACATCCGCAATATTTTCTGTGCCATGGCGCGGTGCCATGTGTCACGGTAGTCCCATCATTGTAAAAATTGTGCAGCAAGTGAGGGTGCGGCGGATCTTCACAGGAGGCCATATAGAGTGCTGCCTTTGATCTCCGCAGGCCAAAGAAAGGGCCGGCCCATGGCCCATGGAAAAACAAAAATCCCCACACTTGGCCCAGAGGCATTTCCTGAGCGGTGATTCGAACCCCAAGTAGGCGAGAAACAGACTGTAAGTCTCTGAAAAAAATAAATAAAAAACATGAGCTTTTCTGCAACCGCGGATTCGAACTCTCTCCTTTGTGATCCCTGCACTTTAGGCCTCTCTGCACTACTCTCCACATGCAGAGAAGACAAAAAAGAAGGCAATGTATCTGTTCATGTTCCAGCCGAAGAGTCAGTATCTTTTTGCACATTCGGA
>BFEA01000828.1:471920-486225 GCA_003427395.1 Chara braunii | reverse complement strand
GTGTGTGTGTGTGTGTGTGTGTGTGTGTGTGTGTGTGTGTGTGTGCGCGCGAGTGCACCAGGGGGAGGGGAGGGAGGAGCCCTCCCTCACCAATCAATCAATCAATCAATCAATGAATCAATCAATCAATCAATCAATCAACCAATCAATCAATCAATCAATCAATCAATCAATCAATCAATCAAAAAAACTATCCATCAATCAATATTTTTTTTTTCTATTTTTTAAATTTTTTTGGTCACACACCAAAAACCACCCCCCCCAAATTTTTTATTTTTTTCCCCCTAAACAGGGCCATAGAGGCTGACATGTGATGGTTGTGCGCGCGCTGTTTTCCCGCCTGCGCTCCCACCTGGGCCTGGCGCGGCCGAGCGGAGACTCGGTCGCGCAGCCTCAGCCGCAGGCCCACGGCCGGCCTCCTCGGCCACGTCCGTGGCCGCAGGATCCGCGGCCGAGGGTGTCACGTAGCCTTTCACACAGGGAATTGGCAAGGATCGGAGAGAACAAGAGGAAATCAACACACTCATGCATACAGGCAGACTTTTGATACCCTAGCACTCCCCAGGGTCGCGCCTTCGTGCGCCTTACACCCCGAACCTCATTCCACAACCATACATTGTGGACAGCGAAGCATTCAACATCCATACACCCTCATAACCAACATCATGTAGCGACTCAGTATCCACACTTAGCCGACTGCAGACACAACATTTGGACAAAACAACAATGAAGAAAAGAGTGAGTCCCTCGCCATTCAAAATTTCACGAGCCGGCCTCTTTCACGCACGGCCCCCAACCAACCCGAACGCCAATCAACCATATGTCGCTGGCTACGCTCTATCTCCATCACCGCTCAGTCCCTCCGACTGCACGTACCCCCAAGCCTACCGCTAATCCCACCTTACATCGTCACTCAGCCCGTCACTTGGGCACGTCGAGCCCGTTCGACGTCGTGGTCTTCGTGCATAGCTCCCGCAGCATTGCAGCCAAGATCAAAGAGGAGGAGAGAAACGGGCTGCGGGAATTTATAGCACGGAAGGCGGCGGGGTGGCAGCGTGTCATGCGGGTAGCACGGGTGTAGATGAGCCCGACAAAGGAAGAGAGGGGGCTCGTGAAGGATCGAAGAAGGGGGTGTGATCGACATCTCTTGTTCGATTGGGGTGGCCGTCCAAGCCGCACACGCAAGGGGAGGGTGCTCTACTGCTATCGGGGAGGGTGCTCTACTGCTATCGGGGTGACGAGGGAGAGGAAGAGAGAAGTTGTGGGGAATCCATGGGCAGGTTTGCTCGGGTCCCGTCCCATGGTCAAGTTAGTATATTTGTGCGGTGTGTAAGCCAGGTCAGGCGGTTTATGGGGTGCGTATCAGCAAGTTGATAAACCCAGTGGCATCGGAGTAAGAAACTAATGGAAAAAAAGTTTGTGGACAAACAGGGAGAAGTTTTCATTGATCACACGAAATCATTCATGTGCGCCGAGAGTCGATTTAAGCATATTACTCACGAGCTGTGTAGCATAGTGTTCGTGTTCAGTGACCGAACCCGAACGTTCGCGACCGAACGCGAACGAGCTTCAAAACCCTTTGAATGGAAACACAAAAATATAATTTAAAAGAAAACAAAAACTCAGACAAATCTGAAATAAATATATGATATGTAAAATGGTAAAACAAACAACTTTTGCCTGGGAGGTATGTTCAAATTCGTAACCAAACTCGAGTTAAGAGGAAAAAAAAAGAATCATAAGAAAAAATATGTTCGACCGAACATGTTTGGGAGACGTTCGGCCAAACACCCGAACATGTTTGGACATTCGGAAAACCCTTGACCATGTTCGGTGTGCTACACAGGTCATGAGTGAGTATTCAAGTGTGGCGAAAGGAATTTGTTCCTAGCATAGAAGGAGAGTTGGGCACATCGTTTTTGAACGATAGGGTGCTGGGCGAGGAGATCGGGGATCGATATACAAAAGTGAGTTTGAGCTCAGAGGGGAGTACATGTCTGGGAACTATTATCAATATCACAAGAACCCACGCGAGTATATATCCCACAAGAGCTTTAAAAATGCCTTTAGAGTGGCAGAGAGAGAACAGGGTGACATTCACATCCCTTTTATGAAGCAGGTATATGTGGATGAAGTATCAAAGTAAATCGAGCTACATACACGAACGCATCCAAGCTAGTTGGTCTGGGTTACTAATAAGAGGAAGAGGGGTAAGTAGACAAAAAATAGATATATTAATAATTAGTAAAAAACAATAATGAATCCGGAGCTAACTTTAAGCATTCATACCAGAAAGTAATGTTGAGCAGAAAAAGGGTAAGTCGGAAGTGGAAAAGCATAGTTTACGAAACTTTTCGGAGAATATCAAGGCAACCTGTACAAGTCGTGGATTAACAGATTCCTGCCGAGAGGAAGAAGTTTTATTTATATGAATCATCCAGATTTACGAAGTGAGAGTTCCTCTGAAGAGTTGGGTAAAAGACGATCTAGGCATATTACTTACAGTTAAGTATTCGACGAGGGAGCAAAAGGATAGGGAAGAATGACTCAAACTGTCTCATGCAAGAAGTCAGGCCAGTCATTTCATTAACGAGAAGGAAAAGGTGATTTTATTCATGCGAAAATATCTAAGTATATGATGGGGGAGCATAAGAAGGGATTCCAAGACCATTTTCACGCATCGAGCAAGAGTGTTTGTGAGAAAACACAAGAGATTAAGCCCAAGCATCCCATGAGAGTTTTCAAAAAAGGTCTTATAGAAAGGCAGAAAGTGGCTGGGGCGGTATCCGAACCCCTTTATTAAAAAACGTATCCAAATATTTCAGACTGAGTTGCCTAAATACGTGAGAGTATCTGAGCTTAAATGATCTGAACTACTTATCCAATCCTCTTTATTAAGCAGGTGAAGAACCGAGCACCCCGCTATGCAAGAATATATAGGCTGATTTACCCAGGCTGCTTATGAGAAGTACAATCAGAGTTGTCTTCGATTCACTCAGCATGCATGCAAATAGATAACAAGCACAGTTTGGCGCATAGTGCCCACACAAAGCTCAGAGATACTGTGGCCAGGAACACAACTCAGATTCAACTCGTCTTGATGGCTATGGCACATAGCGCCAGACGAAGATTTCCACCCGATGAACTGTATCCTCCAACAACTTATTCGCATACATACATGTAGACGCGGATTACCCTCAGGTTGGATGTCCCACACACACACACGCACACTCAACACACTGACACACTTCCCACCACTAACCTACGGGCAACTATGGCTGCTGTCTTCCTCCTCCTACTAACTAGCGGCTATGGCTGTCTATGTAGCCGCGCGTTCATTGAACGCGGGTTCTACGTTCAGTTGTTGAACGGCTTGAATGCTCGTTCACTGAACACGGGTAAACTTGTTTGACGCATTTGCGGCTGGGTGCAAATGCATCTGGGGGAGAGGGGGTCGGCACAGAGGGGTTGTGGGAGGTGGGGAAGGGGCGCGGGCACCACCCCATCCCTGTACGAAAAAACAAACAAAGAAAATAAAGGAAAAAAAATGAAAAAAAACTTACCTCTGCAGGGGTGAATACCCCGCCCCGCCCTGCTCCTTCGCCCCACCGTGTGTGTGTGTGTGTGTGTGTGTGTGTGTGTGTCCATTTTCAAATGTATCTGGCCACCTTTCGGCACTACGTTCGGTGCCAAAAGGTGGCCGAATTTATTCAAAAAACAACGCGCAAGACAGAGAGAGAGAGAGAGAGAGAGAGAGAGAGAGAGAGAGAGAGAGAGAGAGACCATTTCCGAATGTATCTGGCCACCTTTCGGGGCTGCATTCGGCGCTCAAAGGTGGCCTTCATTCCAAAGCTCGCGTGCACCGTGCACACGCACACACACACACAGAGAGAGAGAGAGAGAGAGAGAGAGAGAGAGAGAGAGAGAGAGAGAGAGAGAGAGAGAGAGAGAGAGAGAGAGAGNAGAGAGAGAGAGAGAGAGAGAGAGAGAGAGAGAGAGAGAGAGAGAGAGAGAGAGAGAGAGAGAGAGAGAGAGAGAGAGAGATTGAATCGATTAAATCTGTTCGATTCTATAGATTGAATGGTTGTGATATTTGATGGATCCCGCAACGATTCAATCTATGGATCGCTTGAATCTCACGAAGATTCAATGTATAGAATGATTGAATCGACTGAATGGATTCAATGATTGAATCGTTTTTTTTTTTTGTTTTTTTTTTTGCACGTGTGTTGTCATTTTCGCTATAAGCTCAGAGAAGCATGACTATGCCAGGTTGTTTCATCGGACTTTTACTGATGCATCAGGAGGTTGAGAGTGCGCATACAGAAGCACACAGTGCCACACGCACACAAATACATACAAAGTTCACAAACACACACAATTTTTTTTTTGTTTTTTTTTTTCAACTCTGCGCTCTCCTGGGTGGCTTCCCATGCGCGCACATTGGTGGGGGGCACCCGTTCGATTTTCTCCCCTCCAATGCCACATGGCGCGTTTGAACGCGCCCTTTTGAACGTGAACCTGTGTTGAGCGCATTCAGACAGCAACATAGATGGCCGCGTCTTCCTCCTCTTAGCCCTCTTCTCCTTCGGGCACCTGCAGACCTCTGTAGCACAAGACGCTCCGACAACGCTTCTGCATGGTTCACAAGCAGAATGAATGAATGACTTGACGCTGCCTCTTTATTTATACTTCGGAGCGTTGTAGGTCTGCCCTTGGACCCTGGGCCTGGGGTGTGCACTGTCCCACATGGTACTTGCTGACCAGACAAAGTGCACCTCGGGACTGGGTACCGCTGATTAGGCCAGGTAGCACCGTAGCACTACGACTTCCCTAAGGCTTTGCTGACTGTGCTAGGACTGTCCTCTGCTGACTTAGACGCGGACTGGCCCTGTGACTCACGAAAGACCAGTTCCAGAACTTCTTGAAGGTTGTGGAGTTGACCTTTCGGAACTGTAGCAAGTATGACCTATACTTACTCTCTGACTCCCTATACTGAAGCCTACGGGTCAAGACCTTGCTACCATACTATATACAACAGGCGAACATATGACTTTTGGGGAACAGGTCGGGAGTTCAAACACGCGCGTCAAAAGGGGACGTCTAGGGATCGAGCCCTGGGCGCTGCATCTATCACCGTAATAGGTGAAAACCATTTCAGAGCAGGAGGAGGAGGTCATAAGAAGAGATAGCGCAAAAATATAGGGGGAAGTTGGAGAACCAACAATGAGCCGATGCAAGCATTCATATTGAGATCAAGACTAAGCTGGAAGTAGTCCGGGGGGAAGCCAAGGTCAAAGGGAAAGAAATGAAATTATCTAAGACTCCAAGCACGCTCTCACGTAATTTCTTCAAATAGACAGTGGTACATCAATCAAGGAATGGCAGAGAATTTAAGCATATGTAGAAAGTTGACCTATGCATGACATCGAGCGGCGACTTCCCAAAAGCAGAGAAGCGAAAACATTCAGTAGCAGTATGCTTCTACTTTCGACAAGAGACGGTATTTATTGTTCAGCCTATCACAGAATCCTATGGTATGCTGCCCAGCGAAGCATCAGGAGGTAAGGTGGGAGAGGGAGGTTGGGAGACCGCAGGTCTCAGGTGATTGAAGTATCACCGTTTCTTCTCCTTGCCCCTTCATAGCATGCTCTATATACCTCTCCTTGGACCCTCCTGTCGCCTCTTTCTTTCGACATCGCCATCATGATGCTGGTATCGCCCATTTCCCGTGAAATATACTCATATAGGGTGAGTGCTCAAGTCCTCCGCTTCATATCCCTCCTCAACTATGCCTACCTTCTTCTTCTCTTGCATATCTCTTTACTTTTGCCAACTGCCTCCTGCATCAGGACTAGTGCCGCTTCGGATCTTCGGGAGCACGTATCTAGACCAGTCCATAACTGATCCAGCGTAGTCCAGGCCTGGGGTCGTGTGGCATCCCCAAAAGTTTTTCGTCATTGCCATGATCTTGCTCGTCAGAGGGGTTGAAGTACCTGCACACATACATCAAGACAGAGCATACAAGACAAGCAACCATAGCCATACAAGCAGCGGGGAGACATAGGGATTGCTCATGTACCACTTCGTCTTGCTCGAGTCCCTCCAATGGAGCATTGCGCTGCGGTATGTCGATGTCCATGCTCCACCGAATCTCCTGTAGTCCCATCCAATCACTTTGTCCCTAGCCGAGAGCAATGCGCAGCGCGTATTCTTGAGTAGTGCTGAGGTGTAGTATTTCGGGTGACAGGGCTTAGACCCTCTATAGTCAAGCGTGGCAGAACGTGCGCAAGTAAGGAGCACAGTGCAGTTACCAAACAGAAAATACAACGACCCCAATATCCTAATCTAATTAAAGTCCTCATTCCTATTACTCCCGTATTTTCCCCAGCATTTCAAAATTCAAAGACTTTCCCATGTGATGAGCACGGCAAAGTTTCCTTCCTCATTCCCGAAAGAAAAAGAAAGAGGTCGCATCAACCGTTATTTCCGCGCTCGCTAAGGCAAGTCCTAACTACCAACCGACACGGGACCAAGTTTTCTCAAAACAAAAAAGAGGAAATGAATAGGGGTACTTGTGTAATTGGGTCATGCCCCTCCCTCCCAGCCCCCAAAATGCAATCGCGCAGGAAGTCGCCCAATACAAAAAGTAGTTTGCCACATATGTGACGCCAAGGGGGCTCCAATCTTACGCAAGTTCCTGCTTGCATGCTCCATGTCCATGTACGCGTGAGAAAGAAAAGAGAGACAGGGAGGAGAAGATGAAGAAGAAGAAGAAGACCGAGATGCCGGAACGCGATTCGTTCTTAATGCCCGAACTCCATTGTTTCCTTGTGGTTACCTTTGTCACTATCTTCGTCATTGTTGTTGCTGTCTTGGCTGAGATGGCACTCTCGGTACAGGGGCAAGGGCGAAGGATGGTATTGGGGAAGCGGAGGGAGGAAGCGGGCCAATGATCGCACCTCGGTGGGGATAGTCGCATATCGCACCAATCGATGGATGCGAGGGAAGCGGTGATTGCGATTGGGAGGGAGGCGAAGTAGTCGGGATAAAGGGTACATAGAGTGGTCAAAAGGGTCGTGCAAAACTGCACGTGATGATTGCAGGTGGGGATTGTCCCCGTAATTGGGCAGTATACTTCAATTTCATTGAAGTCTCGCCATGCCATGTTGAAGAGGAGGATGTGGAGGTGGAAAAAAATGACAAGGGACTGTGTAGTCGGGTGGGGGAGAACATCACAAACGAGGCAGGTAGCATAGTATTGATGGAACAAGGAAGGGGGGAAGGGATGCCAGGTGTTGGGAAATGGCGGGCGGTTCTCAATCTGGCGAAGGGTGAGGTAATCAAAAGGACGTCGAGATAATGACCGGGGACGTCGCCCGATCGCCAGCATCTTGACGTAGGCAAACTGCATCGTGGGCAGAGGGAGTGGGAGAGGGACTTCGGGCCCCCCTTCTGCTGCATTCTGCCCTTGCGGTGCCGCCATTGCGCTCTTCTTTCTCTTTCGGCGGCTAAGGATTTTGTGTAGGATCAGATGTTGTTTGAGCGAGGGGACGCTTTCCTTTGGCATGCTCTTTCGCTCGTCTCTCTGCCTCCACGTCTGTCGCCGCACTTTCTTTTTCCGAATGCCCACTGTCATCAAGGTCACTTGATCGTGATTCAACACTCTCCTCCTATTCGCCCCACGACCCGACCATTACCTAGAAATATAAATCAATTACCTTCTCCGGATCTAAGTACTTCTCAATTGAAGGGTAGTAGCGGTTCTAATCGTCGTACTCGACACAGCGCGTCCACAACAGTTGCGGCGTCAGCCTCCGTTCTAGAGTGACGTGCTCTGGACTCCAATCGTTGCAGTAGATGATGTCCACGCTATGAATCCCCCAAGGCCGCGGTTACCGCGGGCACGACCGAGGTCCGCAGCCTCGGCCGCGAGGCCGCGGTCGCAGTCTTCGGCGGCTCATCGCGGCCGAGGGGAGACGGGGTTGGGGAAGGGGGTTGCGGATTGGGGTTCTGGAACCCCAACCCTACCCCCTCCAAAAAAAGAATGTTATAAAAAATGATTTTTGGGGGGGTGTTTTTTATTGTCTGAAAAACGGAAAACAAAAATTGAAAAAAAAAATTAAAAAAAAAAAAAATATGTATATATATATATATATATATATCATCAAATATATATATATATATATATTGATTGATTGATTATTCTTTTGATTGATTGATTGATTGTTTGATTTTTTGATTGATTGATTGATTTTTTGATTGATTGATTGATTGATTGATTGGTGGGGGTGGGGTCCTCCCTCCTCTCGCCCCAGCACACACACACGCACACACACGCACGCACGCACACACACACACACACACACACACACACACACACACACACACGCGCGCGCGAGGGCGCGCGCGCACACACACACACACACACACACACACACACATACATTCACACTGTCGGAGGGTGTGGTGTCCCGACCCTCCTCGGCGTGCCAAAGGCCTGCTCAGTGATCCATTGTGTACCAGATGCTTGCTCGAGGACCCACTACTTACCTGTCACCAGCTCAGGGACCTGTGTACCACATGGGTTTCCGTCGGGAACTGGATTCCCTGCTTATGGATTTGTGCAGTGCGCCAGGCATACCCGGGCGGCACTTTGCAGCCAGCTGGTCTAGTCGGCGCTTACCCTAGCAAGAAGATGGGGGTGCACCGCTAAACTTTCCCTTGGTCCACGTAGGCTCAGCGCCCTGCTGTACAGCAGGGCACTACCGGCCTGTGGCCGTGGTAGCTGTCGGGTTCACCAAGGGACGCAAAAGTGAGAAAACCAGCGTGGTCTTTTCAATTGCGCACCAAGCCCTAAGTGCTGAGTGATGGGACAGGTTCAACAATGGTCATCATCAAAGCAAACGAAAAGGGGAAAGTTAAAAGAAAAAGAAAAGGGTAAAAATGAGGAAGGCCACACGTCCAATCTGTGCCCTGATCCGGACTGCCGTCCTAGTTCGAATAATTTAGCGGTTTAGGCAGTGGTGGCACTACGCTTATCCTTTCCTTTTTTTTTCCTATTGAGTTTCCATCTGTCATGTCATGGGGAGACGAACGGTTCATCTCTTTTGAATTAGAGCGGCGGGTGGTAGGCTGGCGCGACTTTCAGTTGACCCGGTTACCTCGAATTTCGAGTGTGTATTGCGCGCTAAGGTCCCCAAAAAGAGGGGCGACCCGTGGCCACTTCGGTAGGAGGCTTATCACCTCCTGCGAAAGGTCATAAGCCCCCTCCTTTCCATCGAACGCGGGTACCCATCAAAAGTAAGGCCAGCGGTACGCTTTGAAGGAAAGGAAGCGCCAATCGGTATCCCGTTATGGGACCGCTGTATCGAGCCTGCGGTCACTTCGTGACTGAGACGAAATGGGAAGTGGCTGATAGTGGGAGCAGGCACTACAATCGTTGGTGTCTTGCCTCTCACCCTCCCTTCTCTGTTCATTTTACCTTATTTTATTAAGTTATGAATTATAGATTATTAAAATACAGGGCTCTGAAAATTATTTGAATTCCTCATTCAGAGTATAGGGATCGCGGTAGGAAGCGACCCTATAAAAAGACAGGGAGGCGGGTCTTTAGCTACTCGTGCATAGGTGGCTTTGTTGTGCAGGGTCAATAAGCTTTGAGCTTCCAGAGATTACTGTGCAAACTCATACGACCGTGTGAGATCGTGAGAACTGGTGACCACACGGGTTCTGTGAGTCCACAAACACTTGCGTGATCGCTCGAAGCTTGTGATCAAGCGGGCCCCTCAAACCGCAGACTCGTGCGAGCTTATGTGTGTGCGACTGAGCGAGTCCCCAGTTGTTCGAGTGATGCTCACGACTGCTCAAGTCTTCAAGTGCTTGCAAAGAAAACCCCATATCAGCCTGCGTGTGTTTACATAGGAGTGCTAAATGATAAATACCCATGCGGTCCTGCAAATGGGGTCCACAACTTAGCTCACCACTCGGGCTGTTTTCGGTGCATACAAATGAGATCAATCCCTGAATGAAGCTGAATAATAATGAGCCGTAGAGGGAGGAAACGACAAATGAGAAGAATAGCTAATCTGATTGCAAAATTCTTGCTTGATGCAGACTAACATTGCTGGTGCTCAGTGGATAGAATACTAATCCAGAAAGACTAACTGAGAAGAGAAAGTGGGTGTGGGACGACTACTCTCTTAAAAACGAGTTGCCAAAACTTCTGCACGTGCGACTTCTGCACTGGCTGTCGAACAACGCAAAACCCGAAAGCAACTTCACTCCCTCCATGTTACGAAACAGATTGCATAATTACCAAATTACGGATGGGTAACTTCTGACTGCGGATGAAAACTCAAGTGCACTCCATGGCTGGAATGTGATGTTTTCCAAAGAACGAGTTACCACTGGTGCATTGGGCGCTGTTGATAATAGGCCCACTTGAAACGGGCTGTGGGGCCACTCTTGAGTTATGACTAGCGCCCCTTCATATTAAGATGCAGGTCAGTACGGGGAAACGTTCTCTTTGAGCTTCCAGATGGTCTGTTAGACATTGTGTGTAGGGCACGTCTTATGATCAAGGGAACTTCATATCAGGAGTTTGCTAAAATCTGATCGAATTGCTTCTAAGTACAGACAAAATCTCGCGCACAAAGCCAGTTACTGAGTAGGGGGCTAGCACGCATTCGTGTGCTTCTTTAGAACGCGTAGGGCCAAAGAGCTGCGAGGTAAACTTCCTCAAACACCCCCTTTCGAGCCGCCTCTTCTCACACTTGCTCCGCCTATGTGTCTGTGTAACGCTGACTATGAATGGGTTCTAAGCCTGAGAAATCGACGGATATCTGAACTAGAGTGGCTATGTCTAAACGTGGAAATGAGCAAGGGCAGGCGTCTCGCGGTTAGCTTCAAAAATCATTCTCGGTAGTACTGACCTACCTGTTGAAAGTTAACTACAACCTAGTTATGGGTGAATATTTTGCGCCGAACTTGCCCTGTATTGAGTAGGTAGGACACACTAGTGACTCGGGGGCTGGGTCCTCTGCAACTAGCTTATCACTGGACACCGCAAAAATATGCCATCAAAGTGTTCTTGCTACACTCCGAACTTTCGTAAACCTTTCGTGATCAGTTACTGATAGTAGGCCAAGTATACTCCTCAGCCGTGTTCTACATGGGGTTCTGTGCTGTAACGTCCCCCGTTACATTTGAATTTAGGTTGCGCTCAGTTGCACCTTCGCTCGGTGAGAGGAATAAGTCCAATTGAGTGTGCGGCTCAATCCCTCACCCAGCAATGAAGCTAATTAAGAATACGTGATCTGTGATTTCATACTCATTTGTGAGGGGATTTTATCGTTGGGTTGACTGATCTGATTCCTAACTAAAGATAAAGTGTCAGGAATTAAGCGAGGAAGAGTGGAGTCACTTCTGCTGCTCAGGAGAAGACACTTGGGGGAAGCATTGTGTTTGAAAAACATTAATTGAGGCAAGAGGGTCATCATTAATGACACGGGAGGACACGTGGTTTTCCCTAGACTTATGATCAGTGGCAGCTATCCCTTCGCACTCACTACGCAACATAAAACCTTGAGATAGGTGTACGATCAAACCAGACCAAGCTAGCCGCGTTGTGTCACATAGGCTTATATTGGTCCTCCCTATGTCTTTAAGTAGAAAACACGATCTGAGTCGGACCGGACTGAATCCTGTGAAATGCATAAACAACAAAAGTCGACTACCTCCTCGAGTCCCGTCGCAGGTGGTTCTCCGAGACTGTCGATCATTTCCTGCCCTTTCCCCTGGTTCTTAAGTAATTTTTCTGAAGCAGGGCAAAGGAAGATATGAAGGATGTTGAAATACTGGTGGTTAAGAGCACTATCAACTGAAACAAACATGAGGATTGGGAGGCGGAAACGATTCGAGACATGGAAAATGGCAGGCAAAATCTAAGGGAATGGGCAATTAGTAGAGCTGGAGAGAAGAGATATATTGAGTTTGTTTTTCGGTTCCATGATAATAATGGCAAGCTGCACAGGATAGGCTCGTTGCTAGAGACGGTGGAGCAGGGCAAGGTAAATCTTAGGTTAATGCAATGATGATCGAACTCTCTTCACTGAAATTCCACCTGCATCCGGATCAGCAAGCACCCCTCAACAGTTATTGTTTTCTATCTATCCGATTTCATGTGATTAACGTTCGATGTCTCGATGTTTAATCAGCATTCAAACTGCATCCGAGCAATTTTCAATCAACACGCAAACAGCATTCGAGCAACATTCGATCCATATTCAATCAGCACTCAATCGACATTCATTAGTCTGAATTATTCGATGTCGTTAGTCAGAAATAATCAGCACCCTGTTAACTTTTCCTTTCACTCCAGAGATCAGTTTCTGTCAGGCAGTGTTCCCATCTAAAGACACTAGATCAGTTTCAACACCCCACATCAACACATGAGTGCAATCCAGCTATTCTCTGTCCGGGAGATTATCCTGGCCAGCCTCACCAGGATAGCCTCCAATGATGCCTTTCAGTACAGATACGTCAGTGCAACTAGCTTCAAGCGAGAGGAACTATCCATCTTTGTAGTTCATACTGAATTCACAGAGGGTGTTGTTCATGATCTGAGAATCTACTTGAAGAAAGGTTGGGAGACTAGTGAACACTTCGACTCAGTTTGGGTCTTTGCAGCCAGGTACCTTGAGGAGAGAGAGAGGAAGCTTGATGAGAGAGGTACCAAGTTGATTCACAGTTTTGGACCCAAGCTTTACTCCGACTATCCCAACTTCCCAAGCCTCCAGTACCCTTCACGCTTACGGACGACTCTTGTAGAGGTGACTTAGTTGATTTGGTCAAGAGTTACATTTCCCCTGCAGAGATTGACTATGAGGCAGTGACCGAGTCATCAGAGTTTCCACATCTCAGACGAGGGATCTTCTCTTAACCATATCTCCCTACACTATGGGAGGAGTTATGTGCTATGGTTGACTTCTGAATCATGGGACTAGGTTGGAAATGCTCTGAGCTTGCAGGCTTCAGGTGACTTTACATCCAGAGACCACGGCCTCAGAGAGAACGGAGACTTGACCCGAAGCAGAAGAAACGTACAACAAAGTGATAGATTGAGTATGAGGCTAAGAGGGATGAGTGAGGACTCTTGACTAATGCTGGTCATGCTCTCTGCATGTGACCTATCTAAGACTGTCATGAGTTTTCATTTCCCCTCATTTATCTTCTTTTTTGCTCGAGTCAGTAAGTCTTGCTTCTTTTGCATTACTTTGTGCTTGATGATTGCGTTTTTCAAATGATCCTGTCACAGTTCTCAAAAATTAAAAAATTGGCAAAATTGGTGCATACATAACATACCAGAATTTACAATTATTATCTGCATGATTCTTGCTATTTTGAATCAAAATAAAAAAGATTCCTAAGACCAGGGGTCAACGAAGACCGCAATTGAAGGATCTCGCTTGAAGCCGGACGCACACAACAGAAAGGGATTTGCTTTATTTAATTTATTTATTTATTGCAAGCATCATCAAAATCATGCATGACAGTCTGTTGACTTTCTGGTCGCCTAAAGAGGCTCGACTTGAAAAAAAAACGACAAAAATGGCGCCATTGCTGGGGACATAAAAACTTTTCGCGTCCGGAACGAGCCTGGATCAGCAACAACTTTGACTTTGATTAGGTCTTGAGAACTGTTGACAATTTTTAAGATTTTAAACTGACTCCACTATCTTGATTGAGACATCATTCTTTTGGAAATCTTATTTGTTAAATGAGTCACATCTCTTCATGTGTCAAGTACCACACTGGACTAGAGAAGGAGTCTGGCATTATTTACTGGAGAAGATCGAGTTTGATCTCAGGTATGCCGTATGAACCTTTGACTACTGAGAGAGACTGAAAAAGAAAAAAGCAAATCAGATCCAGGAGATGTTGGTCAACGAAGCATTGAACGAACTGTCCAAACTAACTTCTAAAGAAGTACTCCCCTATTAGTATGAGCTATTAAACACCCGCGGACGCATCCGCGTGGTCCAGCTCAGATAGCGGCCGTATATACGGCCCCGTCCGCGGCCGACATGGTCTGCACCGCGAAGGCGAATTTACCATATTTTTCCTGAATTAAATAATGCGTTAAAAAAAAAAAACCGTTTTTTTTTTTTTTTTTAGGATAAGTTTTTAGAATTTTAAAAATAAAAAAAACAGCAAAGGTGGAGAAGATAAATTCAAAACAAAAATTAAAAAAAACGTTTTTTTGAGGGGGGAGGGATTTTTGGTTAATTCTTCTTTGTATACT
>BFEA01000828.1:447781-471594 GCA_003427395.1 Chara braunii | reverse complement strand
ACACCGCCATCTTTGGCGATTTTTCAAATTTTTTTGGCATATCTAAATGCCCTGAAAATTAACTGATGTGTAATTCAAATAATACAAAACCCGCTAAAAAAGTTTCAAAAAATAATAACATTGTTTAAACCCCTAACTAAAGTGAAAACAAAAAGTAAAAAGTGAAAAAATACGTGTGCCAGCACGTTTTGACACTGCCATATTTTGCGATTTTTAATTCTTATTTGGCTTTGCCAAATGACTCGAAAATTAACAGGCACGTACATCTAGTCATAGAGAACTCACAAAAACAAATTCAGAAAAACAAATTTATTTTTAGGCCCCAAAATATTTTTTGGCGGGGGCCGAACGCCGTCGGGTTCGGACCCCGTACGGGACCCCGAATGCCCGTACGTACAGAGGTCTACCCGGGGACCTCCGTACGTACGGGCTGGTGACCTTATATATATATATATATACATATATATATATTTCCAGAGCCTTTTAATATTTGTGTGTTAACGTGTGTGTGTGTGTGTGTGCCTGTGTGTGTCTGTGTGTGTGTGTGCGCGCGTGGTGGGTGGCGTAGGGGTGGGGCGACCTGTCCTCCACCACTCAATCAATCAATCAATCACTCAATCAATCAATTAATCAAAAAATAAAAATAAAAAAAATCGAATGAATCTTCCGTTAGAACACGGAAATATACAATACTGCGTGTGTGGGTGTGTGTGTGGGCTTGTTGGGGATGAGGGGGGGACCCCGCTTCCACTAATCAATCAATCAATCAATTAATCAATCAATCAATCAATCAATCAATCAATCAAGGAAAAAAAAAAAAAAAAGCAAAATCGAATGAATCTTTCGCTAGAACATGGAAATATACAATCCTACCTATGTGTGTGTGTGTGTGTGCACCTGTGGGGCCAATCAATCAATCAATCAATCAATCAATCAATCAATCAACGAAAAAATAAAAATTATAAAATAAAAAAACGCGTTTTTTTTTGTTTTTTTTTTTATCTCGAAATACCTTTACTCACCCAACCCCCCCCACACAAAAATTAGTTTTTATTTTTGAGGGGGTGGGGCTGGGGATGCGTCGCCCCATGGTGCTTCCCGAATCTTGAACCCTCCTCCCCACTGGCCGCAAAGGCCGCGCGGCCACGCGGACACGTCCGTGGGTTCGCGACCTAGGCCGCGGCGGCAAACTTGGCCGCGTATCGCCGCCGCCAAGGGGGATTCATAGAGTACGAGCATTCTTGGGTCTACCACTTTGGCAGTTTGACCATCAATGTAATGCTGACTCTCTTCTTGGAGGAAAATATCTATGATATTCGTCCCTATGTGAACAAGAGAGGCTGCAATGATGGTGAGAACTTTAACAAGATATGAGAGATTGTTGTTCAACTATGTATGATGAAATGACAAACTTAATCAAGCGAAGGAAGAAAGTGGAATGGGGTTTAATGCCGGTAACATTTGAGACAGTTTCAATTTCTCTTATTCCTGACAGCTACTGTGATGGGAGTAACTGGCTACCGATTATCAACATGGTACTGAAATGGGTGAAATTACGAGGTTGTCATGAGAATAGAAAAAAACTTATGTTGAGGAAATCAGACATAGAAGATCGGAATTTTGCAAAGGATCAGGTCCAAGTAAAGAGAAGCTCGAGTGTCTCATGAAATCACTGAATGCTCTTAGTAAGAAAGAAGTGTTCCCATATGAGTGTGTCAAGTATGAGATGGTCGAGAGTGGATGGCAACAGGAACGGTTCTATATCCTCACACTCTACTTCACGGACTTGGATACATATGATGTAAGGATTTATGTTCCTAAAGAAAGAAGTATTCAGGCTGTGTATGGGAGATGTTGGTTATTTGCCGAGGAAGTCGTACTGAGAGAGAAAAAGAGACTTGAAAGGGAAAATAAGTGCTTCATAGGATCTACTGGGTTTGCTGTTTTTAAGGGATTTCGGGCTTCTCCTTTGTCTGTTATTAATTTGTCAAGGAATAATTGGTTTGCTGTGGTTGAGTTTGTAGTGAAAGCGAGAAGAGATCAGAGACACAAATGAGTCAACCATATGAACCTCCTAAAGTGAGACCCCGGTTTAGGCTGGAAAGAGGACACAAGAGACTGAGTAAGGAGGAGTCTGATAAACTGCTAAATTCCCTTAATTCCATAACTATGAGAGTCGTGATTCCTTACGAGATTGTAAGATATGAAGCACTGAAGAACCTGGGATGGGAACATGAAAGTGTGTATGTCCTTACTTGTTACTTTATTGATCTTGATGAGTTTGACGTGGGGATCTATGTGCCACAACATAGGCTCGATGGGTGTAGACGCGGCCGATGCTGGCAAAGGGCATCAGATATTGTGCATAACGAAAGACGAAGGCTTGAACGAGAAGGGGAAAGCTTCTCTTGGAGTACCTATGCTAGACCTTTCACTGGGATATCGTCTCCTCCAGTTGAAGGGTTTACCTTTTCGAGGGACAATTGGTCAGCCATGATAAATTTTGTATAAAAGGTAAAGAGGCCTCAAGAAGAACACTCTCAGCAGCAAAAATAACTACTGTAAGAGGCAGACTTTAGGGTCCGATAATCCCTTTGTGATTCTGAGATACGAGACCTGTGTAAGAGGACGCATAATATTTTACATTCCAGTAGTCAAATTCCTCAGTACTGGCAGCCGAGACGTAAGAATTTACGCACCAGCTTGCCTAGAGAGGGAAGCTGATTACTTGAGGTGTCGTTTAGGGGCTTACATCAGTCTCATAAAAACGAAAGAGTGACTTGAAAGTTACGAAAGAAAGTAACTTGGGGAGAGGGAGTGCGGCAGTTTGAGAGACTTCCCAGCTTCCTAGCTACAAATGGCTTTGAGGATAGGGGAGACTGGATGACTCTCCTAGAAGCTATTGCCATCGCAGGTAATGCAAGGGAGAGTGATTCCACCGTGATGATAAAGTCCCTACACCTGAATACCTTTGAGCATCAGTTTGAGATCTCTCATCAAATCCATCCTGAGATTTACCTTTCTTGAAGTTGTTCATGATGATCAGGAATGTCTGACACTGTTGAACAGCTGACATTTGAGATTGTATTGGAAGGGAGAATAATTAAGACTGAAGGAACTCTTCGAATTATACATAGGAATCTTTCTACTCTAGATGAGATTGAGTTCTTACAACCCTTCCTTAATGGGATGAGAGACTCTGACTTGAGAGTTGTCACTGACCAAACTGAGATCAACTACGTACTAAAGGTGGTGAATGTAGGAACCACTGAGAGGGTGTCTTGTCACTCTTCCAGAGGACGAGTCTCTCTTGCCAGGGGAATTAACAACGGTTTATAAGCAATGCAATTTGACAATGAGATTATAGATCCGACACAGTACTTTATGATTCGAGGAACTGTGAAGGGATATAACAGAAGATTAAGTAGGCATGATGAAAGGGAACTGATTGAGGATTATATTGGAAGACTGAGAAGAATTGCGATGTCTCTGATCACGACGCAGTTTATTATTGCCAATACTCTCTGTGTACATAATTTTCAAGGGGTAGAACAGACAAGAAAAGAGACAAACGAACCTGTGTCCCTTGTGACAAGAGTGAGAGGTTGAAGATTAGAAAGAAGAGGTTGAGAGTGACAAGAAGAGAGAAGAGGAAGTTGGAAAGAGTTTATGGTCAAAATGGCTGGTCGAGGGAGACCTAACTTCTCTATCGGGACTCATGAAGAGATTCGGGTTGGGGTTATACGAGAGCTAGTCGAGAGAGTTGACACGATAAAAGCAGGGTCGGATATTGCAAGAGCAAAGGGGTCTGATGAGAGGATCCCGTGCTTCAGAGAGCCTCAAATGAATGATTTCTTAGATGAATATGAATTATTTTGACTCAGTTATGGATGGACAGATGAACAGCGACTTAAACACCTTCTATCATATTGTGACACTGACTTAAGGTGGGCAGCTCAAGAATTGATGGAAGAGGCCACAACACGGGAAGAAGTCGAAGGGAGAATGAAAAGAGAATTTGAGAAAGATTTTGTTCCGACTACCACCAAGGATCTCCTCAATATCAGAAGAGCTAAGTTTGACACTTTCAACGTCTTTCTTCAAACTTTCATCGGAAAAGCCAGAAGAGTTCCACATTTCGATGAAGCCTAGAGATATCATATATTCCTAACCAACTTCACTGACAGCGAGAGGCAGACTGTTCTTAATCAAGGTCAGCATTATCCTTTCAGATGAGATGAAATGGTTGCAGTAATCAGAACCCTACCTACGGTTTCTCACAAGAAGTGGTCGCTGGATCATATCAGTATGTTGGTCAAAGACTGGGAAACCGAGAATAGTATGAACAGAGGAAACAATTTGAATGCTGAAAATATTATTCAACGGGTTATGGCTAATTATATGTCTGTCAATCATGTCGTGGATGAGAAAGGGAAGAAGAAGGTTGAAAGTGAAGATGAAGAGGACGATAATGATGACGATGATTATGGGAAAACAAGAGACTCTTCCAGACCCAAAAAGAATGAAGGAAATTGTGGAAAAGGAACAGGGAGAGAATAAAGTATGATGATCGTCCAAATAAGAGTTTTGTCTGCTATTATTGTGGCGAGGGAGGTCACACTACCACCTACTGTAAACCTCTTGAAGAGGATGTGAGAAGTGGGGTGGCTAAGAAAGATGCAATGGGTCATAACTGTGACAGTTCATGGAGCATGTTGAATCCCAGACATCCTAGAGGTATAAGACTTCTTGCCATTAAACATGACGAAAGGATGAAGAAAAAGAAGAAGAAAAAAATCTCTCCCTGGGTACTAGCGATGTCTGCCCTGAACAGCACGGCTAGCACAAGAGGGACTGTTTCTTAAAATAAAAATAAATAAAAAAAAGTTCACTTTCTTGTTGATGATTAGCCTGAAGAACTTGTGCAGAAATCTGATGAACCGTCCATTATGACTGAGTTGTCTCTACAATCCCTGACATTGATAGAGGATTTGTCTGACAAGGCTTCTTCAAGTGAGCCTTCAGTAGAGGGGAAAACCTACTCCTCAGAGTTGAGTTAGTAGAATCTCCTTCTGGTGAGCCTACTCATTATCTAGTCAACATGATGTCATTTGAGGGTGATTTACCACCAGAGTTCGTTATGAAGCCCAGTATTGTGATTGGGGAAGTGAGAAATGGTCAAGCACGTTTAACATCTCAGATGATAGAGGAAAAGAAGAGAACAAAGGCCGAAGAGACTCCAAATGAAATCCTTGATGATCAAGAGTCAGACCCTCCATCCAAAAAGAACTAGAAAGGAAAGAAGAGAAAGTTCATTCTCAAGAGTGGATTGGAAGATGAAACTGTAATTACGGATGTAATTACAAAAATCTTGGAAGAAACAGTAGTGATCTTGTCTTTTAAAGAGGTAATGACTTTAGCACTAACACTGAGGGAGGAGCTAAAAAAACTAATTGAAAAGAAAAAAATGAAAGTTTATTATCTAGGAAACAGTTTTTCCCAGCCAAGTCAACAGAATCCTTTCTGGATGTAAGATGAGATTTGCAACAATAGGCTTTGGGTATTTAACCATTTATGTTGATCAAGTAAAAATCTGAACCTTAGTGGACTATAGGGCGGAAATGATACTTTTCTCCCAGAGGACTATGAAGGTCTGCGATCTGACTCTTGATAGAACCTCAAAGCGTGTATTAAGTAATATTGCTAGATAACTCTTCGTCGCTGGGTTTATTGACAACTTATCAATCAAGGTTGGAATGATGTCAGTCGAACTGTTGGAATTTGTGGTGCCAGACCTAGACCATGACTGTATTATTGGCACTTCGTTCTTTCAAAGGATGAAAATTGTCCAGTTCTTTAGTCATGAGGGATCGTCCTTGATTGGCTTACAAGATCCGAAGATGACACATGAATGAATCTTTATGGTCTGCACTTCCCATCATCATAAACATAAGGTGTCAGTCAACTCAATCAGAAGGGAAACATTTGTTGAGAAGCTAAGAAAAATGAAAGGGAAAGACAAGCAAGAGGTTAAAGAGGAAGTCTCAGCGGATATTAATCAAATTTCAAAGATGATGAAAGTTCTTGGTAAACTCAAAGATGAAGATGGTTAGATTGAAACGTTCAAAAAAGTTGTTGAAAAAGCTAAGGGTGAAAAAATTGAATTAAAGTTTGCATCAACTCATCCTTTTTTAGGAAAATAGTCACTGAGTCAAAGAGAAAATACAAACCCAAGGGGGCGAAAAAGAACTCGGTGACAGTCATAATAGAAAAAAATTACGATAAGGCACTGAAAAAAGAAAGGAGGATTATTAAAGCATTAAGGGAATCTGCAAAATTGAGGAATAGACTCACTAGAGAAAGGTTTCACACAATGAAGATAGGCTCAGATCAGTTTATCTTGCCTAAAAAGAAAGAGTATATCTTCAAAATGTTTTAAGAGTTCTCTGATGCGTTATCCTTTAATGATGAAGAGAGAGGTGGATTGGACGTGGATATGATCAAGATGACCACAATTTGGACTGTTGATCATATTCCATGGAATGACAGACCTACCAAGTATGCCAGAAGGAAGAGGCAGAGGTGGTAAAGTATCTTGATAAGAAGATTGTCTCTAATGTTGCAGAACCTGTTGATGGAACATATGCTAACCACCAGTTTTGCTTTTAGAAACTAGGGGGTGGACTGAGGTGGATACAGAATCTTCAGAAACTCAACTCAGTAACGGTATGTGATGAAGCAGTGTTGTACCCTCGTTCACCGTTCACGGAGTCTGTGAACGGAGCCGGTCATAGAGTTCACGGAGTTCACAACACGAGAGTTCATGGAGTTCACGGAGAGCGGTTTTTTTTTTTTTTTTTTTTTTTNCTTCAGCTGAGGTTGGTGACTGTTTCTTCTACTCAAGTTCAATACGCTGTATAAATAGTTTCGATCATGATAGGTTTGGTACCATTCTGCGACCTCAAGACCCCTGAAGAGTGCCGGGAGCGGCCGACTGAAACTAGTCGGGTCGTAGCCGCTTGAACTTCATGTAATAATTTTTACGTCGCGTTCGGGATTTTTTGTACATCTGCGTATTGTTATTTCTCTCTCCTTTCGATGATCTCCATATTCTTCTCCTTCCTTCTTCTCCTCGTCTTCCACGGCCATACTTCTCCTTTTACTGTGTGTTTAAGTCTTGTCGGGTCGTTGTCGACGCAGATACTACACTCACCTTGACTTTCGAAATAACCACCGTAGGAGTTATACTACAGGGCGTGTGGCTTTGTTCATTTAAGTTGATTACAGCTATTGCGATGGCTAACCCTCCGGCTTCGACTAGTGTGCGGACCTGCTACAAATGTGGCGATCCAAACAACAGAAAAATTTTCCAAAATTAAATAATCATTCTATAGTAAAATTACTTTCTAAATTTTAAATTTTCGTTCCATCTTAAAAAATGTCATTCCAATTTAAAAAAAATTCGTCTTACTTAAAAACCTTCCTTCCAAGAATGCGGTATCCCTTCTTATTTAAACTGCATGCTAAAGATTGAATGAAAGTCTGGATGAGTTCATGAAATATTTTAATTGGACTGTCATTCTAAGTAAGGATTTTCAGTGATAAGTAGGCTAATCCAATCTAAATTAGAAGATATTTGTTGTAGTAGAACGAAAGTCTAATTAAAACATTTCATAAACTCGTCCAGACATTTATTCCATCTTGAACATATAGATGTAGTTGGAAGGGAAAACTCATACTTGTACGGGAACTTATCAAATAAAACTGTAAATTCTAGAATTAGACGAACGCTGGAATGACAATTTATAAATATGATGGATTTTTTTTTTATGGAATGTTTTTTCAACTTTAATTTCTCGTGGGAATTTTTTTGTTGAACCACTTTGCACGATGATGTCCACATCCTCGACAGGGAAGCAATCCCTCTTCGTCTTCGGCTCCCATCTTGGCGCTCCCTGCACCACCTTTGACCTCTCCTTCTCTACCTCCCTAGATGTGTATAAGAGACAGCTTTAGTGGTCGGCCCGTTCACCGTGAACGGTCGTTCACAAAAAAAACACCAAATGAAAGGTCGGTCACGTTCACGGGTCCGACACTATGATGCAAATAGTCTCCCTAATGCCGATCTCCGTTCTGAATCTTTTGCTGGTAGATGCATTTATTCTCTAGTTAATTTGTATTCTGGCTATGATCAATTTCTCATTGTTCCCACTAGGTTGGTGTCCCAAGGTTGGACCACCGGTCTGGTGGTGGTTCAAAGGGATATGATCTAAGTCATAAAGGATATCTCTCCTGAGATAACCAACTCTTATATTGATGACAATCCGGTGAATGTGCCTTTCGTAAGAGATGAGACTTTGGTCGATGATGGGGTCATAAAGTTTGTCTGGGAACATGCTGAAGGGGTAAAGATGGTTCTAGAGAGACTTCAAAAATATAATATGGTTACTAGTAGACCAAAGTCCCTTCTTTTTCAAATAGAGGTAACCATCTTGGGCTTGAGTTGTTTCTCCAAGGGTAGGAGTCCTAACCCCAAGAAGATAGACAAGATTTAGAACAAACCCCTGCCTCTTAAGCGAGTGACAAACGTCAAAAGTTTGTTGGGTGTCTGCGGATTCTGGAGGATTTTTATTCCTCATTTTGCTACCCTTGCAGAGCGTCTAAGCGAGGTGGTGAGGCAATATGATGACTTATCATGGACTGAGAAAAAAACAGATTGCTACAGAAACTTTACAATAAAAATCAAAAGATGGTGGTGTGGTGCTGGGAGTGCCCTTTTATGATGATGAAGAGGGGAGACTCTTGATTATCGAGGCAGATTAAGGACCAGTAGCTCTAGGTGGTGTGCGTATTCAGAAAGATAAAAATGAGAAAGAGAAACCTCTGAGATTTAAGAGTAGAACCCTTAACTCTACAGAGAGGAGCTACACCCAGTTCAGAAAAGAGTTACTGACAATCATCCATTGTTTCAAGTGGTTCAGACACTATGTAGTTGGAAGGAGATTCATCTTGAGGACTGATGCATCTGCTGTGATTGGTGCTATTAAAAAACATCAACAAGTAGATCCAACAGTAAGCAGATGGATTGCCTTCATTTAGACTTTTGATTTTAAACAGGAAAAGATTCTTACTGAAAAGAATCGGCCAGATGAGCCGGATTGAATGGAGAAAAGATGAAGAAGAGGATGCAAATGGGACAATTGAAGAATCTGTCTATGTTGATAACTTCCTAAATGAGGAATATGATGAAGACTATAGAGCTCCAAGTTCCTATAAATGAAACTTATGGCTGAAAGAGAGAGACAACTGGGGAGAAATCTTTGATGCTTATGTCTATGAATTAATCATCAAAAAGAAAGAAGAGGAAAAATAAAATCATTGGTATGCTGAAGTGAATGCAACAGTTGTTTCTGCTCATGAACTAGGGAAAGTTTCAGTTCGAAGAACGAAGAAGAGAGTGAGAAGAAAGAGGAAAAAATATCGTTTATCTTTGAAAAATATGACGAAAGTTACCAAGAGATTGGGAAGAAGATGGAAAGAGAACGGCTAAGAGAATATTTCTGCAAAAACTCAAGAAAAAAATTTAGATTAAAGAAAGGTCACCTCTTCGTGAACGGCAAGGGAGGATTGTCTTCATGAAGAGCTGTCTGTGGAAAAGAAAGACAACTGGAAATAATTGTTTCTATACATGAGGGTGTTTCTGGTTGCCATACGGTTGATCAAGCAATCTACTCTAAGAAAGTCAAGCTCTACTTCTGGCCTGGCATGCGAGACACGATTTACAGATTTTGTACGTCATGTGGGTTATGCCAAAAGAGGTCTACAACGAGGATGATTGATCCTTTATTCCCTACTATCCTGGTAGAGTCAGGGAATCGAGTTCACTTGGACCTCATCACCATGCCTCTAGGCAAGAGCGGGATGAGATACATATTGAACATGAGAGATAATTTATCTAGATACGTCGAGACAAAAACTTTGAAAAGGAAGATATTCAAGCAAGTGGTTAACCGGATAGAGGAAGTATATCACAAATACCCCTTCATCAGAGAGTTTGTCTCAGACAGAGGATCTGAATTCATAAATGAGACTATAATAAGAACTACACTCAGACTGGGTGTCTGAATTCAATTTGTAAATACTTATCATTCTCAAGCGAATGCGCCAGTTGAGAGAGGTCACATGACTCTACAAGATTCATTCGTCAAATGGTGTGAAGGAAACCTTAGTAATTCGTCCAAAGTACTCAGAGCAGGCAATTTATGTTGACAACATCATTGTCCAGAGAGCCATTAGTTATGCTTCATTCACTCTGTGGTATGGTCGGTATGCTACTCTGCCAATTGAGAGTATAATCAGAACACGGTCAAATTAAGAGGAGAGAATATTCTATTTCAGAGTTGCTTCGAATCAGAATGAGACATATATCACACGTTGATCAAGCATTAATGGATGCTGCAGAAAGAATGGCGACCTGGTCCAGCAGACTGTCAGATTAAAAGAGATGAAACAAAAAAAGATATATAAGGAAAAATAAATTGAAAGTTTATGACGTTGTCCTCCTGTTTGACAATTCCCTTGAAACTCAGTGGACTAAACGATCTGGGCCCCGGTGGTTCAATCCCTGGTGAAGCAGAAGCTAAAGTCTTTGAGATATCAAAGATAGATGCTTCAAGAGTTCATGATATGGTTCAGGGTCAAGACTTCGTAAGTTTATCTTCTGAGACCCCGATTTGGTTTCTACAATGATTACAAAGAAAGAAAGAAAGAGTCAACTATTCAGTAAGAGAGCTGCTTCAGAAAACTGAGAGAAATGCAGTGAGACAGAGAAACACTCCAAAGATAGAAATTTCAGCAGCCTTTGACTACTCTCGCATTGTCAATTCAATATGTCAAATTTCAGCGTGTCATGTTTTGACACGAGAGGCATGAGAAAAAAAATTCAGATGATTTGTACCCGTTTCTGTCTGTGTAGCACACCAAACATGTTCGGAGTTTTTCCGAACGTCCGAACATGTTCGGGTGTTCAGCCGAACGCCCCCCGAACGTGCTCGGCCGAACATATTAAAAAAAAAAAAAAAAAAAATTTTTTTTTGGTTTTTTATTTTTAACACGAGTTTGATTACGAAATTGACCATACCCCCATAGCAAAAGTTGTCTGTTTTATTATTTTACATAATTTTTTTTTTTTTTCAGATTTTTCTAAGAAGTTTTTTTTTTTTTCTCTATTGCAACCGTTATTGATTGCGCCCGTCGTGGCGCGCCCCCTCAACCGTTCGCTCGGGACTTCCTCGGCCCTGGCCCGACATCACCGAAGAGCGAAAAGAAAAAACGAGGATACCCATGCAATTTGCCTCGTCGACCCCATCTCCCACACTTCGTCTGATTAGCCCGACCCGTTTCCCCAAAGCAGCGTCGTGTAGAAACGTACCTGAAAGTAGCGCGGTTACGAAAAATAGTTCGTCAAAACTTGGGTCCAATTATATTATTAAAAAAAAGAGTAACCCATCGTTGCACACTCTAGATGGTCTTAGAGTGCCCGCCTGTGACGGTGGTTTTTTCAAGTATGGTCGCCTGTACCCTTCATGCCGCCTTTAATATCAAGAGTAGGCCTCGTGTCTGGGCCCATAACCACCTCTACAAAAACAACACAAAACTTGTCTTTTTTTTTTTTTTTTTTTTTTTTTGCTCTAATCTATTCATGGGGAGAAGCACGTGCCGGGAACAGAGCCCAACATCCCTTATAATGGAAATACATTGATGATTGATGATCATTGATGATAAAAGATTTGGGATGATTGAGGATAATTTAGGACGATTTAGGATGATTCACGATGATAGAGTGGATGATTGAGGTCATGAAATAGACCTAGATGATGACTAATTAGAATGATTGTCTACTCAACACTCAAATACTATCATATCCCCATTTTCCTGTATCCATTCCACCCAACCTATCACAATTGAGCCTGTGATGTGCACCAATCAGGCCTCTTTCCGGTCTCACACCCCAATCTGGCTCGGTTACAAGGCAGCGTACCCAACCCAACTCCGACCATCGTTTGCCAAATTGCAGCCATTAGTCAAGTTTGCAGATTGCCTTCCTTCTTTGTTACTGAAAAAATTAAAAAAAAAAAAAAAAGGAAACTACGCAGGAGTCACAAAAATGAGTTATAATTGCATTATGGGCAAATATACAATTTCTTGTTGCAGTCCCGATAATGTATACAACCCAACTTTCTAGCCAGGTAGGGTGCTTGAAGCGCAATTGCAAACTTTATCTTGCCCCATAGTACCATTATATCTTTTTTTTGTAGCTCTACTGCAAGAAAAGTTCTTGTGGTTTGTTTCCAGAGTTAGGTCGTCTAGAGTTAGGGTCTCGTTAGACACTCCTTGGGGCGTCCTCGGGGCCGAAGGAACTTTCCTTGGGGGTTTTGAAGAGAATTCCCGCCGTCGTTCCAGTTATCTTTGGAGTGGTCTCCCAAGGATGATTCCTTTTGGCCGCTGGTGGCCATTTTCATAATATTATAGTCAGCCACAAGGGGGTCAATGCCTTGGTCCATTGGGTGATGTCCATCTTGCTACAGTGTGGTTCAGCTGCCGAAGGCGGAAAATTTTGAAAGTCGCTGGCAACCAGGAAAAAAAAAAAACCCTTAGAAAGCAATGGACCTCCCCGTTGAAAAATCAAATTTCAAATTGGGTGCTGGACGTCGACCAGGGGAGATCTAGGATTTGACTGCTTTTGGTCAAGCCTATTAAAAACCTAGCGTGAGCTGCCTTTATCAAATAATGTCACACCCAAGATTTGAGGAAGTCCTACGTCAACCTTTTTTTGGCAACCGATGGCTCACTGATCAAAATGGTAGGGTTTTCATAAGTTCGGACTCCCCTTTGTCTACATGGGTTTAACACAGAATAATAAGAATTAAGGATTTGTGGGACCCGGTAAATAAGAATTGGAAGACGGCAGAGAAGCTCAAAAAAGAGATTAAGTACGCGCACAATGTACTTGATAATTTGGAAGAAATAATTCCATCCATTCCTCTGACCTGGATAATGGTGCTTAAAAGAGGTCACGTTCTCCAAATAGCGGACTGGGTTTGTATAAATCTACAAGATGGCTCCAAGTCAGTGGCACAAATTCTGGATGTCTATGAGGAGGGAACTTTTTGAATATTTTAAAGATCCATAAAGACAACAGGATTTCTAACAAGGATCAAGACAAGGTAATTTTTTCATCCTTTGATGCAATGTACAGGGTAAGGGCACTATATTGCGCAATGACAAAAGGATGGACAATGTTCCTTCCTCATGTTCCCATTCCCATCCTTCGGTTATTGCATAAGGCGTATAAATAGGAGGAGTAAACCCCTAAGATTACAGTCTCTATCAGTAAAGGCATCTTATCGGTTATTGCATCCTACAATAGAGGTTCCAAAAATTATACAAGACCGATGGCATAGGCACCTAAACATCTATGAGGACTTGCTCAAACCAGTAAGGTGGTGCCGAGGCCTTAGGGAGAGACCTGCTAAGTTCGTGTCCCTACAATGACAAATAATGCATAGGTGTTTACCCACGAATGATTGGTTAATATATCACTCTACACTAGAACAAATAGTTGTGGCTTTACCATGGTGCAACTCTTGTGTACTACAAGCCTTTCCCAGTAGGAAGATCAGAGAAACAATTAAACTTGTTTTTCTGCAATGCCCAGACTCTGTGTTGCTTTGGCGTCGTGGGGATTATGTATGGAAAAGGCTAACAGGCCTGGACTGGCCATGGGACTGGAGGGCTATCCTCCTGGGACATTGGAATCCTTCGTTGATTGAGTTATCTGTTTTTCAGCAAAACGTCTTTCGTTTGGGTAGGAAAGTGGTTTTGTGGGCCTTGTGACATAAAAGATGTGTTAATACAATGGAGGGAGTTAAAATTGAAAAACAAGAGATGGCAAACATAATTCAACACTTTGTCGAAACTGAAATCAGAACTCAATGGGAAATTAACACACTCATAAGTTGGTTTGGCATCCAACCAGGAACTTCTTTTAGATCACCTGAGTATTTTTCTTACCCTTTCCCTCCCTCTACACTTGCTTTGGTGGATCTGGAATGGTTTGGGGGGGGAAAGGATGGATAGGCTTAAAAACTAGATAAGTGGGGGATCTATGGAGATGGATGCTAGATAAATCATTCTTTTCAGGCGGTCAGATTTTATGGTTAGAGAGGCATTTCCACCTTTAGGACTAGAGTTAGCATCTTTACCAATACAAAGGAGACTGTATCTGTGGCTCTATATCATCATTTAATGACATATGAAAGGGACGCTGGATGCGTTTTCCAGCAGGTGTTGCTCCCCACCAATAGAATGGAGTCCCCTGCAGGACAGATAAGAGGGTATGTTCTTACCATCTCTTCTATCTATTGTCGCGGGGTTTTAATTAAAAAAAAAAAAAAAAAAAAACGCGACGCGGGGCAGGTGGCATTCATATCTGCAACGGTGGAAACGGGCATTTGCAGCGGAGCAGTGGAGTCCTCGTACGTCGTCACGAATTTGTGAGCACCCCGCGAAGGTCCATCGTCATTGCCTTTGCATGCCGCCGCGCCTATCTGTTGAGTCGAGCACACGTGGGGAACGTAGTCGGGGACTTGGCGCTAAGGTTACCATGCTACTCGCGAGTTGGTAGGCTGTTGTATTTTTGTTGTTCATGAGCAATGAAACACACGTGCGGATGGCAAGCAGCAGCGACAACAAACGTGCGAAGTTGACAACGATCGAGAAGACGGTCGTGGTGGCGGCCGTGGTGGTCATGCTCTTTCGTTGTCAGTACGAGAGGGCATTGGGCAGAATGAGAGCGCAAATCAATGCGCTAAGGAGAAGGACGCTTGATCAAGTCCCAATCAAAGGGTTGGATACCATGGCCATCACCCTGCGAAACACCCACGGACGCATCCGCGGGTCGAGCTCGGAAGGCGGTCGTGATCACGGTCGCCGCGGCTCCGGCCAAGGTTGGGTGCGGCCGCGATTTTCAGGAATTTATTTAGACTTTAAAGATTCTCAAAAAAAAAAAAAAAAAAAATGGGGTTGTAGACCTTTTCGAGATCTAAATTGTGTAACTTTTAATCTTATTTTTTGACTACGTTTTCGAATTTTAAAAATTCAAAAACTAATTTTTCTGATGCAAAAGCTGTTTTTTTTTTTTTTTTTCAAGAAAAAACTTTGAAACTCAGGGCGTTCGGATCCCCGTATGGGCCTGAACTTGAAGGGGTTCGGAACCCGCAAAAAAATATTTTAGGATCTAAAATTAGTATTATTGTTTTCTGAAAGTATTTTCGTGAGTTCTTTGTGATCAGAGGTATCTCCCTCTAAATGTTGAAGCCATTCTATTGATCCAAAAAACAAATAAAAAATCGGCAAAGATTGTGGTGTTAAAACATGCTTGCCCACCTACTAATTTTTTTTTTTTTTCTTTTCACTTTATGTTTTTCCTTTATTTCGAACCATAAAAAAATTTATTATTTTTCAAATGTTTTTTGTAGATTCTCTATTATGTAAGCTACACACATAAAATTTTCATGGCATTTGTCACAAATCAAAAAAATGAAAAATCGCCAAAGATAGCGATGTCAAAAACGTGTTCGCTCACTTAATAATTTTACTCTCATTTTATTTTTTCTAATTTTTATTATTAGTATTTATTTTTAGTATTCGATTTTATATTTCAAATTTGGTAAAGAATTTGAACGTAATTTTGAGGCAAATGTTGTTCAGTTTGTTCTTCTGCATAACATATATGTTTTTTCAGATTTTTTGAAATTCAATTTTTTTTTTTTTTCTTTTTTTCTTTTTTACGTCTCCGTTCAGCCGAACAACCGAACGCATTAAGAGGAGATGCCGAACGTTCGGGCGTTCTGGTTCGGGCATTCGGCCCGTTCCGAACGCTGGAAAACCAGATGAAACTTATGTGTTTTTGTAGTTTAAATTCAGTAAAGTTTTTGGATATGACCACAAGGCAAAAACCGTTCAGTATATTTTTCTGCATAGCATATTTTGTTTCAATTTTTTTTTTTTTTTATGGCCGCGGGGTCGCGGCCTAGGCCTAGGTTAAGACTGAGGCCTACACAAGTGGTTTTCTCCGAAGGATGTTTTTTGAGGTAGACCTGATCGTTTTTTTATGGTTTATTCATTTTCAGTTGAACGTGGAAGGATTTTTGTTTTTGAGTGACGAAGTTTGTAGCGGTTCCTAGTACCTTCTATTCAGATTCTTTCAGAAGGTCMCTGGTTCGAACTACAGASAGGTTGACATCGGTTCTCTTCAGCTGAGGTTGKTGACTGTTTCTTCTACTCAAGTTCAATACGCTGTATAAATAGTTTCGATCATGATAGGTTTGGTACCTTTCTGCGACCTSAAGACCCCTGAAGAGTGTCGGGAGCGGCCGACTGAAACTAGTCGGGTCGTAGCCGCTTGAACTTCATGTAATAATTTTTACGTCGCGTTCATGATTTTTTTGTACATCTGCGTATTGTTATTTCTCTCTCCTTTCGATGATCTCCATATTCTTCTCCTTCCTTCTTCTCCTCGTCTTCCACGGCCATACTTCTCCTTTTACTGTGTGTTTAAGTCTTGTCGGGTCGTTGTCGACGCAGATACTACACTCACCTTGACTTTCGAAATAACCACCGTAGGAGTTATACTACAGGGCGTGTGGCTTTGTTCATTTAAGTTGATTACAGCTATTGCGATGGCTAACCCTCCGGCTTCGACTAGTGTGCGGACCTGCTACAAATGTGGCGATCCAAACAACAGAAAAATTTTCCAAAATTAAATAATCATTCTATAGTAAAATTACTTTCTAAATTTTAAATTTTCGTTCCATCTTAAAAAATGTCATTCCAATTTAAAAAAAATTCGTCTTACTTAAAAACCTTCCTTCCAAGAATGCGGTATCCCTTCTTATTTAAACTGCATGCTAAAGATTGAATGAAAGTCTGGATGAGTTCATGAAATATTTTAATTGGACTGTCATTCTAAGTAAGGATTTTCAGTGATAAGTAGGCTAATCCAATCTAAATTAGAAGATATTTGTTGTAGTAGAACGAAAGTCTAATTAAAACATTTCATAAACTCGTCCAGACATTTATTCCATCTTGAACATATAGATGTAGTTGGAAGGGAAAACTCATACTTGTACGGGAACTTATCAAATAAAACTGTAAATTCTAGAATTAGACGAACGCTGGAATGACAATTTATAAATATGATGGATTTTTTTTTTATGGAATGTTTTTTCAACTTTAATTTCTCGTGGGAATTTTTTTGTTGAACCACTTTGCACGATGATGTCCACATCCTCGACAGGGAAGCAATCCCTCTTCGTCTTCGGCTCCCATCTTGGCGCTCCCTGCACCACCTTTGACCTCTCCTTCTCTACCTCCTCCTCCACCTCTACCCACTTCGTCTACTTATCCAGTTACTGTTTCTTCCACCGCTACAGTTGCTGCTGGTTTAAGTGGACAGTATGTGAAAGGAAGTGGTTGGTTTAATACCAACCAACGAGTGGATGCTTTGGAAGAAACCGTTACGTTACTGAAGGCCTGGTATGATGCTGAGATGGCGAAGATAACGGCAAAACTTCAAGAAGAAGAAAAGAAGAAACAGGAGTTACAAGCGGAAGAACGTCGACTGAAAGAGAAGCGGGATAGAGAAGAATTTTAGAGGGAGATGAATAACACTTGGAATGCAAAGTTTGAAGCGATGTGTGGGGCGGTGAAGACTGGCCCAAATGCCGGAGCTAACGTAGACGAGATAGACAAGTTGAAGAAGCAGATTGAATCACTTCAGATCAAGAATTCCCAACGGTCTACCGGAGGTCCTTCCACTAGTCGGTCTATGGGCGGAGACGATGCCTTTCTGGCACGATTGGTACAAAAACAGGAAGTCATGAAGCAGAAGATGGAATCGACGTTGAGAGCTTACGGGAAGATGGAGAATATGGAAGAGGAGATTCAAAATCTAAAGAAATCTCGGGAAGACGCTTTGGCGGAAGCAGAGAATTGGAAGAAGGAAGCCTTGTGAACCGATAACAAGCGTAGCAGACTGGCCACATCTCCATTTGCACAGCTGCATGTGCCCCTCTCGACTCCTCGGCAATCTCCTGGAAATCTAAAACAGTTGCGACAGCTCCATAACATGAAAGTGGAAGCACTCAAAGGCCTGCGTCAACAGGAGTTGAATTGGAGAAGGGAAGCGGAACAAAACAATGCGAGACTCGAGGAAGAACTGGCGAAACACAAAGAAGAAGCACCGAAGTCAACATTTCGAGAGAAATTGGAGGAGGCTGGCGAGAGAGATGTATCTACTGCGAAGAGAACAAGCAAAGGGAGAAAAAATGCAGACAAAGAAGAAGATTCTGATCAGGAGTCGAAACGGGCGAAGTTCATCAGAGACGCGAAGAAGGACATGCGTGGCAAAAAGAAAGATGCAGTGGTGAAAATTTGCTCAAAAGAGGGGATTTAGTATACCACGTTGAATGATACTATAGCTGAAATTATAGCAAAGAGGGTGGAAAGAGCTTTCGGGAAGAGACCTGCTATTCAGGAAGTATCCGGTGACGTGGCAGGGGAGCCGCTTGAAGAACAGGCAAAGGTCGGGAGGGATTCCGCTACTTCTTAGGATCCCTCCCGAACACGGCAGATCTTTGGTCCTTAGCTACTGGATGTGCATGAATTCGATCTTCTTCTAGTCTTGACGCGAGATCTAAGACGATAGATGGGTTGTTTCGGATGGTTGTGGTTGCTCTGATCTTAAGTAACGAGATTTCTTGGATGACGAAGCTACGTCCTTATGTGTCTGATTGCTGGAAGTCGGGAGGAGATGTGAAGGGACTGCTCGTATATGCTCTTGTTTCACCCTAGTGTAGACAGTTGTATGTTGGGTGCACCAAGCGTGAGTTGACTGTTCGTTGGAGTGAACATGTTTATCGTTCCTGCGATGAGGCTGTGATTAAGTCGGAAAGACGAAATGAGAAATTATACAGGTGGCTACGAAGATACGGAATAGGTAGGTACGTGGTTGTTCCCATTTGTCGTTGTACAGAAGCAGATGTTGAATCAGTTGAAAAATTCTTTATTAAATATTTTTCTGCTTCGTTGAATGTTAGAGATAGACCGAGGAAAACCAGGAAGAAGAGACCGGGAAAAAGGGAACGTTTGAGTCTGTCTTGAAAGAAGAAACATGCAATTCACTATTCAGATGACGCCGTTAGCAAGTCTTTGATTGTGTTCTATTCCTCTACGGGTGTGGGGTCCCACCTTCTCTTACACATTCTCAATGACAGTCGAGATCACAATGTCACACAGGTGGTCATTGCATGTAAAGGCGGCTCTCAGATGTTGGACAATTGGAAACTTGTAAAACGATGTTATGGTTCCTCGATTGTGTCGACGATTCATGGGAGAGATCAATTACGCAATGTTAAAGGCTGGGTGACGGGAGGAGGAGTTCTCTGTTTAGATATGATTGTGACGTTTTACCATCGCGGTCTGGCTCTCAAACCCCTCTTGACTGGTCTACTCTCTCGTCCGATGACTCGTGTCACTTTGACCAACTGGGATCTAGGTCAAGTGATCTTTGCTTTTTCTGCCGTGCGATGTTTTCAAGAAAAAAGGACACGTGGTAGACTGAGGTGTATTTTGTCCCAGGTGGCGTCTGCTGGTTTCGAAGTATGTATCCGACAACGGTTGGTGATTCGTGTGGTTTACGATCATCGATATTGTAAGTCAGCCATCAGGAAGGTCTGTTCACACGTGGTACGAAGTTTGGAGATTAACTCTGCATGGAAAGAGATGATTGTGCGTCATATGGGAATTGTATGGTGTCGAAATGAATCGGTTGGAGATTTAATCCATAACCACCGCAAGACTGTTAGGGATGGCGACTTTAGATGTACCTGCTTTGACACTGATGGTCGTTTTCCTCGTGTTGACGGTCATGTTTTATTTCGTCTCGGTGATCTGCCTTTCGAGGTTCCTCCAAGCATGTTGAACTCTAAAAACATCTTGTGCCCGTCAACAACGAGTACTGTCTCAAATATGAAGTCTCAAACCCTCCGCTCTTTCCAATCTGTTAAGTCTCTCCCCTTGTTTTCACCACAACTCCTTGATTTTGAACTTCTCTCTTCTTGTATTCTGGATTCTTGTGGAAGAAAGCACAAGTGGTGGTTTGTTGATGAGGTGATTTCTTTTCATAAGAAACTCGATGGTCTCGTCTGTTCACCTTTGGATCATAATCTTGGCGAAACGTATATATGTTGCCCGAGTGTATGTGGGAAGGGTATGGAAAAGTTGTTTTTAGAGAATCCTTCGTTTGATAAGATGACTATGTCTGAAGACAGCTTGGGGGCTATTTGCAAACAGAGTTACATCGAGGGAGATTTGGTCGTGCCTATTGCATTCCCAAACACAAAGATGTAAGTCGTTGGCGGCCAATATGCCCGTCGTTCTCTCAAGGTTCTGTGGTTGCAGCCCGCCGGGTGAGTAAGACAATCAATTGCCTGTTGTGGAGATTGCCGAAGAAGCTACATTTCAATTTGCGATGAACTGATGATCTGATGAAGCGGATCATTTCGGTCAACCAAGGAGTAAAAGAGAACGGAGCATTGGTGGGTGGTTCTTTTGATATTAAAGAAATGTTCTCTAATTTGTCCCATCAATCCATTTTGCGGGCACTTATGTGGTTGGTGGACTATTGGTTAAGTCATGAATTTGATGGTGTGTTCGTTAAAAAGTACGGGAAGGAAGTAAGGTTAACAAAAGGGAAGGGAGAAGAGGGTTGGATTCTGATTCGTTTCTTGAAGATTGTTTCGTTTGTCGAACTCGAGTTGGAACACACTGTGGTAGTAGCAGCCGGAACGCTCTTGTGCCAAAAGATGGGTATTCCTATGGGGAACACTACCAGTCCAGCGCTTGCTTGCCTTCTCTTTGCTTTCAATGAGTTTTCGGTCCTCTCGACTTTAGGGAGGGACAGGAGATTGGTGACGGGTTGCAGCATCGTGGATGATGTTTCAATTTTTGTTAATTGTGTTTTTGATGACGATGCTTCGAAAGTACGAGTAGAACAGATTTTCTGTCAATTTCGAGAATGTTACGATAGTAGTTTGACGTTAGAACAGACGAACGAAGGACAGACTTGGCAGTTCATTGAGTGCAGACTGCGGCTGTTGACTGACCCTGCGCATATCATTTGTCAAGCTACACTTAAAAATCAATCTAGAGACATCAACTCTACTCTAACTTTTGAAAGCACCCAAAACTTTCTGTCGTACTCTAGTCGGCAACAAAAATTTGATGTGATTGGGTCCTTCTTACATAGGGCAAAAACCTTCACGTCAATTCCTGGTCTGGAGTTCCAATTTCTCTTGTCCTTGAAAAACGAATTGTGGCTGCGAGGATATCCAAATGAATACTCTGATACRTCGCTGAARAATTTCTCTCGAAGTATGGGATGCTGGAGAAGTTGGATCTYTGTTTTGACGGGTTGGAACAGATTCTTAATTCGATGGAAATAGGTAAGTTTTATGAGATGGTTCGATAGGGGTCCGACATATGGCATGGGACCTATGAAGAAAAGTYRTGGTGAAACCCCTTTTTAGAGACGTGTCGGTAAGGKTCTTAMAAATCACTATGGGTCTGGTTAAGACTGAGGCCTACATAAGTGGTTTTCTCCGAAGGATGTTTTTTTAGGTGGACCTGATCGTTTTTTGTGGTTTATTMATTTTCAGTTGAACGTGGACGGATTTTTGTTTTTGAGTAGGCGAAGTTTGTAGYGGCTCCTAGTACCTTCTATTCAGATTCTTTCAGAAGGTCACTGGTTCGAACTACAGASAGGTTGACATCGGTTCTCTTCAGCTGAGGTTGKTGACTGTTTCTTCTACTCAAGTTCAATACGCTGTATAAATAGTTTCGATCATGATAGGTTTGGTACCTTTCTGCGACCTCAAGACCCCTGAAGAGTGYCGGGAGCGGCCGACTGAAACTAGTCGGGTCSTAGCMGCTTGAACTTCATGTAATAATTTTTACGTCGCGTTCGGGATTTTYTGTACATCTGCGTATTGTTATTTCTCTCTCCTTTCGATGATCTCCATATTCTTCTCCTTCCTTCTTCTCCTCGTCTTCCATACTTCTCCTTTTACTGTGTGCTTAAGTYTTGTCGGGTTGTTGTCGACGCAGATACTACACTCACCTAGGCCACGCATGGCCGCCTCCGTGGGGGATTCATAGCCATCACCGAGGCTGCTGTTCAGGTTTGCTGCGCCATGGGTTGCAGTGTTCTTCCACGAGCGACGCCGAGGTGGTGGATGAAAAGGAGGACGGGGGGGCGTGAGAGGATCTCAGGCAATGCGATGATGCGACAGAGTACTTCCGGGAGAAGCTGCGTATGTCGGCCATGCACCTGCCAAGGATGCGTACGTGGAACTAGACGACAAGAACAAGCAAAAGGATGACCAGGAGCAACAACGGCAGCCTTCGAAAGATGTCGGCCATGAAAGGCAAGTGGGGAAGGGCAGTAGCTAGACGACGATGGTACACCTCGGAGTCCAGCAAACACCGACGAAGAGGGCTGCAAACGGCAGACCGCACCATGGGATAAATGTCTTGTAACGTTTTTTGTTCGCGGAATACAGTGGGCAATCGGAGCAAGGGGGGTGGGCTGAAGTATTACAATTTGCTGACCGTTCAAGCCCTTTCCGWTTGGCGGCACGCACTGTGAGGGAGAACACTGGTTGATGATGTCCGYAGGGGCCRGCCGGCCACCAACGGTTACTGTTGGCTTAAGGTTCCTGGAAGCCGAACATTGATGACCAAGATGTCYGTTTTCYGCCCGGTAGGAACTCCAATGGACCAGCCGACGAAAATTTMTTGCCGACGACGGGTGCCCTCGCCGCTCCAGTTATCACGGATCCTGGGGAGTGCCACCAAATGGCTGTAGCCCGAGGACATCCCAAGGATTCCCCAAGGAAATATTTTCACTTTTGTTTTTCGTTTTCATCCCCAAGGATAGGTGGAACGRAATTTTCCTCGGGGGATTTACGCGCCCGWGGAGTGTCTAACGAGCCCCTTAGGRCATATGCACACTAGRGGTCTTTTTCGCAAAATCACGAAATCTGCTACTCTATTGCAGTCACACAAGGCCCCCGCCCCCAGCAAAATCGCAAACMGTGTAGTATATGTCAGCGGTCTGCTGGGCCGCTGGGTGCAGCCGTTTCCGAAGACCTCTAGAGGTCCTTGCAAATTCGCATTTGCTTTCGGGACAAACCTTGGTGGGCAAGAAAACCCCTAAAAAATAAAGGTCGCCATCTGCTATCAGCTGTGTGACCACACAGATGCACGTCGAGCAATTTTCAGTGCCATTCAAAAGGGCCACCTAATTGTCAAAATCGCGGAAGCAAAATTGCAGATTTTGCAATTTTGCTGACTGTGTGTGAGTATGACGACACCTGATTTGGGGCTTGGCTCCACTACTCTAGACTATAGACTTTTTGCGAGTGATGCCTCGCTCTACTTAGGGCCTCGCCACACCACTCTTGRAACCGCGTTTTCARGAGTTGGGCACGTCGCCACACAGCCACTTCAGAGTTGTAGCCCAAAAACTCTTTTGAGAGTTGTCAGAACCTCGTTTCAAGAGTAGCACTCGAAACTCCGAAACGCCCAGCCTGCAGCACCGCTCTTTTTAAGCGTCCTCCCGAGAGCACTGGAAGGGCCTTTGATTTTCGAGAGGTGTCAGGCCGTTATCCTGGCTCCATTCGGAAAAAAAC
>BFEA01000828.1:368923-393242 GCA_003427395.1 Chara braunii | reverse complement strand
CAATCCGTTTCTATCTTATGCATGTTCGCCTCTATCGGGGTTGATGATTAAACTCTCTTACTGGTCACCAGCAACTACTCCCCTTGCTTCCTCAATTGACCCTATGAATGAAAATGTGTTGTGCTGTTTTCCATCTGATCCGTGTATGTAGTAGGTGTAGTCAATCATACTTGTCTGTTCTCTCACCAGCATCAAGGCATATTCCATCATGAATCTCGTCCGATAACGGATCCCCTTAGTGACCTTTTCTTTCCAACCTTCTTCTTTGTCTTGATGCAATGTGCAGGTCACCCTCAGTCTTTTCTCGCTACCCATTTCTGTTGAACATCTCTTCGTTGACCCCTGTGCGTAGAAGCTGTGTTGTTCATTGGAAAAACTGGCTTCGAAGGATCTTCACCTTGGTCTTTTCTAGTAAGTAGGCGATTAACAGCCACTGGTGGAAGAACCCGATTATTCAGACAAAAGGGGAGGTTAGTTGTCTGTGAATTCAATGCTGATTTTGTAGGGTCTGTACCGATTTCACAGAATCTGCACCAAGTTCGCTAAGTCTGAGTTCATCAGCAGTGTCTGAACTCAAACATTACAGAGTCTAAAACTGATCTCGTAATTGACCATGCCGAGTATTATTCGAGTTTAGTAATAAACTGGGCTCACAGAGCCTATCTGTCAGCCTGTCAGACTCTCGCTTGAGTTTATGAGAAGTTGTCCAAGTCTATTATTAATCAAGTCCACAACCGCCAATTCGGCCTGGATAAGTCACCTTGATAAAGGTTGTTTTTTACCGAGCACCGATTGAGCCCATGAAGGTTTGATTTTGCATGGCCCGAAAACGAGTCCACATCCACAGGATTTTGTGACGTGTTTATCGAGTCAGCACTTAGTCACTTACTAACTGGACATGGCCCGAAAACAGTCCACATCCACAGGATTTTGCGACGTGTTTATCGAGTCGGCACTTAGTCACTTACTAATTGAACTACCTACAGAGTAACACTTGAGTTCATCAAATCCAAGCGTACGTAAATTGAGACCGCGCTGAGTCCTCCGATTCTACATCGAATTGCCTGAGTTTGTAGTGAATTGTTTGAGTCTAGTTTGAATGGTTTGAGTCTGATCCCAACATCTGAGTCTGATCTGAATGTCTGAGTCTGATCAGAATGTCTGAGTCTGGTCTGAATGTCTGAGTCTGCCCAGATTGGCCAATCATTGATCAGACCGCATCCGCTTAATTAAATCCACGAAACTAGGCTTAGGTCCGAAGGCCTCATCCGTGAACCTCGTTCTGCAGGAAATTAGCCAGCCACTCTCTGTGCCGACTGCTCGCTAGTTCTGCATCTCACTAAGCTAGATAAGTTTGTACTCAGTTGTCTGTCAGTTGCGTGCGACACGGCAAGGACAATCTACTGATTTGGAGTGCGAGACTCACTTACTCGTTTACACACAACGAAGCAGCACAATTGATTAGAAAATGTACCGCTCGCTTCTTGACAGCAAAACCCTCTGTGCCCATGTCATACTATAGCACCAAATTTCTCCCCGCCTGATTCATTATATTTAGCAGGAGAAAATGGCAGGGTTCAACTAATTACCACTCGAGTCAGAAGGCTGTAGCATGCATTCTTGCTCCAAAAAACTCTGAGAAAATAACTGAGGCTTTTTGCTGCTCCTTCTTATCAAGCGACCCGCGTCAGGTGGACAACATGCCTGACCCGAGTAAAGACTGGGAGTAACTCAGTCTCCATCCAGGAGGAATTGAACTAACAAATGGATGATCTTTTTTAGGACTTGTCATTTTCTTCTCATTGGACCATAAAATCGGGTTATTTCGCTCTGTTCTATGTTTTACAGATATCACACTTCCAAGGCTGGCGCACCAGAGTTAGCACATTGACAACCGATGCTTCTCTGGTCCGCTTGCTAACTTTTTGTGAATTGGTATTGTCCCACTCTTTTAAGGGCAAACACGTAGGTACCAATCAGATGGAAATTATGGCTATTCACATTCACGCGTACTAAGAGGAAACAAATTAGAAACAATCGAGCCATAAGTGATTTCGTCATCTTAGAATTACATTGTGAACGTAATGCAACACTTAGCCTCGTCAAGCGACCAACCAGGTGTGACACCAACCCAACAACTTTAGATAAATCTTCAAAAGCAACTCCCTCAATCTTGCAGAACATAAAGTTGATTATGCGTATACAGAGTTTCCACTTTAATCGGGGAAACACGAATTATTGTCACCAACGAAACTAATCATTTGTCGGCGTGAATGATACCCCTTTTTATCAGATCTCTCTGTAATACGTTTCAACGGTCAATTCCCAGCACACTGTAAAATCCTTCATGGCTTATCCTGCTTAACCCCCAAAGTATATATAACGAATATCTAGTTTCGTTAGCACCAATCAGACAAGCCAATCAACCTCACCTCCTTTACAAGTATTTCGTTCCAACTGATCTTAACTAGGCAAGCCGAGAAAAGTTGACGTCACACGCTTAGCTCTTCGCAAAGCACCCTCCCAGATGGCTATCCCCAAAAGAGAGTCTTAACTTTATTGATGGTAGAGGTCATGCACAGTGCTCAAAAGGGGCCAATAGCAAACGTTTGATCATCTTCTACCGCAAAGATAACAGTCCATACATTTCTGGTCCCGACGGTTTACTCAATATGACATGTGACCTCCCTTCGCATAAGTCATCTTCGCCCCCGTCTCTCGTCGTCGATTAAAGCGTCCAGAATACTCATATTAATGCAAATACGGGTAGTCTTTTATTCCAATAAGTGAGAGCAAGCGCTGACCTTGGTCAGCAATTGGTGGTTTCTTTGCGATGATCCGACCTTTATTCAGCCCTCTTCTCTGCCTAAACATCCATCTATCTCCTATTAACCATAGCCAAGACTTATTACATCACTCCCTCTTCCCTTAGCCTGAACACTAGCCCCAGTTATCTAACAGGGTCGTCCTAGCCTTGTATCGAGTCAGCGTTTCCAAAGCAAAAGAGAGGTCGGACAACTGGGAAAAGGAAACGCGGCGTTGATCACCAGTTCACACGACCCTCAGATCAAGACGAGGCTTACCAGTGTTCCGACTCAGATGAGTGCACCCCTCAAGGTCAAGAAGCGCACTAGTCATTCCCCCCTCCGTAGAGAAAGCCTAATTAAACATTACAGCTGAGCATTGCGGATATCTGAGGCTGAGCGCAGAGCCTAGTCGACAAGTAGAGATCCCATTCGCTTATACAGCCAAACAGACGGCTCACTATTGCACCCTTCTTCATACACCCCACCGACTAGATAAGCCAAAGTAAGGTCGCCAGCAATCCCCCGTGCAGGGACTCTCCGACTTTGGCATATGTCGCACAGGGGTACATAGCCCTGCTCGACCTCACTCTCTCCCTTTTGCCTGTTGCGCGCATCTTTCTCGATGTCAGCATCGCTTCTCCGTCTCGCCCTTACTTGTCCATTAAACCTCCACATGCACAAGCAACATTTAGCTTTGTCACATCGTTACACACGAGTCTCAAGCGGTGAGTATGCCAAAACCTCTCTCCCTTGACTGCTCGTAAGAGAGAATCGCGACAGCGATCCCTCACTCAGGTTCTCACGCACCCTCTCTTGTCGCGTACCGAAGTCAAGTTGACGTCAACATTCCACGCACGCATGCGACACTTGCCTCACACAAGGTCTGGTGCCTCTCTCGTACTCACAGTCTCTGAGAGAACTGAGTCCTCGCTACTCCAAACCAGGTAATGTTGACATCAACTCTTTGGACACACTCCCTGCACGCGCTTTCCACACAGCCTAGTCCCTATCTCGTACCCACTGTCCGTCACGCCCCTGCTACTCCCTTGTAGCAAGCGTACCCTCTCACAGTCACACTCGACCTCTAGAGGACGTAGCCGCGCTTCATCAACACAGAACTCGTACGAGTGGTGAGGCTGACTGTCCCAGGGCGGTCGGAAAGACGTGCGCCCGATCTCACTGCAGCCCAGTCTCTACCTGCCCGTACCAGCTTCGCCACACCGTCTCTCTGCTCGCCCACTCATGTTCACTTCTGCGAGAGTCCCTCCTTTCGTCCCTGCCATTGTGATTATTCGCCCTCCTTTCCTCTGCCCCCCGTTTTCTCTGTCTTGCGTCCTCTAGGCCTCAACTGTCTCGAGATCGCCTTGCTTCCGCCCTCCACACCTTGAGCCAGCGGGTGGTTTGTGCGAACCTGGCCCGGCCTGTTCCAGGAATGAAGGTCGGTCTCCCGGTCTGCCTCGCTTATCTCGCTCTCCCCACCTGAGTCCCGGTCCAGATGGGCTTGTTCCCTGTCCGCTGTATCCATCAAGGTCTCGGTCTCATGATACGAGACCGTTACCTGCATTTTTGCAGTCACTCTGTCCCTCCTGCAGCGCCTCTCCGCACGTTACTTTGCCTCTGTGATCGCGTCCTGCAACTTCGAGTTAGTCCTCATCTGCACTTCCTTAGCCCCTTCCACGTTGATCTTCAGCCTCATTGCGTTCCCTCCATCGTACTTAAGCATTACTGTGATCTAGGGCCCTTCCCCAGACAGGGGTTTCCACCGAGCCTGGTGGTACCAGTAACCCGGTCTATAGCCGTGCAGCGCCATTGCCAGACCTTTCTCAGCAACCCTACACCTGCTCAGTTCACCGTTTCAAGCAATCAAGGCCAAACTGCTCAGCGTGCAAAGCAAAAGCACGCCAGCAGTCTCCCGCTCGCCCGCCAAGGCCGCTTAGCCCTCTATTTTGTGGTATGCTGGAACCCAGCATAGCACAATTTTCCCATGACTAATGCCTCCCTCCTTATCTTCTTATAAGGTTTTCATCGGCTGTGATCCCTGTGTTCTAAACAAGGGATTAGACCGGTAAAATCAGTTAGATAAAAATAAAAAGGAATACTTTATTAGAAGGCAAAATCGGAACCAATAGACAACAGGGAATTTTCAAAACGGTGCGCCAGCGGTCGCAGGGCCAGCCTTTGCGCGAAAATCCACTCACTGTGGTCCCATAACGAGAACCCGACCGACGCCCCACCCTTTTAAAATGAACCACCGACCTATCATTTCTCGGGTACTCGTGTCTGATGGCAAGGAGGGGGCTTATGACTTTCCATGGAAGGTAATAAGCCTCCTACCAATGCGACCGCGGGTCGCCCCTTTTTTGGGGCCCTACCGCGCAACGCTCAATTTGACAATTCGTTCACAGATGATATACATGGGGTCGGCCGACTTAGGCCGTGGATCATCGAGCTAAGAGTTCGAGCTTTTGGCCTCCCGCAATATGATAGGCTGGAAAGAAGACCGAGTCTGACAATCGTATGAAAATGAAAATTGAAGTAATAACATCAATGATGATGATAATAATAATAATAATAATAATAATAAAAGAATGAAACGTAATGACAGCTCGGGCCAGAGGCCGTCAGATTTCCCCGAATTAAGGCTAGTAGTTCAGCCGCGCATATTAGACCTCTGGTTTCCTTTTTCATTTTTTTTTTCTTTATATTTCATTTTCCTTCTCGCTTCCTCTGCTTAGTCCCCTTTTCTATGATAGCAGCCAGTTTCATGCACCCAACCCATAACCTGATAAAGGGGCGCTTGGCGCGCAGTTGAAAAAAACGAGCGAGTCTTTTCACCTCCGCGTCCCAGGGCGAACCTAACGGCTACCACGACCACAGGTCCGTTGTTCTCTTGTGTATAGCAGGGCGGCGAGCCTGCGTGGGCCAATGGAAAGCCCTGTGGCGCACCTTTTGCCGAAGCAGGCACCAACAGGGACGGTCCACGTCGAGGTACAGCCCGGGTGCTAAGGATCGTAGTAGCTCGGGAACAACTGCAAGCCACAGCGTCGGAAACATAGGTTAGTACCAAGTAGGGACTTGGTACGCAGAGGAGGGTCGGGACACCGCGCCCTCCGACATAATACCAAACCCCCACCCACCGTCCCCGCTGGGTCGAGACGTGATCACAACCGGTGTAAAATAGTTGTCGGTTGTATGCTCATTTCATTCGTTCACGGCCATTTGGTTTCTGCACTAATCAGTATTTCGCACTTTCACTACAGTCACACTCTTCTCTCTTTCAATTCTCTGCAATTAGCGCAATCATCGTGACTAACTCTCTTCTTTCTTCTTTTGCAACCCGCAGTCATATCTTCTCTCTTTCATTACTCTGCAATTAGCGGAATCGTCGTGACTAACTCTCTTTTTTCTTCTTTTGCAACCCGTCGTCCCCTCACCGCAGTACTCCTCGGTATAGTGTACCGTCGTTCCTCTCATTTCTCTTTTTTTTTAGTTTACCCTCTCGTTTCCATCATGCCTGAACGCACGCAAGGGACAGGGGAGAGGAAGAGGAGGGAGAGGAGGTAAGGCTCGGGAGGAACCGCCGGCTCGTGCGAGGCGCGATTCGAGATTCTATCCTCGCCATTCACTCGCTGCATGGTATAAGAGGACTCCATCCGAGAGAGGATGGATTATTTCCGGAAAAAATTTGAAGCGCGCTACGGCTCGCCCAACACTTCCTCCTCTCCTTACGCTCCTAGAGCCCCCATTACTCCTTTGGCGAGTAGAGCCCTAGTGACTGTTCCCTTCGTTCCTTGTACTGCTTCCTCTGCTCCTCATCCCAATGGCTGCATTCTTTTCAGTATTTTTTTTCTTCTCTCTCTATTTCAGATAGAGCTCATGATAATTTTCTATATAATGTACAAGCGTGATTTCTTCTCATCTTTCTGAATTCTCAGCTCATACATCACTCATAGTGTCCCATGCTTAAGAGTTTGAATATCTTGAGGCCAGGGACGCAGGTTCCTCATGAACCAGGCCGCTTGTCGGCCACCAAATAAATTTAAGAAGGATTATTTTTCCATTTTCTCGTTTGTTGCTGATTCTGACCTCTTGTCGTTCCGAAAACAGTTCTTGATCTGAATTTCATGTCAGAGAAAGTTACCTTAACTTTCACCTTGGCTGAAAAATCAAAAACATTTTCAGTCTGATATCAACACTTAGGACACTTGTTCAGTCTGCCAAGTTGGGAGTAGGGCATACCAAACCCTTTTTCTGTTCTCTGGCCAGGGTGAGATACCCTCTCAACTTCTCATGTGACTCAAAGGATCTAAAACCCTGTTTTCTTTCTCTGGTCTGAGTGAGGTGCCTCCTCAACTTCTTAGACCAAGAGGAAGGGATACCAAACCCTTTCTGTTTTCTCTGGTCTGGAGGCTTCAGATAAATCTTTGTATACCTGCAAAACAGCATGCCCCACAGACAACAACTATGCCCCATCAAGCTTCCCGATAGTTATCAGCGAAGCAACAAGTTAACAAAATAAAACCCAAAATAAAATGAGATAATAATAAAATAATAAATCAATGAAACACAGCAAAATAATTCTTCACACCCAAGTATTATTGATTACCTTGATTTTGACCCACCACTGGTCAGGAATGACAGACGTCCCGTCTGTCTGCCATACCTCATTCGGCCCGCCTTAGGCCAGGACTAGTCAGACCATTTGTCTTGACAGACCCTTTTACCTGCCTCCAGGTCAGGACCATCATACCCACTACTCGAGTATGACAGCCCTTCGGCACTCTCACTAGGACACCCAGACTATAGCGGGTCTGGTCAGCCTATGACTGAAGACGTCCCGTCAGTCAAACTGTCCTGAACCCGGAATTGACCACTGCGGTCAGGAACCGGCTCACCTACCAGTTTTCGGCCAAGGGCGCTGGCTGCCCCGCCCAGATTTTTGAACGTAGGACCCAGTCTAACAATGATTCAAGGCTCTGGCGAACATTACTGAATTGCATCCTCTGACTGCGGTAGGGTTCCAACTGACCCTTTTCGATGTCACGGGCCACTGTCTTAGCCTCAGTCGACTATGAAATTCCGCATTCGCGTTGGGGACCTGCTGACCCCACCAGATTGCAACCTACCGCGGTAAGGCTCTGGCTGGCCGCGGCAATCAATGCATTCTTAGGTTAGAGAAGAAAATCCCAGGCACAGACAATCAGGCAAACATATCATAGCCCACAAGCAAACTGCCCACGCCCCATAACAGGACAAACACTTCTCAAAAGACGTCCCGTCAGTCTCAAGAGGCACTGAACAACAACATGATAACCAGCACCAAACCCTTACAGGGGACCTCCCTTCAGTCTCAAGAAGGATGCTTAGTGCTGGCCCCGAAGAGGTCCCTTCCCTCAGCTAGGAATTTTCTTTTCCAAGAGACGTCCCGTCAGTCCCAAGGAAATACTAGAATGCTGATATCAGCGAGGTTCCTTCCCTCATCTGAGTGAGGACAGACAACTTAGTCAAAAGATACGAAATCCTTCTGCTGATCACTCTTAATCAGGCAGAACTGAACTCCTTTATGCTCCTCATGCTTTCTTTTTATCATAAGAATAATACTGATTATATCTTCAAATGTGCCACAGCCATGAGTTCCTCAGATCTTTGACACTGCGTTAATGCTCACAAAGACTGTATCTCACAGTTATTCCCCACTCTCAGGGACTTGAGACTCATGAATCGACTATACCATTGCATCAAAGATATAGTCTTATTAACTCTGTTGCTTGCTGAAATAGAAAGTTAACTGACATGCAAAAAAAATTGAAATGTCGAATTGACCTTGCAAGAACGATCACAATCTGCTGAAAATTCAGTTTTGTTGTCTCATTGTTTTACTGTACTTTTCTCTCAGCTCTTTGGAACTGTTATCTCACTTGGATGACTGACCTTTCTTTCCTCTCTTTGAGGTCACTGTGGGGATCAAATAAGGGTCTCTGAAAATGAACTTACGAAGTTTTGACCCTGATACCATATCGTGAACCCTGGATCCATCAATCTTTGAAATCCCATAAACCTTGCATTCTGCTTCTCCTCCAATCAGCCATTTGCTCGGTTGTCTTCCTTTTCAGAGTTTTTGCCTCAACGTATCCAGAAACATTATCTCTCATGTTAATATATATCTCATCCCGCCCTTGCCTAAAGGCATGGTGATGAGATCTAAATGAACTTTAYTGCCTGACTCCACCAAAATAGTGGGGAATAAAGRCTCAATCATTCTTGTGGTAGACCTCTTCTGACATAACACACATGATTTACAAAATCTGAAAATCATGTCTCTCATGCCWGGCCAGAAGAAGAGYTTGACAGTCTTAGAGTAGGTTGCCCCARCAGYCTTGTGGYCACCAACAACCCCCTCATGTAGAGCACCAATTATCTCTAATTGTCTCTCTTTACCGCAGACCACTCTTAGTGGTGGWAGTCCTCCCTTACCATCCACAAAGAGATGACMTCTTTTTAGTCTGAATTTCTTCCTTGAATTTTTACAATAATACTCATTTAGCTGTTCCTTTTCCATTTTCTTACCAATCTCTTGATAACTTTCGTCATATTCTTYAGAAATAAAAAATATTTTTTCCCCCTTCCTTTCACCTTCTTCCTCTTCTTTTGAACCAGAGTTTTTTCCGATTTCATCAGCAGCCACTGTTGTTGCATTAAATTTTGCATACCAATCATTTGACTCATCTTCTTCTTCTTTCTCAAGAATCGACTCATAAACATATGCATAAGGGATCTCTCCCCAACTGTCTCTCTCTTCAGGCCACAAACTCCACTTGTAGGAGCATGGTACTTCATAATCCTCATCCTCTTTCTCATTAAGAAAATTATTCATATAGGTTGATTCTTCAATCGTTCCATTTACATCTTCTTCTTTTTCTTTCCACCACTCAATCCGGCTAAGACCATCTGCTCTGTTCTTCTCAGTATACGTCCAGATGAAAGCAATCCACCTTCTAACTGTTGGATCTACTTGTTGGTGTTTATTTATGACACCAATCAGAGCAGATGTATCAGTCCTTAGGATGAATCTCCTTTCTAGTACGTAGTGCGTGAAACACGTGAGGCTATGGATGATTGCCAGCAACTCTTTTCTGAATTGGGTATGACCTCTTTCTGTAGAATTGAGAGTTCTGCTTTCAAACCTCAGAGGCCTCTCTTTCCCATTTTCATGTTTCTTAATGAGCACACCACCCAGAGCAACTAGTCCTCCATCGGCCTCAATGATGAAGGGTCTTGCCTCCTCATCATCATCAATGACATTCCCAGCACTACACCACCATCTTTTAGTTTTTCCTGCAGGGTTTCTGCAACGGCTTGTCTTTTATCATTCCACGCTAAGTTAGCCCCTTGCCTTACCATCTCCCTCAGAGGGTCTGCAAGGATAGCAAAATGAGGAATAAAAATCCTCCAGAATCCACTGACACCCAAAAAGCTCATGACATCTGTCACTCTCTTGAGAGGTAGAGTCCAGTTTAAGATATTGTCTATCTTTTTGGGGTCAGGACTCCTACCCTTGGAGAAACATCTGAAACCCAAGATGATCACCTCAGGTTGGAAGAGAAGAGATTTTGGTCCACTGACAGTCGGGTTATATTTTTGAAGTCTCTCTAGGACCATTTTCACTCCTTCAGCATGTTCCCAAACAAACTTCCTGACTCCACCTGCGACCAAGGTCTCATCCCTTACTAGGGGTCCTTTTACATGATTGTCATCAATATAGGGGCTGATTATTTCAGGGGAAATATCTTGCAATACTTGGATCATATCCCTTTGAACCACTGCCACCCCGTTAGTCCAACCCTGAGGTACCACGCACATCTGAATGAGCCCTCTTGGCGTGTGCATGACGGTCATGGGTCGACTAGTGGGATCAATGAGATACTGATCATAGTCAGAATAAAAGTCAACTAGGGAATAAATGCATCGTCCAGCAAAAGATTCAGAGAAGATCAGCATTTGGTAGACTACCTGCATCACGTACTGTCACAGAGTTGAGCTTCTGAAGATTCTGTATCCATCTCAATCCTCCTCCTGGTTTCCAAAAACAAAACCAGTGGTTAGCATACGGTCCGTCAGCAGGTTCAACAACATTAGATGCAATCTTCTTGTCAAGATACTTTACAATCTCTGCTTCTTCTTCTAGGGCATACTTAGTCGGCCTATCATTCCATGAAACATATTAGAACTGCCACCGGGGTTTTCTTTACCCCTTTGCGCTTGTATTTTTTTTTTGACCCAGTGACTATTTTCCTAAAAAAGGATGAGTCGATGCAAATTTTAGTTTAATTTTTCCATCTTTAGCAGTCTCTAAAGCCTTCTTAAAAGCTTCAATTTGTACATCTTCATCCTCGAGATTACCAATGGCTTTTATCATTTTCGAAACCTGATTAATACTTACTGGAATTTTTTCTTTTGCCTCTTGTTTCCCTTCTTCTCTTAGTCTCTTTATCCTTTCAATAGACTTTTCTCTTCTGATTGAATTAACAGATAATTGATGCTTGAAATCACCTTTAGTGCAGACCATAAAGGTTTGCTCCTGGGAAGTCTCAGGATCTTGTAGGCCGATCCAAGATGACCCCTCGTGAATGAAAAATTGGACCGTCTCCATCCTATGCAAGAATGAAGTTCCCAAGGTACAGTCACGGTCTAGTTCCGACACCACAAAACCCAGCAATTCCACTGTCATGGTACCGAATCTGATAGGCAGGATATTTATAAATCCTGCTACAAAGAGTTGCCCTGCAATATTACTCAGTATATTTTTCGCAGGTCTATCAATGGATAAATTACAAGCTTCCATTGTTCTCCGTGAAATGAGTATCATCTTTGCCCCTGAGTCTACTAAGGCTAGAATCTTCACTTGATTAATACGAATGGTCAGGTGTCCACTTCCCATGGTTGCAAATCTCATCTTGCTGCAAACTGACAATGACTTGTTCACCTGACTGGGAAAAACTGATCCCAAGTAATTAACTTCTAATTTCTTCGTCTCAATCAATTTCTTCAGTTCCTCTCTCAGTTTGGGTGCTAGAGTCATTGCTTCCTTGAAGAACAGAGTCACTTCAGTTTCTTCCAGCATTTTAGTAATTATATTGGAAATCACAGTCCCATCTTCCAAATCACTCTTGAGAAATAATTTTCTCTTTCTTTCTTGTTCATTCTTTCTTTAGGGATGTTTTGGTTCTGGATCATCAAGAATATTAATCAGTGACTCATCGGCCTTCCTTCTTTTCTTTTCCTCTATCATCTGAGGCATCATGAGTATCTAAAGGTTTCTCACTTCACCAAGCGAACACTGGGTTCCATGACGAGCTTTGGAGGTAGATCACCATCAAATGACATCATGTTTGTCAGAAAATAAACCATTTCATTGTAAGGAGATCTTACTAATTCAGGAGAACTTTGAGAAGTACGATTCCCTTCCAATGGAGGTTCACTTGTAGAAGCCTCGCCTGACACACATTCCGTCAAGGTTAAAGATTGCAGGGACAACTCAGTTGTGGTATGAGGATCACTTGTTCCCTGTACTAGTTCATTAGGCAACTCAACAATGAGAAAATGAACATTCACATTAGCCTTCCTCTTCTTTTTCGTCTTCATATTTTCATCATGTTTAAGAGCAAGAAGTCTCATACCTCCTGGATGTCTGGGGTCCAACTTGTTCCATGAACTATCACAGACATGACCCATTGCATCCTTCTTTGTCACTCCACTCCTTACATCCTCCTCAAGAGGCCTGCAATAAGTGGTAGTGTGACCCCCTTCACCACAATAGTAGCAGACAAAACTCTTCTTAGGACGGTCGGGGTGGTCATCATACTTTCTCCTTTCTCTGTTTCCCTTATCACAATTTTTCCCATTCTTTCTGGGTCTGGAAGAGTCTTCCTTCTTACCATAGCCTTCATCATCATCATCATCATCGTCATCCTCTTCACTTTCAGCTTTCTTCTTTCCTCTGTCATCCACAACATGGTTTGCAGGCCTTGCAGGCATAAAGTTAGTCATCACTTTCTGAAGAATATTCTTAGCACTCAGATTATTCCCTCTATTCATTCCATTCTCAGTCTCCCAGTCCTTGACCAAAGTACTGATCTGATCTAGTGACCATTTCTTATGAGAGATTGTAGGGAGAGTTCTTACAATTGCAACTATTTCATCCTATCTGAGAGGATAGTGCTGAGCTTGATTGAAAACGGTCTGCCTTTCAGTGTAAGTGAAATTTGTCAAAAATATATGGCATCTCCGAGCTTCGTCCAAATATGGAAATTTTCTTGCTGTTCGGATGAAGGTATGAAGAAAAACATTGAAAGTGTCATACTTAGCTCTTCTGATGTTGAGTAAATCCTTGGTAGTAGTTGGGACTGAGTCCTTCTCAATTTTTTTTTTCATTCTCTCCTTGACCTCTTCCCATGTGGTGATACCTTCCATCAATTCTTGGACTGTCAATCTTGAGTCAGTATCACAGTAAGATAGAAGGTGCTTAAGCCGTTGCTTAGCTGTCCATCCATAACTGAGACCAAATATTTCATACTCGTCCAAGAAATCATTTACTTGAGGCCCTCTAAAACATGAAATCCTCTTATCTGGCCTCGTTGCTCTTGCAATGTCTAACCCTTTTTTGATTGTGTCGACTCTCTCAACCAATTCCTGTATAACCCCAACCAATGCCTCTTCATTGGTCCCTGCAGATGAACTCGGTCTTCCTCGTCCTGCTATTTTGACCATAGATTTTCCCGGGTATTTTCTTCTCTGTTCCAATCACTCTTGTCTCTCCTTCCTCGCCCTTCAATCTCTCACTCTTCTCGCAAGGGATACAGGCTCGTCTCTTCTCTTGTCTGTTCTACCCCTTGATAATTTTGTACATATAGAGTATAAGCAATAATGGATTGAGTAGTGATCAAGGGCAATGCAATTCTTCTCAGTCTTCCTATGTAATCTTCAATCAACTCTCTTTCATCATCCGTACTCAATCTTCTATCATACCCCTTTATAGTACCCCGAATCATAAAATATCGAGTCGGGTTTATAATCTCATAATCAAATTGCATTGCTTATAAACCCCTACTGATCCTTCTTGCAAGAGAGACCCGTTCCCTAGAAGTGTGGTATGATATTCTCTCAGCAGTTCCACTTTCACCAGCTTTAATAAATAGCTTATCTCAGTCTGATCAGTGACAATTCTCAGAGCTGAATCTCTCATTCAGCAAAAGAAAGGCTGCAAAAACTCAAGCTCATCCAGTGTTGAGAGATTTCTGTCAGAGATCTGAAGATTCCCTGCTACCTTGATTATTCTACCTTCCAACACAACTACTAGTGTCAGCTGTTCCGTCAAGCTGGACATTGCTAATCATCATAAGCAATATCTGAAAGGTAGATCTCATTTTGAACATAATCAGGGATTTCGAATCTGTTTTCAAAGGTACTCAGAAGCAGGGATTTCATCATCACAGTGGAGTCTTTCTCCCTTGCTCTACCAATCTCAGCAATAGCTTCCAGTAGAGGCATCCAATCTCTCCTGTCTTCAAACCCCTTAACAATTGAGAACTCAGGGAGCCTTTCAAATTCTCTCACTCCCACTCCCCAAGTTACTTTCCTTTTTAGCTTCTCTAGCCACTCTTTTGTCCGCTCAAGGCTGACATACACTCCTTTTAAATATTCCAAGTAGTCAACCTCCTCCTCCAGACTGCTAGAGGAATAAACTCTCACATCCAGGCTGTCAGAGTTCAGGAACTTAACTACCTGAATATGAAATACTATATGTCCTTCCCCACAAATCTCATGCCTCAAAATTACAAAGGGATTATCATGCTCTATCACCTCATAAAGTTTGCCTCTCACAGTAGTTATCCTTACTACAGAGAGTATTCTTCCTGGGCTCTCTTCACTTTCCATGCAAACTTTATCATGGCAAACCAATTATCTCTCGATGGATTGATATCAGGTAAGGGAGGAGCTGGGAGTCCATCAAAGACTGTAAATCGGGTAGATCCAGTGAAGCATTTGTTTTCTCTCTCAAGCCTCTCTTTCTCTTTCAATACGACTTCTTCAGCAAATCCCCAGCATCTCTCATACACTGCATCAACACTTCTTTCTTTTGGGACATAGATTCTCACATCATACACATCCAGATCCGTGAAATAGGATGTCAGTACATATAACCGTTTCTGCTCCCATCCGCTCTCAATCATCTCATATCTGACAACCTCATATGGGAACACCTCTCTCTTGCTTAGAGTGTTCAGTGACTTTAGAAGACACTCAACTTTCTCTTGGCTTGGGCCTGAATCTCTGTCAAATTTCAACCTTCTCTATCTGATTTCCTCTGCTGAAATCTCTTTAGTTCTCATGACTACCGATTCTCTTCTCCCACGTCAATACCATGTTGATAATTGACAACCAATTAGTCCCATCACAATAGTTGTTAGGTATAGAAGGGATTGAAACAATCTTATACGTTACTGGCATCACACCCCATTCCACTTTCTTTTGTTGCTTTATCAAATCTGCCTTTTCATCATAGATAAATTGGGTCGCAATCTCCCATAGCCAATTAAAGTTCTCACCATCGTTGTTGCCTCCTTCTTTGACGTATGGGCGAATATCATAGATATCTCCCCCCAAGAAGTGAGTCAGCACTACGCAGATGGTTGAGCCACGGGAGTGATAGCCCCAACAACCCTCATATCGGTAGGGAAATATCCCACTAGAGGTGAGTTTGGATAACTCTTTCAGTGCACTGTCGACCAACATTTGTCTTGATCTGTCGCTCTCTTTCTTTCAATTCCTTCAATGTATTGAGGAGCAATAAAACATACATGATATCAAACTCGATTTTCCTCATTCAATAACATCAATTTTCTCCTCCGGTCCAGTGCGGTACCTCACACAAGGAAGATATAACTCAGTTAACAATTAGGTTTTTCAAGAGAATAATGACTCAAAAAAAAATTGCAAAACCAGTCAAAAAAAAAAATTCTGAAGTTGTCAACAGTTCTCAAATCCTAATAAAAAGCTCAAAGTTGCTTGCTGACGCCGACTCGTTCCGGACACGAAAAGTTTTCATGTCCCCGGCAACGGCGCCATTTTTGTCGCACTTTTTCCAGTCGGATCACTTTAGGCAACCGGAAAGTCAACAGACTGTCACGCAGGGTTTTGTATGTAATTGCAATAAATAAAGTAAATTAAATAATACAAATCCCTTCCTGTTGTGTGCGTCCGGTTTCGAGCGAGACCCTTCAATTACGGTCTTCGCCGGTCCCCGGTCTTAGGAATCTTTTATTTTGATTCGGAACAGCAGAGAATCATGCAGGTAATTATCATAAAATTGTGGAGTGCTAAGCATGCATCAATTATTTCAATTTGATTTTGAGAACTGTGACAGAATCATCTACGAAAACAATCATCAAGCAAGAAGAAATGAAAGAAGCAGGACCGACTGACTCAAGCAATGACAAAGTCAAATGAATGAGGGAAAAATGAGAACTCTCATAATAGTCTCAGGAAGTACATATGAAAGAGAGCATGGTCAACACCAATCAAGGGTCCTCACTCATCCTTCTGAACTTTACACTCTTTCTCTCACTTTGCTGTCCGTTGTTTGGGTTTCTTGCCATGTCTTCGGACTCTCTGAGGTTGTGGCTTTTGAATATAAAGCCACCTGAAGCCTACCAGTTCCAAACACTTTCATCCAAGTCCCATGATACGGAAGTCAACCATGACACAAAACTCCTCCCACAGAGTGTAGAGATGGGGTTGACAGAAGATGCCCCTCCTGAGATGTGGAAACTCAGAGAGCTCAGTCACTGCTTCGTAGTCGATCTCTGCGGGCGATATGTATCTCTTTGGCAAGTCCACCAGTCCGCCCCAATAAGAGCCGTCAGTAAGATAGTAGGGGACCGGTGGTTTGGGATAGTCGGTGAAAAGCTTAGGACCAAAGCTATAGACTAACTTTGTGCTCCCCTTGAGCCTCTCAGCTTTCCATTGCACAAACCCGGCTGCTGCGGCCCAAACTGCATCGAAATGGGGGTGTGTCTCGTTCCTTTTTTTCCGGAAAATCCTCAGATTGGTGACTGTACCTTCAGCAAACTCGGTGAGAACAACGAAGATAGACAGATCTTCGCGCTTGAACCCATCAACACTGACATACTTGTAGGGGAAACTCTCCCTGGCAGTAATCAGGTGGAGGCATTCAAGGACCGACTGGTCAACTGTGATGGGATTAATCTCTCTCATGTATTTGATAATTGGTTACTCTCCGGTAGTCTGAGAAGAAGCTGGTTTTTATCATCAAGTGTCTGTTATGGGTAGGGTCAACAACAAACTCACTTCATGGGCGAACAGTCGTCATAGGACAAACTTCTGGATTTGTCTGAGCGCTGACTGAGTGTCAATCACGTGTCGGTTAATTGTTGATTAACTATTGATTGAGAACTGAACATTACTAATTGATTGCTGACGGGAGAACTGAACTGTCTCCAGTTTGCTAACTTACTCGTTTGCTGCTCGAAATTCAGTGATGTACTCTGTGTCCGGCTGTGGCCTGTTTCAGAATCTGGCTCGCCCTCTCCAATCCGTTTCTATCTTATGCATGTTCGCCTCTATCGGGGTTGATGATTAAACTCTCTTACTGGTCACCAGCAACTACTCCCCTTGCTTCCTCAACTGACCCTATGAATGAAAACGTGATGTGATGTTTTCCATCTGATCCGTGTATGTAGTAGGTGTAGTCAATCATACTTGTCTGTTCTCTCACCATCATCAAGGCATATTCCATCATGAATCTCGTCCGATAACGGATCCCCTGAGTGAGTTTTTCTTTCCAACCTTCTTCTTTGTCTTGATGCAATGTGCAGGTCACCCTCAGTCTTTTCTCGCTACCCATTTTTGTTGAACATCTCTTCGTTGACCCCTGTGCGTAGAAGCTGTGTTGTTCACTGGAAAAACTGGCTTCGAAGGATCTTCACCTTGTCTTTTCTAGTAAGTAGGCGACTAACAACCACTGGTGGGAAAACCCGATTATTCAGACAAAAGGGGAGGTTAGCTGTCTGTGGATTCAATGCTGATTTTGTAGGGTCTGTATCGATTTCACAGAATCTGCACCAAGTTCGCTAAGTCTGAGTTCATCAACTGTGTCTGAACTCAAACATTACAGAGTCTAAAACTGATCTCGTAATTGACCATGCCGAGTATTATCCGAGTTTAGTAATAACCTGGGCTCACAGAGCCTATCTGTCAGCCTGTCAGACTCCCGGTTGAGTTTATGAGAAGTTGTCCAAGTCTATTATTAATCAAGTCTACAACCACCAATTCGGCCTGGATAAGTCACCTTGATAAAGGTTATCTTTTACCGAGCACTGATTGAGCCCATGAGGGTCTGATTTTGCATGGCCCGTAAACGAGTCCACATCCAAAAGATTTTGTGACGTGTTTGTCGAGTCAACACTTAGTCACTTACTAACTGAACTACCTACTGTGTAACACTTGAGTTCACCAAATCCAAGCGTAAGTAAATTGAGACCGCGCTGAGTCCTCCGATTCTACACCGAATTGCCTGAGTCTGTACTCAATTGTCTGAGTCTAGTTTGAATGGTTTGAGTCTGATCCAAACGCCTGAGTCTGATCTGAATGTCTGAGTCTGCCCAGATTGGCCAATCATTGATTAGACCACATCTGCTTAATTGAATCCACGAAACTAGGCTTAGGTCCGAAGGCCTCATCCGTGAACCTCGTTCTCCAGGAAATTAGCCAGTACCCTCTGAGCCAACTGCTCGCTAGTTCTGCATCTCACTTACGTTTGTACTCAGTTGTCTGTCAGTTGCGTTTGACACGGCAAGGACAATCTACCGATTTGCAGTGCGAGACTCACTTACTCGTTTACACACAACGAAGCAGCACAATTGATTAGAAAATGTACCGCTCACTTCTTGACAGCAAAACGCTCTTTGCCCATGTCATAGTATAGCACCAAATTTCTCCCCGCCTGATTCATTATATTTAGTAGGAGAAAATGTCAGGGATCAACTAATTACCACTCGAGTCAGAAGGCTGTAGCATGCATTCTTGCTCCAAAAAACTTTGAGAAAATAACTGAGGCTTTTTGCTGCTCCTTCTTATCACGCGACCCGCGTCAGGTGGACAGCATGTCTGACCCGACTAAAGACTGGGAGTAACTTAGTCTCCATCCAGGAGGAATTTAACTAACAAATGGATGATGTTTTTTAGGACCTGTCGTTTTCTGCTCATTGGACCATAAAATCGGGTTATTTCGCTCTGTTCTATGTTTTACAGATATCACACTTCCAAGGTTGGCACACCTGATCAGAGTTAGCACATTGGCAACCGATGCATCTCTGGTCCGCTTGCTAACTTTTTGCGAACTGGTATTGTCCCACTCTCTTAAGGGCAGACACGTAGGTACAAATCAGAGAGAAATGGTGACTATTCACATTCACATGTACTTAGAGGAAACAAATTAGAAACAATCGAGCCATAAGTGATTTCGTCATCTTAGAATAACATTGTGAACGTAAAGCAACACTTAGCCTCCTCAAGCGACCAATGAGTTACCAGGTGTGAGACCAAATCGACAACTTTAGATAAATCTTCAAAAGCAACTCCCTCAATCTTGCAGAACATAAAGCTGATTATGCGTATACAGAGTTTCCACTTTGATCAAGGAAACTCGAATTATTGTCACCAACGAAACTAATCATTTGTCGGCGTGAATGATCCCTCTTTTTATCTGATCTCTCTGTAATACGTTTCAACGGTCAATTACCCGCACACTGTAAAATCCTTTATGGCTTATCCTGCTCAACTTCCAAAGTATATATAACGAATATCCAGTCTCGTTAGCACCAATCGGACAAACCCATCAACCTCACCTCCTTTACAAGTGTTTCGTTCGGGCTGATCTTAACTGAGCAAGCCCAGAAAAGCTGACGTTACACGCTTCGCTCTTCGCAAAGCACCCTCCCAGATGGTTATCCCCAAAAGAGAGCCTTAACTTTATTGCTGGTAAAGGTCCTGCACAGTGCTCGAAAGGGGCCAATAGCAAACGTTTGATCATCTTCTACCGCAAAGATAACAGTCCATACATTTCTGGTCTCGACGGTTTACTCAATATGACATGTGACCTCCCTTCGCATAAGTCATCTCCGCCCCCGTCTCTCGTCGTCGATTAAAGCGTCCAAAATACTCATATTCACGAGTAGTCTTTTATTCCAATAAGTGAGAGCAAGCGTTGACCTCGGTCAGCAATTGGTGGTTTCTTTGCGATGATCCGACCTTCATTCAGCCCTCATCTATGCCTAAACATCTATCTATCTCCTATTAACCATAGCCACCACTTATTACATCACTCCCTTTTCCCTTAGCCTAAACACTAGCCCCAGTTATCTAACAGGGTCGTCCTAGCCTTGTATCGAGTCAGCGTTTCCGAAGCAAAAAAGAGGTTGAGGCAATTGGGAAAAGGAAACGCGGCATTGATCACCAGTTCACACGACCCTCAGATTAAGACAAGGCTTACCAGTATTCCGACTCAGCTGAGTGCAACCCTCAAGGTCAAGAAGCGCAATAGTCATTCCCGCCTCCGCAGAGAAAGTCTAACTAAACATTACAGCTGAGCATTGCTGATATCTCAAGCTGAGCGCAGAGCCTAGTCGACAAGTAGAGATCCCATTCGCTTACACAGCCAAACTGACGCCTCACTATCGCTCCCTTCTTCATACACCCCACCGACTAGATAAGCCAGAGTAAAGTCGCCAGCAATCCCCCGTGCAGGGACCCAGCGACTTCGGCATATGTCGCACAGGGGTACATAGCCCTTCTCGACCTCACTCTCTCCCTTTTGACCGTTGCGCGCGTCTTTCTCGATGTCAGCATCGCTTCTCCGTCTCGCCCTTACTTGTCCATTAGACCTCCACACACACAAGCAACATTCAACTTCATCACATCGTCACACACGAGTCTCAAGCGGTGAGTATGCTAAAACCTCTCTCCCTTGACTGCTCGTTAGAGAGGATCGCGACAACGATCCCTCACTCTGGTTCTCACGCACCCTCTCTTGTCTCGTACTGAAGTCAAGTCAACATCAGCATTCCAAGCACGCATGCGGCACTTGCCTCACACAAGGTCTGGTGTCTCTCTCGTACTCACAGTCTCTGAGAGAACAGAGTCCTCGCTACTCCAAACCAGGTAATGTTGACATCAACTATTTGGACACACTCCGTGCGCGCGCTCTCCACACAGCCTAGTCCCTATCTTGTACCCACTGTCCGTCACGCCCCTGCTACTCCCTCGTACCAAGCGTACCCTCTCACAGTCACACTCGACCTCTAGAGGGTGTAGCCGCGCTTCATCAACACGGAACTCGTACGAGTGGTGAGGCTGACTATCCCAGGGCGGTCGGAAAGACGCGCGCCCGATCTCACTGCAGCCCAGTCTCTACCTGCCCGTACCAGCTTCGCCACACCGTCTCTTTGCTCGCCCACTCATGTTGACTTCTGCAAGAGTGCCTCCTTTCATCCCTGCCACTGTGATTATTCGTGCTCCTTTCCTCTGCCCCCCGTTTTCTCTGTCTCGCGTCCTCTAGGCCTCAACTGTCTCGAGATCGCCTTCCGTCCGCCCTCCACACCTTGAGCCAGCGGGTGGTTCGTGCGAACCTGGCCCGGCCTGTTCCAGGAATGAAGGTCGGTCTCCCGGTCTGCCTCGCTCATCTCGCTCTCCCCACCTGAGTCCCGGTCCAGATGGGCTTGTTTCCTGTCCGCTGTATCCATCAAGGTCTCGGTCTCATGATACGAGACTGTTACCTGCATTTTTGCAGTCACTCTGTCCCTCCTGCAGCGCCTCTCCACACGTTACTTTGCCTCTGTGATCGCGTCCTGCAACTTCGAGTTAGTCCTCATCTGCACTTCCTTAGCCCCTTCCACGTTGATCTTCAGCCTCATTTCGTTCCCTCCATCGTACTTAAGCATTACTGTGATCTAGGGCCCTTCCCCAGACAGGGGTTTCCACCGAGCCTGGTGGTACTAGTAACCCGGTCTATAGCCGTGCAGCGCCATTGCAAGACCTTTCTCAGCAACCCTACACCTGCTCAGTTCACGGTTCCAAGCAATCAAGGCCAAACTGCTCAGCGTGCAAAGCAAAAGCACGCTAGCAGTCTCCCGCTCGCCCGCCAAGGCCGCTTAGCCCTCTATTTTGTGGTATGCTGGAACCTTGCATAGCACGATTTTCCCATGACTAATGCCTCCCTCCTTCTCTTCTTATAAGGTTTTCATCGCTGTGATCCCTGTGTTCTAAACAAGGGATCAAACCGGTAAAATCAATTAAATAAAAATAAAATAGAATACTTTATTAGGAGGCAAAATCAGAACCAATAGACAACCGGGAATTTTCAAAACGGTGCGCCAGCAGGCGCAGGGCCAGCCTTTGCGCGAAAATCCACTCACTGTGGTCCCCTAATGAGAACCCGACCGATGCCCCACCCTTTTAAAATGAACCATCGACCTGTCATTTCTCGGGTACCCGTATCCGATGGAAAGGAGGGGGCTTATGACCTTCCATGGAGGGTGATAAGCCTCCTACCAATGTGGCCGCGGGTCGCCTCTCTTTTGGGGCCCTACCATGCAACGCTCAATCGGACAATTCGTTCACAGATGATATACGTGGGGTTGACCGTGGACCATCGAGCTCAGAGTTCGAGCTGTTGGCCTCCCGCAATTTGACAGGCTGAAAAGAAGACCGAGTCTGACAATCGTTTGGAAAGGAAAATTTAAGTAATAATATCAATGATAATAATAATTATAATAATAATAATAATAAAAGAATGAAACGTAACGACAGCCGGGGCCAGAGGCCGTCAGATTTCCCCGAATTAAGGCTAGTAGTTCAGCCGCACTGATTAGAGCTCTGGTTTTCTTTTTCATTTTCATTTTCTTTATATTTCATTTTCCTTCTTGCTTCCTCTGCTTAGCCCCCTTTTCTCTAATAGGAGCCTGTTTCATGCACCCAACCCATAACCTGATAAAGGGGCGCTTGGCACGCAGTTGAACAGACTGAGCCAATCTTTTCACCTCCGCGTCCCAGGGCGAACCCGGCGGCTACCACGACCACAGGCCGGTTGTGCTCTGCTGTACAACAGGGCGCCGAACCTGCTTGGACCAATGGAAAGCCTTGTGGCGCACCTTTTGCCGAAGCAGGCACCAACAGGGCCGGTCCACGTCGAGGTACAACCCGGTTTCTAAGGATCGTAGTAGCTCGGGAACAACTGCAGGCCACAGCGTCGAAAACATAGGTTAGTACCAAGTAGGGACTTGGTACGCAGAGGAGGGCCGGGACACCGCGCCCTCCGACACCATACTGGTCGTAACCAACTGTAACCGCTAGGTTACGGGCGGGTATGGGTACCCCTTCCGAAGGGGGAGTTGGGTATGGACATGCACAAACAAAAGGTGGTGGTTGTTAGTGTGGGCACAACTGCCCTTTTTCGAAATCATGGGTGGGTAGGGGCAGGTAGGGGTAGGGGTAAGAATAAGAAAAAAAAATGGGTATGGGCGGCAAAAAAAAGAAAATAGATGGGTATGGGCAGGTACAGGTGGCCAAGGAAAAACAGAGGTGGGTACGGGCGGGTAGAGGTTCCCATCGGGTAACCGTGGTATACCCAATGTGAATCTTGTAGCTTTGCAGGCTTTGTATTTTTTCTCAAGCGTGACACTTTTCTTATATTCCAAGTTTCTTACTTTCCCATGAAGCAAATATTTTTTTCTCGCAAGGGTGAATTTTATATTCCTTCTTTTGAAAATTTCAGATTATTTTTATATGTGTGTAACCCTGTGTATGTAATATTTATGTGTGTGTATGTGTGTATTGTCATATTCGCTATACACTCTAAAAACGAATGACTATACCAGACTGTTTGGTCGGACTTTCACCGACTCATCAGGAGGGTGAACCCCGTGTGTGTGTGTGTGTGTGTGTGTGTGTGTGTGTGTGTGTGTTGTTTTAAAAAACCCCAGATTCTCTCTCTTATTCCCTTTACAAATCATCACAAGCCATCCATTACAAAAAATTATAGATAGGCAATATAATAAAAAATGCAAGGTTGGCCACTTTTGTGTGGTTCAACGCCAAGTGCCCACACACCCGTCTGCCGCCAAAGCGACATACTTGCACATATAGATATGTATACATATATATTTCAAACCATAAGGGGATGAGGGCCAAAGGCAACTTACCCAAGACAGAAGACTACTCCAGCAAGAAGGCACCGACCAGACTTCCTCAAAGGTCCGAGAAAACTTTGAGAGCTTTCCGCATCGTGTGTGTGTGTGTGCGTGTGTGTGTGTGATAGAGAGAGTATATATGTGTGCGACAGACCGAGGGTTGTTCCATTTGCAGATGCTATACAGGTTGTATAGGCTGCTGTAGCACCAGATACATCCATAGCAGCATCAGAGTGACCAGATATAACA